>CM074956.1:13440455-13469871 GCA_037577455.1 Pangasius macronema | reverse complement strand
TGCTCCTTTTTCTTCTTTTGACATTTTGAAGAAGTTCTTACAACCTGGTTATGATCCACCAGCGCGAAGTGTGAATAGTTGTAATATTTTCCCTGGTCTTAAGATTTTGATCAGGAGTGTGTGTATTATATATATTATTATATATATATACAAAATAAATGAGTGTTGTGTTTAACAGATGACATAAATATCAATTACATATGGCATACAAATATCTGGTTATTAGGAATAAAATATGTCACCTTATGTTATGTCCTTAACATCCAAGAGAATGTGAAATTTGAAACAGTAGGCTAATACAGCTCAAACACTACATGATGCCAAAAGAAATCCAGAGTAAACAGTTTATATAACACATTAACAGTGTACTGCATTCAGCATTGAAATAAAATGAATATCAGGCCCCTCAATATGTGTCTTAAAGCACACCCTTTTAAGTAATGTGTGTTTGCCCTGTAATCTTGTAAACAAGATACAGTGTATTATAACAACATAAAACAATAATAATTGGCAAGTGCACATTGCAGTTAGAGGCCACAGCCTACGTTACAGAAGGTAGTAGGTCACTGCGGTTTTTCTAATTTTTCTAAATAGTCAATGCAGATTCTCCTTTGTCCTGGATCCAACCTCCTTTGTAATAAAACCCTACTTATCATCCCTTTGATTCACTTGTCAGAGGTCCCAAATGGAACACTGAGTAATATCAATGAGTGTTGAATACCTAAGGAATAAAATGCTATTAGGGAATGGTGTAATGCTTTATATTCCAATAAAAGCACATCACAAATTGTTGTATTCCTCTTATACCACACCAGTCTCCCAACAATGCCAATTTCTATTAATTTTTATTTGTTTATGTTTACATTTAAATATACATTTTGTGAAATGTTCACCAAAAAGTTACTTCCTGTTATAACTCTTTTTTTTAAGCAGGTACAAACAGTTGTTCCACAACCAACCTCTATTTTTTTTCACTATTTTAAAGAAAAAAATGCAGCTTTTCATATTACCAAGAAACTGCAAAGTTCTCCATCTTGAAGACTTTCCCATGATTTTACATGACTCCTTCCGTGTCCTCACAGAAAACTTTACCATATCAACAATCTCACGTTTTGTTTTTTTTTATCAGTTTATGTGGAGTACCCACCATACAAGTCCCTGTGAAAGCTGTTATTATATGATAACATATTAAAACATTGAGCACATTAATATAAATATTGCAGCTGGAAGTATTGTTTGAGCGATGCTGTTACAGAAACTTAATCAACACATTTAGACTAATTAGAAAGATTTCATTATTGGTCAACCTCAACAGAGTAAAAGATGGGTCATCTGGGTAAGATTTCAACACCAATTAATAGCATTAATACCAAAACCCCACCACACTGACTCAAAGTGAATTTAATAATGTTTGAAGGATAACTATAGAAAGGTTGGATATGTAATTGACAAAAGAGCCTTCATGAGTAAAAGTCTATGGGCAATCTCTTGTGGAAGACATTAAGATTCACTCCCATTTGCATAATGCCTTTAGGACCAGTATAGACATTAATTACATTGATAATGCATTAATTTTTCACTTTTGTGTATGGCTGTAGTCATTAAGCACTACCCTGTTTTACTCAAAGGTCAGTTTTAATTACTGACTTTGCTAAAACAGATGTTTTATCACAACCCCTCATTACACTCTGTCCAAATTAAAGGAAATGATCACTAAGAACCCATAGACCTATACCATGTCCATGGTATAAAAAGCATCCATAACAATAATTCAGATTCAGAGATTGGGATTAAGACTGAACANACACCGGAAGGTGTCATTCACAACAGAAGGAACCTGTTATTACCAATCCTCACTTGTCTGGCATTTTAGTAATAATACATTTTATCTATAACAGCAATTTTCAAAAACACAAATATGCTGAATTTCCTGAAGCATTTATTCAAAATGAAGCGAGTAAAGTGATGGAGGAACAAAAACCACGATGCTGCAACAGACTGCGATGTAATGCCGAATAAAATTTATACAAGTAACGAGGTTGTTTGAAGAGCCTCCTGGACAAATTCTCTTGGCAAATTAAATTTATGTATTAATTCAGTGGAATGGTTCAATAAGACTAATTATTTAACTCTTCTAACAACTTCAAAACTACGCTGTTCAGAATAAGACTTTCCTACAACAACCATTTCATATGAGAATGCAGGGACAGAAAGCGTCGACTCCAAGTTGCGCCACCAGTCATTTTCATTAACAACCACGTTTTAATTAAACATTGATTACCTGCTAATTAGTCTAATGATTGTCCCCAGATGAGGGGGACCAGGTACAGAAAGTGACAGAGGAGAAAAATGAAGGATATGAGGCAAATGGAAATTGTGTTTGAGATCCCTGAGGGCTGACTGTTTTGTGATTATTTTTGCTTTTATAAATGAGGCCTTCACCATGCATTTCTCTAATTTATGTTGGTCTGATGGCTCCCATATGACTGATGCATAAAAGATTGAGTGGGTGTGCATTTTTCATCAAATTTGGGCAATTTTCTGCCACTGGATAGCAATACATAAATTCCAAAAAAACAGAAAGACTGCGACTGGTACACATTCAAATTAATCTCCATTGTGATAAAGGAATGTAGTTGTTTATGCAAAGCTACTTCAGAGTCAGTAACAGTGCTGCTCCCAGCATCCTTCAGCAAAAACAAGAGGCCAGACTTCTGCAGTTACTCATCACAAAATGGTACACTTCCCCCATCCCAATTCATTCCGATTTTTTTTATAATAAAACTGAAAATGAGTAAGAAGAAAGAAGAGGAACCGCATGTATTTCATGTAGATTTAAACATATAAACTGAGGGCTTTTTTAAATGCTGATCTAGTCCTTAGTATATGACATTCAGGATACACAGTTTAAATCGAGATGCAACCACTCTTCTGCTTACAGCACAAGATCCTATGATAAATAAAAAATAATAAATGAGTAAATGGAAAAATAAATGTATCGCAAAAGCTCCATCATGAATAATGAATGTGTCATTCCCCGCTCCATTATTCTTGTTTGCTTTGATTTAGGCGTTCTTGTTTCTCCGTCACAGGAATATTTCATCCACATCAAATACCCCTCCAGCACTCACTGTCAGCATCAATTCACAAGTGTGTGTTTTAATTTTTTCTCCACTGGGCCTCTGTTCTCCGCCATGGCTCTGATTTATTAAAAAACCCCACTATTGACATAGTACAAAAAGAGCTCAAATGAAACATAGCTAATGAGACCCCGCTAACTAGTGGACATGACATATTAATGTGTCTTGGTCGCTGTAAATTAATACAGCAGTAACGTGTATCTTGCTGTAGAAGATTTTAACAGAACCTTATTTACTGTTTTAAATTCCAAGCTACACACTTCTACTTACTCTCAACTGATTTTTGCAGCTGATAAATGAGATCCCTGAAATTAGCTAGTGCACTCCACTGAAAGGTCAATCAAGGATACACAGAATGCGCATTTAGATAGAACTATAAGACTGTGGCAGTATGAGAAATGAAAAGTGCCGTGTATCTAACGTTCATATAACTGTGACTCTTGGTGGCCAAAGCTTCTTTTTTTTTTTTTTCCCTGGCCCGAAGCCTGGATCAGAGATGATTATGAGTTCAGTGGTGCGAAAAGCAGTATCAAGATGGGCAACGGAAAGATCGATTTCTGTTTTTATGGAGTTAATTCAATATAGACTATTTAAACTGGCAGGCCAGAGAAAGAAATGAGATTGTATTAGCGAGGTATGGATTTTTGCCATGTGAATGCTCTAGGTGCAAAAGAAGGGATGGTTTATAAGTCATGACACTCTTTAAAAGATCCTCACAAGGCTAATTAATTTAAAATCACTGCATTGATTATTCAATATCTTCAAAATAGCATGTTGCTTGCATCCCAGTGTAATAATTTAACCTGTTACTGGTGTGTAGGACAGGGAAATATAACAGCAGCGTTTTTGTAGCATTTTGTAATTATTCTACACTTTCATCACACATATGAATATCACTGATAGATAGGTTTATTTGTCATAATCCACATAAACCTGTCAAGTTAAGCCACATTTAAATAACATTTAATGTTGCTGTAAAATTTGGATAATGCTAGATCTGCAAAGTCCAATGTAGACGCTCTACAGTCAATCAACACACCATCTATAGGCTGTCAATAACCTGTCACATGACTGCTATGAACCAGCCACTAACCAGCAGCTAATTCTGAAAAATATGTCAACAGTTTATGACTGCTGATGATAAGTAGTTAATCTACACACAATCTATAGTCTAGCAATGTAGTCTAGAAAAGTCTTTTTATTTTCACATTATTTGAATGGTCCACTTTATTTGTTGTTGATGTTTAGTAGATCATTTGTAGAAACACAACTCATTCACACTCCAATAACAATACCAACTCCAGTCCATGTGGACCCTGTTGGTACATTTTATGACATGCTGTTGAAACATAGATAAACATAGATTAGTCTTGTTGAGAATCAGTTAATACTCTGATTTAATGGCAGAGTATAGAGTGTCTTCATTGGTCTATCTAAAAGAGAGCCTTGTGCAGGCTTCATTGACCAAAGAAATTGGGGCCATTTAAGAAATAATAAGCATGAAGCATAAATGATTGCCTTGCTTCACAGTGGTTTAGTGAATCTACTTTGGCACCTACCATCTTCTTACACGCCATGATGCTCGATGATTAAATACCTCCATTGTTCAGCATGCTACACAGTTCACCTCATGGGAATAAGCAAATGTCTCCAACAATCAGATGTCTAGGATCTAAATTCCGTTGTCAAGAAAGTCGTCACCCCGAGTCAGTCTTTATTTTTGTGTATCGGATTAGATCCTTCCTATATACTTAGTAACATGGACTGGTATAATCAGGTTACATTTCTCTGGTTTTGGATTTACAGGATACCTCCAGTGGGATTACAGTAAAGCAAAAGGTCCTGTGTTCCTTTTGTAGCACAAACAAAGCTGAATAATACCACATCCATATTACAATGTAATCCAGGGACATTTTAAATAATGTAAATTATTGCTATGTAGTCCTGCAGCCACTGCAAAGTTGAACAGACCTATATGAGGGATCCCTAATCTTTCGCCAACCTCTGACCCAGACAGTTCAATTGGTTGTATACTGCAAATATATTGTTAGTGAAACGTCACCGTAGTTTAAGAGCCAGTGATGCACTTCCACGAAAAATAAGTACGAGTAAACAGAATAACAGTGCTGTTGCTTTTTAAAGGTAACTCTGTGAAGGCTTCTTGCCTGGGACATGCAGCACATCTATCACTGTCAAAAAGACAGAGATCCTCACAGTGGATGGGTCAGTGTTAAACTGCGTCATGGTGCAACAAAGGAGAGGATGGCTTAGGGTCACTGGGAGATCCTAACTTGTCTGTCAAAAGATGGGTATTTAAAAAAAAAAAAAAAAAGTTTACCTGGCACAACTAGATCCTTACCGAAATAATAAGAGAAGACAATTGTGACTGATGTCGCACACATTCATTAACTATCAGCCTCAATGCAAGTGTTTAGACACCAGGTGCCAAGCTCTGGGAGGATACTTTTGGTACTTTGCAAAGTCACATAAGCAGCACAGATGCTTATTTTGCTTATCTTCTGTAAAAGTAGAAAAAAACTCATCTGATAGCATTCACCTTCATGCTGACAATACTACAGATTTGTTGTGTGTGTGTTTTGTTCTCAGGTGGTATAACAAGTCATGAGGAAATTAAAGTGACTGGAAGGTAGCTGCTAATGTATTCAACAAAATAACTGGAATTAATTGCTTTATAAAATATGCTGATCAAGGCACATATTGAGGTTGTATCAAATCACACAGTATTAGGTTTCTTAAGAAATAATTCCATAAATAATAAAATAGCCATACCAACTGAAGCTAGACAGTACTGACAGATTGTTTAGCCTGATCTTTTTACTACCTGAAATAAAATCTTGTGATTCTCACTGACTAAATTTATATGCACAACAGTTTACAAGTGCTAACTCTTTCCGAATGTTTACCTGCTCAACGAAACAAATAAATCATTCTCATTTTTGCATTCATGGCAAACTAGATATTCCATTTTGATTTGATAATTTGTTGCTAGCTGTTTTTTCTCTTGCAGAGAGGTTTATGAATGTTAAACAAAATTCACGAGTCATTGATAAATTTAATCATGGAATGCTCTTTTAGCCAAATTTAGCATATCAAAATATCCTCCAGCAACTTCTAGTAAAACACTGCCATGATGTGTCAGAATATGTGTTAAGAATATGAAGAGTACAGATTCTGACTAGCAAAACAGAAGCACACAGGCCCAACAGTCACATATTACACTAATTATAAGCTGCTGGAGGGGGATATATTTCTTTTAAGTATTCCATAGAATCACTCAATTTAGCCCAGAGTATTTCAACATCTACTGACTAATAACAAGAGAACCGTGATATTCCACCAGTCTCAGGACTGGCCTTTAAGTACTGTGATTCAAATATGTCTGGCAGCACAAGACAGTGATTATTTCTCCATGCCATATTCTCAAAGAAACCAAAAACAGGGGGTAATTCTCAAAGAAGTGTACCACTCTGAAGTCATTTTCCTATATTAAATGTGTCTGAAGCACTTGGTGCATCAAGTATATATAACAGTAGGTGGAAGTAGTAGGAAGGCAGGGGTTACTCTCTATGGACAGTATATATGAATATGTCTTGAAACCTCACAGATATCATATTTTTGTTATCATAACTCACAGATTTCATAATTTAAAAAACAACAAAAATAGCTTGTTATAATTCTTATCATTTCTGCGCACCATTTGGTTGTAAGTACAGTACATGTACATGTGATCTAGCAGCTAAGGCTCCTGCACTCTCATTTCTCCAGCCCGGGTTCGATTCCTGGGCAGGGAACCAACCCAACCAGTGAGTGTTTACTCTCAGTGGTGGTCCCAAGCCCAGATAAAATGGGAGGTTTGCAGCAGGAAGGACACCTGGTGTAAAATTTGTACCAAATCAAAATGTGTAGACCAATGATCTACTGGGGCAGTCCCTAATGGGAGTAGCTGAAAGAACATGGCCAAAAATCTGTTTGCTTTTTTTTTTCTTTTTTTAACTAAGAATCTCACTGAACCATTCTTCACAATTCAGTTATTCAAAGCTATATAAAATCTTTATGCTATGTGGAGTATGTGGAGAAACTACATTCTAGTTCATGGTGAAAGACATACTTCAGTTTGCCTTGAGGAAAACTGAAGATAATATTCAACCAGACGCAATGATCACTGCTGTCCTGTGAATCTGGCTCTTGCATTTGGTGAGTAGAAAAAGCCATCAGCTTTGCTTCAAAGCCACACAAGAGAAAATCAATCACAGGTGCCTGGAGTGCTTCAACTTGGGGTGCTTTTCCACTGAACAAATGTCTCTTGAGCGTATACATGAAAGATGCATAATGCCCCACACTGAAGCTCATTTATTTGAAGGCCAGACATTCAAAAAACAGCAACAGCATGACAGATGTCAGTTTATATTGACTGGATCATTTTTAAAGGGCCTCTTATGAAAAAAATGACCCTGAGTAGGTTATCAAAATTGCAATAGTATAAATATGTCTGTGTATCTACATAGTTTTTTTTTATTTTTTTTACTCACAATCTTTCTAGTACAGACTTTATTGAAAAATAGTTTTCTGGAACACTGAAATTCACTTCTGGTCCTGCAGCATTAATAAATGAATTGTATCTAGAATGGTTATAAGAAAATGATATAATGATATATGATAATAATGATAAACCCCCTGCTCTACACCTCGATCAGAAGTAAGGATGAGCACTGTTAAAAAAGCCAAGAAATTGCTTTTCTACCTAAAGAAAAAATGAATGACTGTTGAAGGTCAGTGGACTAACAGAGCTAAGACAGAGGATAGATTCCCATTGGAGCTTTCAGCTACTTTTCAAATTGGAGTCCAGCACTGCTTTGACACGCTGCTCCATCCCAGTGATGGCCAAAGTGTCCATTATTGGTGGCCTGGTCGCTAAATGAGCAGGGGGCGGATGACCTCTGTGATCTAATGAGCTGGTGTCACAGTTAAAAAGTCTAGTGTGGCTGTGTTCAGGGCTAGATACCTCCCTGAAGGACAGTTACTCAGTAATTTGATACATTGTCTGCCTCTGTGCCTGGTCAGTATGACACAGACTGCAGCTGCGGCCCAAAGAACCTTGTGTTGGACTGCAACTTAAACGAATGAATGAACAAATGAATGAAAGAATGAATGAATGGATGGATGGATGGACGAAGGATTTATTTGAGTCTTGTGAAAACTTCTTTCTATTCAATTTGATAGATTAAAATCCCAGCAAAAAAGAAATTAGATACACAGTATGTTTTTCATCAAAGTAGCTTCTCTTACAATCAGAAGTAATTGTTTTCATATATATAATTAGGTCACACAATTACACTATATTCAAAGTTGAAAGGAGTCTATTACTGCATCCCTATGCAACCAAAAACATACACAAACAAAGTATGATATTAAAATGCCCCTAAGTATGTCTAGGGGATTCATGAAAATACAAGTTCCATATCATATTAACATCAAATATCTCCATATTTGGACTATAAAATTGTACCACAAACTTAACAAGCACAGCTAGATCTTAGCAAATCAGCAGGTTTTAGAAGTTACATTTGATGGCTATTGTACTTTCATAAGCAGACATAGCACTGACTATGTTTTTCTGTAGCAGAAATAGAAGAAACCAATAATGACCAATGATCATAACAATTTGCACAAAAAAAAATCAGCAGAACTAGTATGAATTGTCATATTCAAGACTCAAAACTAAATAATCAAAAGCACAATATCAGAAACCATAAAGCCACAAACTATAAACAAATGTAAAAATTCTGGGGGGTTTTGTTGTTGTTTTTTTTTTTTTTACACGTTGGTAACGGTCTTTGTGTACAGCTTTCAAAAGTACATTTAGCATGGTAAGTTTAAAAAAAAAAAAAAAAAAAAAAAAACATTAGCATGGTGACTATTACCAAATGCTTGCAAAACCTGTGCTATTCCCCCACACAACACCAGCAAAACTGTCAAAAATGCTTTAAAAAGTATTTAAACAATTTAGAAAAAGACTAAAGCTATTTAAACTGTAGCTATTGCAATGCTAGCAAAAAAAAAAAAAAAAAAAAAAAAAAAGCAGATTAAGCATGCTAATGATAGCGTACCAGCAAATTCTTACTGTCACCTTGGTCTCTATTTCTCTTAATTTTTACGTGGTCTTTGCTTATGTCTTTCATTTTTAAGTTGTATGGCTGCTCAGGTCATTTTTGAGCTGACCTGAAGTAATTTCTTTTACTACATAACATACCCATCATTTCTTTTTGCAAAAGCAAACAAAGAAATTCATCTTTCTGGCTGGTTAATGATTCTAGCTTTCTACTTGTGCTCCTTTTAGAACCTTTTCCCAAAGTGAAACTCTCCGGTGTCATTTCTACATAGAAACTTTAAGAGTACCCCAGAGGAAAAACTGAAACAGCCTTCAGGGTAGCAGATATACCCCTTTTTCTAAGAGTGTAGAGTAGAAAAGTGAAAGTTAATACCCATTAAGTAGATTTATTTTGCTTTGGCACTCTATATAAATATTAGCTAACGGGCTTTCTGATTATTGTTACATTTAGTACTTCTGTAAAAATAATAAATAAATAAATAAATAAATAAATAAATAAATAAATAAATAAATAAATATTGCATTCCTACAAGCACGGTGAGGGCAGCAGACTGTCTGCCACTACTCAAGTTAAAGTATTTACGTGAGGAAAATTTTTCCAGAAATCTACTTGAGTATGAGTAAAATCATATAAAAGTAATATTGGATTACGTTTTTGTTTACTACTGTATTCTTCACCTACTGACAGACCAGAGGTTAGCAATGCCGGAAAAGCAAGATGCAGCATATTGTTTGTGATGACTACAAATGAAAACCTTTGGCCTCAGCGTGATAAGATTTTCTTGAAAGTGCCAGCATAGACTGGTCTGACATTATCAAGGACTTAAATTGCAAAATGCTCTGTAACTAAAGATAGGGGAAGGTGTGTTCTGTGAATCTGTATTTATTTCTGCAGCAGAAACAGAACATAGCTAACTAAATATGTTCTAAATGCGATCTAAAGAAGGATATTGCTCCTTAAATTTAATTCTGTTAAAATTGTTAAAAATGTTATAAACAGTAAACCTATTATATTGTATTAACAGTATAATGAATCTATGAGGAATAGCTGTTTTAACCATTTCTCTACACATCAAATGCTGAAGCCACTGTATACATTATTAAACTCGACCACATTGCACCATGGAAATTTCAAGGAAATCATATCTCTGTGAGCTTAAAGGCTTTCATTCTTACTTGTCACAAACAATACCTTGCCATGTTTTTATTTCACAGTTATACATACAAGATAAGAACACGGTCAAATGCCAAGGACATCCTTCCAAACAAACTTTCCCATAACTTTCTTTTTTAAAAAAATAATAAATAAATAAAATAAAAATGACGAGCTCAAGGAGAAGCCATTCAGTGAAAAACAATTTATGACTCCAAAAGAGAGTATGGTGGAAATCAAGGAGAGAAAGCATGAAAAAAAAGGTGCAGGGGCTTTTGATAAGACCCAAAAATCACTTAAAATGGTTGGCATTTGTTGCAGCCCTCACCTTGAGAAGGCCTCATATAGATTGTGTAGAGATGTAAGGCTCAGAGTCACATATTTTCCTCAAACATTGCATTCCATGGTCACTCGGGGAGGTTTTAACCCTGAGAATACGGTTCAGTTTAGCAGACTCACCATTAATACTGGCTGCCTTAACATTGTAACCTTTGTGGTGCTCATCTCAAGGGTGTTTTTAAAGAAAAAGACATACAGCTTTGGAACAACAGCTTGGGGAGATTTCAAAGTGACCTCCAGCCAAAGTCTGGGTTATTATTTCTTTTAATATTTTGCACTTGCTACTCTGCCCTTCACTCTTACCTAGCTTTATTTCTTCAAGCATCATTTATGTTGCCACAGAACAGACTGAAGCATACAGCAGTCTGAAATGAAAGGGAAGGCTGAGGAGCAATAATCATGTCACTGTCTGTAACATCTTACTGCATTTACCTTAACATTTATATAAATAATAAATTACATCATCATTTACAATTTCTACTGTGAACATTCTGTTAAAGATAATAATAATGTTAGTGTTCTCAAGTGAAATGTGTTCATACCCCTGAACACAATGTCTGAACCCACTGTGATGTGTGACACTATTACACACTCCATGAAAAACCCATGGATTCAAATAACAAACATGGTATGCTTAAAAGCAACCTGTGATCTGTGTAGGAACATTATGGGTTTTTAGACATAGATTAGCACCTCAATTCTATATTCGCTTGCTCAAGGCTCTGCTCAGCCCATCAGTGTTGCAAAACTCTGGGCATTACAAAGATTGTAAACCATTTATAATAATTAAAACTTACCATAATGAGCAAGTCAGAGGCAATAGCGGCAAAGAAAAACTCCCCGAGATGGCATGAGGAAGAGAAGCTTTGAGAAACCAGACTCAAAGGGGATCTCATGCTCTTCTGGTGACACTGGATGGTGGGATAATCAATCATTACACTACAAGCGCGTTCTGCAAACGCAAACAGTAGTCAGTGCGATGAAAGGATATTCAGTATAAGAATATTTTGTCCTGGGAGCACAGGACAATGTTTACGATCACACCAACAGTTTGCTAAAATGCTCTTTATAAAGATCTATAGAGTACAAATACAAAAGCCGTTATTGTCATGAAGGGGGCAGTAACAATTCATCTTCAAATGCTGTGTTAGAAATGAAACGATTTTAACCCCATGGCTTTCTGAACCTCCATCTGAAAAATGTTGAGCTGCTAGAGTTGCACAGTTACACATCAGCTGTCACTGGCAATCAGGAAAGGGGCTGTGTGCAAGACATCTGTGTCCATTTTAATATTCCAAACAGAGAGAAACTGACAGAAAATCAATACCTTCATTTTTCCTTTCAATATTACAGAATGAGGGAAAACGGACAAAGCCTCAACAACTCATAAAATCTAAGATTAGCTTTAAAGCCATTTGCCATTTCATCTGAGACTGAGCTAGACACAAGCCTCGGGGGCAGAGAGATTTAATTTTGTGCAATCACACACTTTTTTTCTGGTTTCATTCTAAATGATCATACAGTCAAGTGTGTTCAGGTTACCTTGCTTGGCTCAAAACTGACGACCTTCTATATACACGCTGTCTATCTTGTCTGGATCTGTATTTGTTTAGCGTTTGTATTTTGTTTATCTGTGTCTGTATTCAGATTTAAACTGCGAATGGGTGTGGCCTAAACCAGATTTTTTTATCCTCAGACCACAGAAAAACTGGGGAGTACTAACAAAAATAAAATACAATAAAATCAAATAAAACAAATGTAGAAATCCTAGCAGTGTCAGGTCATGGAGTGTGAATTCTGACTCTGATAATTCCTCATCGAATATCACTAGAGAGGTGTGTGCACGACTGTTAATCTCACTCATACAATTATTATTGTTGTTTGTACTTAAACCACAACAACAAATTTAATTGGTTCAGTTTTGGAAAATATCTAGTAGCCGAAGTCAAACCACCTGACCAGGCAGTTGCTAAGGACCATCGCAGGTTCTCGACTCACTCGCGCCCACATGAAAGAAAAAAACCCTGCTTATGCAACTTTTTGGGTGCATACTTTAAAATCCTGGGGCACATCTCTAGTCTCAACAAGATGCTCTGTGAACCTTCAGTCTGAATAATGTATTTGTATTCGGTTGCATCCCTACTACATAGTCTTAAAATTCTTATGTAATACAGTACATTGTTTGAGGTCATGTTTGATGTTGTGTGTGTTGATAACAATTATGTACCCAATCAAAGGACATTTGCGCAACACCAAATATGTCCCCTCAATTACAGGATTTTTTTTTTAAATATTCATTAAAGTACTGAGAATTCAGTTTAAAATGAAGCCTCCCAAGAATAGACTTGATGCACCTGCAATCAGTTGGGTAGCATCTCTCATTCCTATTCTTAATCCATGAAATTTTTATCATGGGCAACTTTTATACAGCTGCCATGAAAGTCAAAGCATGAAGCCAAAGCAGCCAAAGAGTAAACATGACCTGAGCTCCACTTGTCCGTGACTGGCATCATTATCCCAAATCTCACAGAGATGCTATGTTTGTTTTTTTTCCTGACATCTGATACAGAAAGTATGCGAACAGCAAGCAAACTGTAAAACAAAGATTGCCCATGGTTCATTTGGAATGAGAAATTTTAATACAAATATTTTATTATTAATCTTGACTATCCATTAAAAAAAGACCATTTTAAACATATTGGCATCACATAAACAGCTTGGGGTGGTCCTTATTATCAAGTATAAAGTGTTTCAAAGCTTTCTGTGCATCTAAGTACTGGATTAAAGTTTTTTCAATGAAGACCCCCCACCCCAGTCAGGACACGACAGCCTGACTGTCTCTGTTGAACAGCAATGTTTGATTTACTTTAAGTGGATATCAGGTTCTAAGGTGATACTATCAGACTCCTCCAAACTTGACTGTTCACTTGTCTACTCTGGTCCATGCTCTCTCCCTTCAGCTCATATATTAGAGCCATATAAGAGCAAATCCTTCTCTCTCTCTCTCTCTCTCTCTCTCTCTCTCTCTCTCTCAACATTAGTTCTGACTTCATGCTTCATCTCACCATGTGTGGAAAATCAGCTGAGAACCATAAAAAGATATTCAAAATAAATGATATCATCATGGATGCCTTAAAATATCATCGTGGTCCCAGTATTGCATCAGTGGCAGCTTTAATATCATTTGTAAAGCTCCTTATTTAAGCCAGATATGAAAACAGCATCGGAAATCATATAATTTTGTTCAACACATGTAAAATAACTGCCTTAGTAATGTGAATATCAGTCATAATTGTACCATTTAAGGCATTCGTGTGAATAAATGTAGCTAGCTTAAACAGGCTGTGTATGTAACCTGTTGTATAATAATGTAAACAGTGACAATACCAGGTAATCATTGCTATTAAAATGATCAGCAATTGTTGTGGTTTTGAAATTATTTGCCACTCAAATTGCATAATTCCTATAGCATAGGTGACCTACTGGTAATTTTAATTCCAGTTCAATTTTTTCATGAAATCCACTCAGAGTATAATGATATAAAGCAGTCTGAAATATTATTATTAGTCAAATACCATTACTTTGTGTCATACCATTTATACAACAGCAGATGATAAACTAAAATAAACATTATTTTGTATCAGGTATATAATCATGGCCATGTTAATTCATTGTCATGTTACTATGTAGAAGTAATACAATACAAAAAAAAAATGCATTAAATGAATAACATCTCATTTAATGTGACCTCTTTCCTTTAATACAGCACGATACAGACTACTCAAATATTTCTGCAGTGCTACTCACATTTCCTTTAAATTATAGTCATTTTACTGACCGTAGTTGTAGTATTTTGACAGATAAACCACAGTAATCATCGCATAAGCATGGCTTCAAAACATCTTTCTGTGCACATTGTAGTTATATCCTTGCGTATCCATTTAATCAAGGTATCCCTCCCATACAAAGTGTTCATGATGCCGTTAAAGCTGAGATGAAAAAAAAAAAAAAAAACAGTAAATACGACTAAAGTGTGTTGCTCGTGCCTTTAAGCACTTTTTCAAAGCAGCACCAGATTACATGCAAGCAGAGTTTCAGAGTGACAAGGCTTTTTTCAAGATTTCTGCAGGCATTGTAGGGAATAACATCGTTGCCGTTGTTGACGATCAGAGATTACAGAGCATCAAACCTCCATCATTTATTACAAACTTCCCCAGGGCTATTAGCTCGCATCCCAAACCCGAAAAGAGTCAGAGTTAAGGTCTTTTCCCCATAAAAAGGCATCCCTCCACAAACAGATACAGAAAGACGCTCGAATCTATTGACATAGGCTGCATTCTTAGTTGGTAGTAGGAGAACAGGTATTGTACAAAGAAATTGCTTCTTTTTTTTTTTGCTATACGTGTGTGTGATGCAATTTGGTTTATTCTGGTTCTGCATTTGAAGAAGCAAATTCTGCCAGCTATTCCATGCGACAAAGCATGCTGAGTTACTTGTTATTAGTAGACCAAATATTAGTTCATTACCATGTATTTGGCTACAGTAAAGCTGTAAAGCTATTATTGCCAAAAGGCAACGTGTAATACATGCAATGTATCTTCGTAATATTATGAGGGCAGAAAAGATTGGATTTATAGAAGGTTTCTTAGTCCACAAAGCTTTCAGGAAAAGCATGAACAGGGTATTTGCAGTACTAATTCCTTTAAAGAAAAAGCCTACAGAGCAGTCTTTGTCTGTAAACCACCTAACACATTAGAATGTGATTAAAATGTCTAAACATAGCAAGTCAGAGACAGGGCCTTTTGATCCACAGGGTCTTCTCCTGAGTGTTTTAAAAATAACAGTGAATTATGTTGCTCTTGGCTACCACAAGCTCATCAAAGCCTCTACAGTTATATTCAGAACTATACTGCATTAAAGACATGAGCCATATTTGCCTTATTATGTTACTGTTATTTTAGTTAATATTTCAGACTTCACATTTTGCATCATGCACTCCCCTCAGTACTGGCAAGTCATGTTGGAACTGTTAATGAATAAATCAATTTTCACACAATTTGACGCTGCTTTATATTCTTCGCTCTGAATACAGGTTTACAGCATTTTCTTGCAACAATTTCTTTGTTAATCTGAATGCAAGTTGTGTGTCATTACCTTGTGAAAAGTACTTCTGTGACCTCCTGGCATAGGTTTGCTTTTCATTTCTTACTGCTGACAAATATGCCTTGGGCTACCTTCTCTGCTAGCTTGTAAGCTCCTGCTAATTATTCATGACTGCTAATGTTTCAATCGCTACAGGTCATGAAAAGTGAAAAAGGAAAATGGTAGTTGTTTTCAGATTGGGCAAACATGTGAACTGAGAACACAAAATATCAGCTAGTAGCCTAGCTGTGAATGGTTCTTGCCATAAAAATGCTAGACAAAATGCTAACATTAGAGAAAATCCCTGACCAACAACTATAGAGGAAATCACTCGGTACTCAAGAAAGCAATTCTAAGGAGCTGTACAACATGCATTATAGGTGTGGTTTGGGAGCTTTTCACTCTCAAGTGTGTGTAGTGATGCAATCATTTTTAAAACTTCATTAAAAATCTTATTGTAAATGAGCTACTTAACTGTCGTGGTCATCATTTTTAAACGGCCCATTGTGATGATGTTATTTTTATGATGTAGTTTCCATCAACAGCAACAAAATGATAGCATGAATCTGGCACTGGTCAATATTCAGTATAAAAAAATTGATAAATTGGTTTAAATCACTTATTTATTTATATTTAGTGAAACAGAACCCATTATGTTCTTAACACAGGTGAATATCCCACAGAAAAAACCTAAACCTGCAATATATGGCCTACTTAAAGAATTTTAAAAGTTTAATACAGGGGAGAAAATGCATTGACTGCTATAAAACTAAAATGCTGCCAGATTAAAACAAAAAGCCCATCATCCATGTTCATATGGAAACTAGCTGGCACGACTAGCCGTCCATGCACACGCAGCTCAACTCCTCAAACAATAGGACTCTGGATCACATTGACTCTCCAGCATGGCCATAAACCCCGCCAGTCCTCAGAGTGTAAAATAATAATGACAGTGTTGCAAAAAGCAAGCTGTGATAATAACAACCTCTAATGGAGCACTCTTATCGGCATCGAATTCCAATAATGGACATCATATAAAATGTAAGTAATTACACTGTGCAAGCAGAGGGCGTCCTGGGCAAATATCATTATTATAAAATTAGAGCAGAAGGCTGGAGCGGATCATGCACACATTTGGATGGAGGGCCCTGGGGATATTGAATGGTGTAGGATACACAAAGTACTGAGGCTATCCCATAACTCCCTGCTAAAGTCTGCTTTAGAACTACTCAACCTGGACTGACATGCCATTTACCAAAGCTTTAACTGGGCATTAGTAGCACTCCCAGACATGTTATTAGCTCAAGTAAAAGATCTAAGAACCATTCTGACCAACAGTATCTTCAGTCACAACAACAACAAATAAAACATCTCTAGTGATAATAAAAATGTGTCTTTTCTGTAGCCCTAATTTACTAAGATCCCAAATAGTATGCACTGATTTGATGGGCTATGGGATAATCTGCCCATTCAGAAAGTGAGTGTACTGTGAGTGATTTTATAGGATTAAATTGTGTGGAAAGAGGAACGAGTGAATGTAGGGCAAATAGCTCATATGAAACCTTTGCCATGATGATATTTAGTCATCAATGTTTTGACCACTCTCATTTGCTAAGGCATATTCTTGATTTTATTCATAATGAATTATTGATTTTGTTATTATTTGTAGGTTCATTTGTAGGTTCAGTAGATTAAAATATGAACGTATATTTATGTTAATTAGATGTTCCTTAGTTGTAATGATGCCCCCTTAATTATAGTGACATCACCTAGCAACTGCCAGTACTGAGCTACGAGACCTGAAATCAGCACAGTCTTTTGCCCGTATGCCTGAATGTTTTGTAAAAAGAATTTATTCACTTCAGTAAATCTTGATGAATCTTGATGAGTCCAAAATGAACATTCTTGGACTCATGTGATGTGTACAATTCCTCTGTCTCCAACAGCTCTGTCACAAAATTATGTAAATTACTGACAGAGTGCCACTACATTATTAATAATGACTGGTATAATTTTGTCCTTAACTGGTCAAAACAAATTTCAGAAAATATAATATAGGAGATAATATAAACTGGGAGATAATAACATGGGTGCTAAATTAATCTGTTGGCACACACACCAGCCCGTATTCTCCCAAGCATATTCCTTCAATTCCAATCCCCAAGCACAGACTATTTTGCTCATGCGAACAACGCGATTCTCATTTGATCCTGTAAATCAGTCAGCCAGCTTGCATGATGCATTTTGCAGGTGTTTTGCAGTCAAACCTTTAACTGTAAATGTAACTGTAAATCAGTGTGTAGTGTATTACATGATAAAAAGAAAGGAACTGCAAAAAAGTCAGCACAATTATATTTTTACATAAATTATACACAGTCAATACAATTGAAGAATATTTTGAAGAATTTTCAATATATAGTTGTTAAACATCTTCGGGCCTAACTACCAGATTAAGATTATTCTATAAACCACACTTCATGGCCCAAAACATTTTAGGGCGCTACAGCAGAATTCCAAAACTATCCTGTACCCATGAGTATCCCAACGCATCCCCATCGATTTCTATGCAATGAAAATGACCTAATACATTTCCCTCTCTTTTTTTCTTTTTAGTACATGCTAAAGTCACAAACATTGGATGGTGATCCATGTAGGCATGCTATGATTCAACAAGCCGTGATGATTTAAAATGCTTTTACACACATCTTCCCATGATTGCATTTGCATCTGTTTGACAGATGATGCATTCTCTTCCTTTTTTTTAATGCATTAATATCTGAGAAAGATTAAAACCTATATTAAAACCTAACCTATTTATGCCATGCATCCCTGCAGGCCATAAACATGTAGAGAAGGGGATGTGACCTCGGATGCAGGTGCCAAGATGAGGACTCGCAGCTTTTTTGCATCAATGATCAAGGCATTCCCACTAGCATTCCATCAAAGTCATTGTGCTATTATTTATTACAAGTATTTGTTTTATTAAATCGCAGCCCTGAGGTATGTTGTTTGTCCCCTCAGCTCACGTGCATCCATGCACACACCTCCAGTAAAATTGTGCTTGTAAATGAAATCAGACTTAACCATGCGTTGGCTTTTCATCAATCTCCGTGTGATGGCTGCTCGCCCTTGATTCATGGCTCCTAAACCTCTTCAGCTCCTCCCTGTGTGCTCAGATATAAGTAATGGCCTTCTATACCTAACTCCCTGCTGAGCTGTTGACCTGCCTGAGGGACAAGCACTCAGGGACAAGGATCACCCTCGGCTATTAGCCATTACCAGCACCCAAACACACATTTATATATACATAAATACAGAAATATTTCTGCTGAACCAGTTTTTTAAACACAAACTATCACAGCTTCTGCAGCAGATTCTTTTCTTTTTGTGGCCTGTTACAGCCAATAGTGTAAGTTATTATTTACCTGAAGGCAGCTCATTGGGAAAGGTAAGAGTTTTCAGAGATTTTCATAGATTTCATGATTAGTGAAGTAGTGATAACGCTTGATAAAAGATGAAGGTAAAATGTTTGAAGACTGATGTACAGGAAATTATTCGTTTATTCTCTCTAGACATTGTTCAGAGTCTGTGGCACTAGCTCAGAGTGGTAAGGTGAAGAGCCAGTATGAAACCAATCAATTTTTAAACTGATGTCTTATTTATTAGCCATGTTAGCTCCTTATCCAGACTGAAACAAGAAATTGTATGTTGCTGAACCTTTAAATTTTAGTTGAAGACCTCCGAATTATACAAATCTATCATTCTGAAATATCTTATGATGACATTAGATTGTGAATTAGCATGTGTAATTATATATGATAATTCATAATCTAATGCATTCATAATAGTACTTCAAAAACCGATGGTTGTGATTACAATGAATTTCCTTCCAAACAATGCTTCCTGACAAACATGATGAGTCCGATTTTGTGGGTGAGATTAGTGTCGTCCATCGATGTTGCACTGTAAGGGCTGCTCACAGGTCAAGGCTTTGCAGGTCCTTTAGTGTGTATGTGAGTGTACCCAGCTCTGCCCACAACATCTCTATCTGCCCAGTCGTGACACGCCATTAGCATAAACAAGCGACGGTGGCCATGTCTGGCTGTCAGGGCCCTGTCAGTGGCTGCAGAAGAGACCATGGTGCATTAACCCGGCCAACTTATCTCCCACGCTGTCCTCAGAGGGGAGGATTACTGCATGAGAATTGCTTTCAGGAGCCCTGTCACTCCTGGCTGATTAGAGGCCGTCTGCTCTGCCATCAGCTGGCAGACAACAGGGAATCCCGCCTGTTTGCATGGCCCCCACCTGCTGAGTCGCGTCCACAGCACTAATTGGCCGCTGTCATTATCCCAAATCCAGATAGCTGGATGTGACTAGTTAGGAACTGGCACCTCTACCTCTCTATTAATAAACACTGGCACTCTCTGCACACACTCAACAGGCAGGTGATACACGCTTGGCACAGTCTGGACGCTGTGCAGCTGCGCCATTAGCACTTGGAGGCTAATCCATAATGAGAACCTCAAGGTCAAATCAAACTAGTTTCAAAGCAGTGATCCTACACCAATCATTAATTAAGCTTGGAACAAAACACTGACTGATATACATTTCTCCTTCTGCCCAAAAAGTATATTCCAAGAGAGTGACACAAAGCAAATAATCCATTAACTGGGTTGTTGTAAAGTAATATGGGGAGAATTTTCCAGGCATTTTATATATAGTATCAAAAATCTATAAAGCATTTTGAAAAGATATTCATTTACTAATGAGCAAGAAAGTCTAATGCTGAATTAACATGTAATGCTGGAACTAGGATACAAATTACATTTCTAGTTTAATATGACTGAATTGCCTATCCAGCTGCCTTTGTTAGCTTTTTTTTAAACAAAAGCTCTATTGACTATTGAACATGTTATATTTACTTAGTGAAAGCCAGATCACTTGTGAGTGTATAGTAAAAGTATCTCACAGAGATTATACTAGTCCTTGTGTTATTTATGTATATCTATTGGAGCAGACGTTATGGAGCAATCAGGGCAGCTTCCACCAAACTGCAGGGTGACACACTCTTAGCCATAACACTCAGCACAGAATAATATCCTGAAAACACATACCATTTTTACAATTACCTACAGTCCAGTAAAAGTCTTTTTGCTTACCTAGGAATAATAGTAAGCTATACTACCCAAGATGCTCCTTATGGAACTGGGAGTTTTACTTCTGGAAACTCTGATTTGGAGAGAGCAACAGGCCAGTAAATGTTCCCCGTAAAGCTCCAGCATTATAGAGAATAGCTTTCTGTCTCTAAGAAAGCCCTGATGTACATGTTCATGTTCTGTAGTGCAAATCAATTTCTATTGCAGCTAAGTATGAAATATAAATTTTTACTAGGTATACTATATGACCAAAGGTATGTGGACATCTGACCATCACACCCATATGTGGTTCTTCCCCAAACAAACTAAAAGTTGGAAGTACACAATTGTATAGCATTACAATTTCCCTTTGCTAAGGGGCCCAGACCTGTTCCAGCATGACAAAGCACCTGTGCACAAACCGAGGTCCATGAAGACACAGTTTGCCAAGGTTGGAGTGGAAGGACTCGAGTGACCTACACAGAGCCCTGACCTCAACCTCACTGAACACATTTGGGATGAACTGGAATGCTGACTGCACCCCAGGCCTACTTGCCTGACATCACTGCCCAACCTAACTAATGATCATGTTGCTCCAAGATTTAGCATAGATAAAGTATATATAACAGTAAAGAGGGGAATTAAATCTGGAACAGGATGTTCAACAAGCACATGCAGGTGCCCACAAACTTTTGGCCATATACATATAGCCTAAAAATCTGAAGGATTGTTATTAACCTTTTACTAAAACTTTGAATTTTATTGTGTGTGCTTACTTTTTCATTTCACATTGTTAAGGGACAGACCAGAGGGCAGATAGAGGGGTTGTTTGTTAACGTACATGGATGAAACACCGGAAGGATGCAGCCAATTTAATGCAGCCCTGATTTGCCTTAATCTGTAAGGTAAATTTAAATTAGTTTTTTTTTCCTAACTGTGGGGGAACAAGCCACAGATGGATGCCCTCTCAGCAGCCAGCTGCTTTGAAAAGAATGACTTTTTAAATTACCCATAAATCACTGTCAGCACACAAGGGGCCGCTGTTCCAGTGGCCAGTCAGCAGTCAGAGGAGGGCGCTAAGGTGGCACAGCAATCTCGCACCCTATGGCATGCCTCACTGCGCCATTCCAGGTACACGGAGATACAGATAAATAAACAAATATATACAGTGACACACAGTAAGAGACATAGGCACAAAATATACATATACACTCATAAAACGGTGCATTAATATAATTAATTGATTAAACATATCCTAATCAAACTACACTGGCAAAATAACCTTAGAGCCCTTCCGGTATTCCTTACTATATCAGTCACACACAAGCAGACGCACACACAGACGTACAAGGACTGAAAGAGAGAGAGGCAATCGAGTTGATTAAGAGAAGCTTCAATTAAATCAAACCAACAGCATTTTCATAGCATTCAAACATCTAATAAAGGTTACTGTACTGTAGCTCAAAATTAGAATTGCAGCAATAAGAAATCAATCAAGTGGCTTTCATTTGAATGATCAGTAACCAAAGGGCAAGAGGAACAAAACTGAAAACAAGTGGGATAACTAGAATAGCTGTTCTATCGAATCCATGCTCTGAAATGTGCCTGTTGCACCCTTGGGAATGTCCATTTTTACAGGAATATTGAGTAATGAGTAGAATTTTGAATTTCATGAGGAAAGCTAATTATACAAATAACTACACATATGTATGTAGTTTTATAATATTATATTTGATTGCATCTACGTGTACTTTTCTGGAAGCCAACAAACCTCTAATTTTACTCAGTGGAGGCACATTGACATTGTCTTCTCCAGACAAGCAGATGGCAGTACGTCTTATGCTTGTATGCTACAGACTAGCTTTGTCACCACGGACATACCTCATGTTTGACAGTAATTACTACACAACAGTCTACGGCAGCCATGTTTGATTTCCCAGCATAAATTAACACGATAAAACTGGCTCCATCTATTCCACTCTGTCTAATTCTACTAATATAATTATGACATGCCTGATGCAAATCAGTGCTGCACATCTTCAATACGCTACATCAGATATTCATGAAGCAAAAACCAAAACAGCAAACAAGGCCAGACATGCACACAAATTTCCAGCTGCGTGTGTCTACGTGGAGTGTGTTTAGAGAAGGTTCAACCTTAATGACAGGTAATTAGTCAGCTACAGCTTTGGTGGAGTTTGAAAAGCTGATCTCCTAGTGATGAACAGAGGTGTGCAGGAGAGGGAGCTTGGGGGAAGCCAACCATGCTGTATTCATCTGTCACATTCACAATTAACACACTTAATTAATCGGAGAGATATCAGTATTAGATCCGTATGTGGCTGCCGCTGTGTAACAACATTTGCCGCTAAAAAGAATTAAGCAATAATCATTGATTACAAAGTGGTACAGCAGCAGATTTGATTCTTACAAATGACTATGTAGCACAAGCAGGATGTTATTGTTTTGCAGCAGGAAGACAAGTCATTTCTTTACAGTCTAGACTCAACCATTCTTAAGTATGTACTTCATCCACTGACCTACTGTATAATGCTGTATTTTTAATCCATATTGGAAAAAAAAAAAAAAAAAAGTTTACGACTGAGTCTCGCCCTTCACTCTCAGTAATAAAGGTACCAAATTGTACTTGGCTCTGGAGTCGTACCATCAAGGGTACATCTTTTACACCTCTAGTATGCATTGTGGTGCATGTGTTGTACCACTAATTAGCCTTTTTCAGGATCAAGCTTTAAAGTGTACCTTAAATTATTTTTAAAGCTACACTATATGCATGTTTATTGGTGAGATACATACTAAATGAACAAAACAAAAAAACAAAACAATAAAAAGTCCCACCCTAGCAACAAGGAAAAGTAGAATGTAATACCTTTATTCCTGAGAGTGTTACTTCAGTGGATAATCTCACTGCTATAGACAAAGAGCTGCTTGTGTAATCATCGGAACATCCATTCAACATACTTCGTTTGACTTTATACACAGTTGTAGATGATTAATGATTTCTAAACCTCACTATCCACCATCACACAGAAAAAGATTCGAGTCCTCTCAAGGTTTCTTCCTCATGTCATCTCTTTGAGTTTTGTCTCGTCACTGTTGCCTCTGGCTTGCTTATTATGGAAATTTACATCTATACTATACACTTAAAATTCAATCTGGGGGAAAAAAAAAAAGAACTGAATGAGTAAAATTATAGTCTAGAATCGACATGCATCATTAAGATATTGGTTAATTGTGCATGAGAGCTTTTCTTGTGGACAGATAGATTTGGTTTGGAAAAAATATTGGTCCACAGTTTAACAGGAAAATGCATTTTAAATTTCGGCTGTGCATTACAGGTTCAGGTTGGTACTTCAGGGGTACTACCAAATTGTGATATACCTTCGTTTGGCGACATTAATACAGAGGGCTTAATTTGTGAGAAACTGTTGTGAGAAACTTAAACTCACCACTCAAACCCATCTGTGCCAGAACAAAAATTCCACATGCTCATATGTGCAAAGCAACCCACTGATTCTATTCTAGTCTATAATTATATTCAGTCTGGTGTTTTTAATACCTCCATGGCAATGACTATGAAAGCCTACAACTATAGGCTTTCCACGCACATCAAGCTATAAACCCTTCAATCTTTTAAACTGTGGTCTCTGATATCCCCAAATCTTTAACCAGGTTAACATAAGGCACAGGAACTTTCAGAGGCTTACAGTGTGTATTACGAAGTGTTTTTTTCAAGCCTGTAATAAATGTGAGTCTTTGACATAGGCTCTAGTGTAGTATTTGCAGTCTTACTCAGAGCTGAGCTTTATGAGGGCTTAGATCTAACCCCCCCTTGTACAGAAAGACACAGACACACAATCATCTGCCAAGCTTTCGTTTATACCACTCCTACAGAATTGAGTTCCAACTTTAACTCAGTCTACCTGTTTAGCCAGATCAGGCCTACTGGAAGGTAGATCCTGGTTTGTTGAAATATTTATGAAATGCTAAACCCTATGCAGATGATAACAGCACCGAAAGTAGGCCAGTGTGGATGGAAGGGTGGGGAAATTCACCATACAAAAAAAAAAAATGGTTGACTAATTTACATTTATTCATTAGGCAGACACTTTTATACTTTTAGACGATTCCTCAAGTTTAACTCTGACAGTATTATTAAACCACAACCCTCGTTATACCATACGAACATACATCTTAGTTTCCATCACCTATGTGGGTAAACAAACAATTAGTACAATTAGTGCCAAATATGGAAAAAATAATAGTCTTATCTCCATCTTTAATCTTTTTGAAAGCACGACACATACCAAGCCTGCAATCTATGAGGATTTGATGGAAAAAGCTCGATCATGCTGATCACGAGTGTTCTCCAACAAACACAAGAATATTCATTATCTGATGCTGGTTGCACACTACTAGACTTCAGCCTGAGAGCCCTTTTATAACGTAATCATGTAAATATGACCACATTTATGCCAGTTAAAGCAAGAAACATTATGTCCAGCGCCCACTTTGTTTGAGTCATGTATTTTTGTTGCCCGTTTTGTACGTGTTAATCTTATACATCTTCTTTCCAATCATTTAGTGGACGTGTTCCTTACAGGGTAAAAGACTATTCACAATATTTTATTAGTCATGTTTCCCATTTTAAAGTGTGAAGCTGCAGATGAAATCTCCTGATTACGGAGCCTTTCGAAAGGAAATGTGTGATGTCAAAAAGCTCAGCTCATCATTTATCTTTAAAAAAGAATAAATGATTAGCTGAGACTCTGGGAGCTGTTCACCGTGTACTTTCTTTCAAGCCTGAACTTTCATCATTTGCATTCAATGTTATATTATTGCTTCTTCTTTCTTCATCTTTATCTGGTGTTTCTTAAGACCAGAGTGTTTCTTCTTTTGTTTTGTTTTAATAATAATTTGGGATAAATGTAGCACTTTTTTTCTGGGGAATCTCTTTGACTTGGCTCAAGTGCTGCACTGGGTATTTAACAGTGATTTCACTGTCAATTATGGAAAACATTTCCCTGTATATTTGTAGATGAGGAGCAAAATGTACACCGAGGTCCATAAATATTTGGACATTGAAAAATTTATTGTTCTTTTCAGTGTCTACCACAGTATGTTGGAGTTGAAATGAAATAATGAATATGAGCTCAAAATGCAGCACATATTCATTATGTAATTTCAACTCCAAATATTTACGGCTCTGACTGTATGTAGTTAGTGTTTCATGTAACAAAATGTTAACTCGACAAAATGGAGTGCGTTTGAACACATTAAATGAACATTACTACTTGGAGAACATATACAGGTCAATAACTTACACACTCCTCCAAACCTGTGTTCAACATAGAAAGCCTTCTCACAATACAAACGTATTAAATAATTATGTTTATTATGTTTATTTAATTTACATGTTTCACAATTTTATTTAATTCACATGTTCATTTAATTTAATATGTTCAAGCACACTACAAATTTATTAAATAAATACATCACATTTTCCTGTGGAATCTGCCAAAACTACCATTAACTGTCTGTACTTCTCACACTGTAAATTTATTTTAAAATGTTATTCACTTTATTTATTTATTTAAGTTATTATAATTTTTTATAAACTGACATCAACATAGCGTTGCACCCACAGGACTGAGTGCAGGTGAGCTCACACATTTCCTGAGCTTCCACCTGGACCGTTTGCTGCCACAGCCGTCCTGATTTCAAACTGGCATTGTATCAGGAAAATAAATGCAAAAAAATTTTTTATCATGTTCCTTTTTGCCATTTTGTCTGCATGGTTGATGTCAGTAATGGCTCATGGTCATGCAAAACCCCTGGGAACAGGCCTTTCTGGGGACCACCCTTGTACTACCCCCATTGGCGCAGGCACTACCATGATAAGGACATAGATATTTTATTCTTCTGAAAAATAGCAACCATTAGGCCTATTCGTTATCATTTGGATTTGGAGGTTTTACATTTTGAATAGTGAAACGTAAAATCAGGAAAACAATTCTCCCGGTGAAATCTAAAGTCTAAACGTAATCTGTCTTCACTATACCATTATGAATCATTGTTCTCATTTCCTTTCAAGTCAAGCCAAGTCATAATGAAAGCAGAAATATCTATACACATACGAACACCACTCAAACACTCACTATCTAAAATATATACTATCTGAAAAATCAGAATGTCAACAAGAGTATGTCATGATATGCAAGGATGTAATACCCCCTCAGCCTATAAGGAGTTCCTACAGTCCATCATTCAACATGGTCAATTACATAATCTACTCTACTGCCCATCTCTGTAAAGCCTCGTCAATACCCCAAAATTAAATACCAAAGTAGTACCAACAAGAAAAAGTAAACCAAAAGTCTCTTCCTCACTAGCAAAACATGTCAAAAACATGAAAAAAATCCAGCTGTCTGACAACGTTCACTTCTATGGCCATATGATCATTTCACTGAAGATAGTGTCTGTACAACTACAGGAAACCGAACACATTCAGTGCTTCCCTTTTAAAGGTTAAAATCTGGTCCCACTTTGCCATCACAAATTCCAACAATGAAGACAGGAGGAATGCTGCTGTAGAGATATCAATGTCAGTTTTCTGTGATTGCAGATTTGTAGCCTAGAACCGGTTAAGTATGCCATGAATACCACATTTAAAATGCCCAGACTGGCACTGAGTGCATGAGCATCAGTCTGCGCCTCTTGTTTCTCATCCACATCATTAGATATATTATGTAAGGCCTCACTAATTTGTGCATAATGTCTCCAGAGTGCCTTGGCTGACTTGGCTCAAGTGCTCCACTGAGTATTTGACATTGAATATGTGCTATGCATGATAGTGGATGCAGGCTGTTCTCACTATCCTGGGATATGTGTGGTGTTCTGGGAAAACCCAGTGCTTGTCAGCCACAGCAAAAGCCAATCAGGTATACATTGACACCTCTACTTTAAGAAAATATACTTTACTAAATTTATGTGGTCATTATTTGCACCTTTATTTATTTAACATTTAACTTTCTAATTAAGAGCAGAATTTACCAAATATGGATGTAAAAATGGTCAGTCTGTCTAAAGATGTTTAATTGCTAGCTTACTATTTCATCATGTAGTAAATGTCATGCTTAAATCTGGTATGTAAATGCCAGAGTGAAATAGATATAAGCCTTTTAAATTCAGTCTGTAAGCTGTCTAAATGCTAGCCGTCAAATTGCCCATGATGCACGTGCACCTTCACATACTATACAGACGGGAACAGACAAACGTGTCATGTTTAAATACTAATCAACTAAATGTGAAAAGTATGCAACAAAATATGAATATTCTGTTTCATGTCCTATTCTTCTGGCTCTTTCCAGTCACTAACCTGTAGCAGGTGTATAAAAGTGGCAGTAATTTGATTAATGTGGGTCAGAGAGACCATGTGAACTAAATCTGGTCATCTAGACTCTATTTAGCTAAAATAATCCTTAGCACATATTTGCTATCAATCTAATCCGTATTTCATGGTGAACAGTGTGGTGACATCATAAATATCATACAAGTTTAGCAAATAACATTTACCGTATATATGTCGCAATGTGAGTTCGTTCTTCCCAAACACACACACACACACACACACACACACACACACACACACACACACTGGGACCCCCTGGTCTACAAGGGAGACCTTTTGCTTTTATTTCCACAGACTCTGGAATCTTAGATTCGATTCTCAGGAACCTAATTAACCTACATAAAATACATTATGCCTCTTCTATCTAGTGCTCTGGTCATGATGCACTTCAAAGAGATACAAGAGTATAAAAAGGTATGCATTATACAATGGTGAGCATCAAGCATCCTACTGTATGCCCACAACTCTGTAAATTCTCTGTTTTTACTATCTGTATATCATGCATTTGTCTTTTGTACAATAAACCCATTTATTACTTTCCGTAACTAAAAGATGATTCTTTGGAAACGGTTACATTATGTTAACATAGTAAATTGGAGTCAGATAATTAATTAAAATGCATTGGAGTCAGATATTTAAGTCATAAAGTTAAAACACACATTTAAACACACTTCGGCTGCACCTATTTCCATCCTTGGCCATAGTTCCGCCCAATTAAATGCAAAACAAAAGTGTACTCAAATCAAATTGTGTAATCCCACATAATAAGTGAGGCAAATTCGGTGTTCCTTCTGCCACAAAATTGGGCATGCATTCCAGAAACACTGGTCTTTAGGAAACAGGCGTCCACCACCTTATTTTCTTCAGTGCAAAAATATGCATACTGATAGCCCAGAGCAGATAAATGGGCCTATAAAAGAAACTCTGTGTGAGCTCACAGCGGTATTT
>CM074956.1:13424161-13440355 GCA_037577455.1 Pangasius macronema | reverse complement strand
TTTTTATTCTGGCTCCCTGGTTTAGCACCAGGATTTTCCAAATTTTGCAGCATAATGGATAAAAATTATATGACATTTTTGCCTCTTTTTTACATTCATTTCACAGCACTGTTGAATTCTCAAATCTCTTTTTTTGTCCGAAGCCATTGGTTAATTTTCTAACAGCATACCCTGCAATGTTCTATTGCTTATGCATACGTAAAACACATAGTCATACACAAAGTAACAAACACACACATGGAGAAAATACAAACTAGATGTCTTAATACATATAGTAATTAGAAAGCATTTGAGCCACCCTCGACGAGGGTGGGTGGTTGTGAGTGTGAGTATGTGTATGCATCCCATTCAGTGTTTATTCCTGCACTGTGCCCAGTGCTTCCAGAGGAAGCTCTGGATCCACTGAGATTTGTATATCAGTTAAAGAAAAAAAGAATGAATGACATTCACATTAACACCTAATTTACAGTAGAAAAGTTCTCTGATAAATTTACAGCAACATGTCCACATTTGTCCCTCTTTTCTGTGTATTTTAATTTACAACTAGACTATACTAGGCTACTTCTCAGTACCTGAGGAGGGTGTCAGTAAGGTCTAGTCAACACACTTTCATTATTCACATTTTTGAGATTTTATTTTGAGCCATACATAGTTTGACCATATGAAATCATTAACTTTGCTTCCACTATAACTGCTGAACCACATACATAGGGTCTCTGAGATTAACTCTTTTTTATGAGAAATGTAAGTTGAGTTTGTACAGGAGCAACTTATCTTCTATATCTGTCTGAGTATATTGTCATTTCTGACTAACATTAATGCCCTTTTACACCTCCTGAGCATATGTTTCCAGATTGAATAACTTATTAGAGATGTTGACAAAGATCAGGTTATCAAATGGAGTCAAATGGTTACATTGCTTAAAGGTAAAGAAACATTCACCACATTGCGTTCCCATGCAATATGAAACTATGCCATGTGAGTTTACAAGTTACAATTTGTGTCAAATGGAAGTATATCAGTCCATCCAAGTATTGTCCAAACAGAGAAGTGTCTGAAGGATTGAGGACCTCTTCAAACCTCTTCAAACTACTTGTCCATGCATCTTGGACAAGAGTACCACTGGACACTGATGTTCTTATGTTCACTAATCAAGTGAGTATAAAGAAATGCATCATTAGCTGGCTAGCTAGCTTAGCCAAATGCTGTTGGGATTTGAGTAGCTTGCTAGGTTTATGCATGTTCATGCATGTTTCTAGCTACATAGTTAGCTGCCTGGCAAAGTAAAGGTTCATAATATAAGGCTATTAATTTTTTTTTTAAATCACATTATTGAATTATTGATTTTACTGCCTAACACCAATAACCTAGGCAAGTTTGCATGAGGTGAAAGAAACAAGACAGCAGGTTGTGTTTGGCCTGCAGGCCTTGAATTTGACATCCTTAGACCAGCACTTAAATATATTTAACACATATATATTTAGCACAACAGGTATTTGCTACTGAACATCAAAGTCACATCTTAAATTTAATACAGAGTTTTCATATTGTAAAACATAAAACGATCGGGCTAGCTATTCTAGCTTACTCAGCTAGCTAATGGCTTACCTGTCCAGGTTTTTGCAGGTTGGATGTTCAGCTGTGAAATGGTGATATTTCCACGGGTTTTGGCTCACCTAATTTGCAGATCATTATCATTCTAATTCTTTTGAAGCATTTAAAGCTGAAAATACCTGATTAATTGGGATCTCTGTTTTCTTTGTCGAAAAGGGAATAAAGTTCCAGATCCAGAGCGGTAAGGTTGTTGGGACCAGCAGATTGATGAGGCATTGATCTCCAGAAAGGCTGGCAGCAGAATTTGTATTCTTTTAAAATTGTTATGAGGAATCACTGATCTAATGTAGTCATTGTCCAGCGGTATTTTTGGCTGTAAAATGCCTCATTGCCAGCCGCTGACTAAACGTAGTGTGAGGCAGGTGGGCCCCCTACAGGCACTGGAACATGGAAATGGGGTGTGGCATTTTAAAGACTGACAGTCCATTTAGCTATGCTGGATTTGTGATTTTAAAACCTCACTGTTTTTATTTAGGGCCTCTTTGGGGCAGCTCTACAGCACAGAAGGCAGATTCCACAGGGATGATTTGGTTGCATAAACATATTAGATTGCACCAACTACACATGGCAGTGGGTACTAAAAGAGTTATGAGAGAGTTGCCCTATGACCTGACCCAGGTGTCTTAGCATCAGGAATGAGCTGTCAGTCAGGTCCCTTACTGAGGGGTCTGCAAATTGAAGAGACTACTATAATTCTAGCAGCAGAATAGCTAACATATTACATTTACATCATTTACATTTATGGCATTTGGCAGACGCCCTTATCCAGAGCGACTTACAATAGTGNTTTGAAGTCTATCAAAAATACATTCTGATATTGGCTCACTAGGTCACAAACTAGGAAGACCATCAGTCCAAAACTCTGTTGGGGAGGTAATAGACAAGCGCTCAGACATTAGACACATTAAGATAAGCGCCCAGACATATTACCAGTGCGTGCACATGGTCTTCACCTGGGCATCTGCACTCAGCACTCAGATGGCAGTGTGAAAGAATGTATTTTCTGTTGTTGGTTATAATGCATCATCCAGTCTTACTCAAGCCACAGCCATCTTCTGTATAACTGCCAGCACTCTTTTAGAGATTTCTGCAGCATGGTATAGGCATAAACAGACTAGACACTGCTGAGACTGGAGTTGAAAGTGGGGGCTCAATTAGTAGGTAATTATTAGTCTAAAAGGACCTCCAGAAGAGGCCAGCGTAGACATAGCATCCTCATGCTCCTCTGATAAGTATCTAGAAGGATGACTGGATATTGAGCTATAAGGAGGCCTCTGTTGAGAAGCCTCAGACTTGTATGGTCTCAGTTCCTGTATCATTGATTTCAGCTGAGCTGTGCTTGCTGCCAAGTTCTCGATTCCTCTAGAGAGTAATTCAGACTGTTTTCTGGACTTCTTGGTGTGCTTGTTGGTCATTGCCGGGCCTGAGCCTTTGTGACCAGCAAGCTGTTTAGACTGAGGGATTTGGGCCAAATTCTACGCTGAGCCAGGATTCATATCTGCCAGCCAAGTGCATCATGTCAATATTGGCATCGCCATCCATTCAATGCAGGGGATGTCCAAGTCAGACGCAGCGTCCTTGAGATGGTCAAGTCCAAGCAGTGAGCACATGCTAGTGCCAATCATCGCCTTCCAAGAGAATTATACACTGACTACATAAGTGTAAGTCTTTTAGTATGGGTATTTATGGCTACTCAATCAGTATATCATGAACTATGGGAGTGATCTGACCCAAGTGTGAAGAAATAAATGTACATTATGTGCAGACAACATGTATTGAGAATTAGCAAGAGTCCAACTGTATTAGAAGGTTCAGCAACGGGCAGTGCATTGTATGTCAAGTGAGTACTAGTCAACAAATGCATTTAGGAATGCATTAGTGCAAGCTAGTTGCCAGGGGATGTGGAATATTCAAAGGTAAAATTGCTGAAAGGTAAACCAACTCACCTGGAAAAGAAATGAGTAAGTAGAAACTGCTCAGTGCAGGAGAAGCCGCTAACACTACAGAGAAAAGTGTTCGGTTCCCCAGAGTATGTAAAAATGAATGTCCAAGATAAGAATGGAGGCAAGAAGACATGAATGTCCACATACACGAATGGTAAGTAACTAGCTAATTGCTGGTCAGCAATGCTAATGAGATAAAAATTACTTGAGCCTAACAAATGCTATGGTGTCCTGTAGGTTTCTATGAACAATGCTTATGATATAGAAGAAAGCACACTTATTGAGACAAAAAGTAATAAGAGGAGGCCATTTCCAGCTTTGGAGGCATGATACCTGTAGCTCTGATTAGATGACCTTGTTGGAAGATCTTAGCATGAACATAAGTGGTATACAAATCACTCTTGACCCTCTACCTACTTTCTTAAAGCACATTTTCAGTTCATTATCATGTGTGTACTGTATGTTATATATACCTACATACATACATTTTATATATATTACGGATTAATCGCTAACATTACAGATCTTGGAATCAAAGCAATTGAGAAGATGAGAAGATATCAATTATTCATAAGATATACACAATTATTTCCTTAATTATACCAATACAAATCATCTTAATGAAATATTTTGGTTTGTTTGTTGGGCCTCCTATAGCACTGTAACCAAAGCCACTAAGTTTAATTTATATTAAAATTGGACAAAAGTTCAGCCACATTGTCCCCACTGGTACAGCTGTACAAATTCCGTAGGTGACATGCTGACATCACACATCAGATGTCTGCTTTGTAAGTTTGTGATAAGAATCACAGTTGCAACATTTAGGGTGCATTTAGCTGGACTACCAGCCACTACCACTACTACACTCAGTGCTAACTGATATCAGTGTTCTAAAAGTGATTAAAATAATGTGTTTAAAGCCTACACTTGTTAATTCAATGTGCTATATATATATATGTATATAGGTCTAGACTGGGCTGTATTTCATCTAACCACAGTGAATACCGCCCTCTGTTGGAAATTCAGCTATCTCAGACTTTAGGCACTAAAACATTCCCTTATTTCACAGCAGGCAGATGCCAATTTATTTATATATTAATTCTAAGCTAGATTTTCAATCTAAATATTCATGTTATTATGGCATGTAAAGACTGGCTATCTCTCCTTACCACCTCTCTGATTTGCAGCAGCAATTAACTCACATCCTACTATTATAGCTGCATAGTTGTCCTTTTATGTATACATTGCTTTTAATATGTAAATGTTCTATTTCTGCTATAATTAACTCCTGAAATCTTATAATATGAACTAAGTATACACAATTGCAAAGTTATTCTGTTTGCATGTTTTACTTTAATTTTAATTAACAGGTCTTTTGCAGTACCTCTCAAAATATTTCAAGCACTCAGCTATTATGGTCAAAATATTTAATACATCCAGGTCATAAGAGAGCAAAATTCTACTGATTGCCTTTGAAACACGACTGTTCAACAATTTTTCTATTCTTCTTGTAAATGTTAAGATAAGGAACAGGAACACTGCTATAATTATCATTTTCATGTAGTTCTCCCCAGACATCTGTGAACTACCAAACCAAGCAGTTGCCATAAGGAGTTGGATAGCCTGTTACACATTTTGCCTATGTCTGAATAAATTAGCGATGTTCTGACCTACTGATAAAAATCCATTTAATCTTTCATCTGCTGCTTTATCCTGGTCAGGGTCATGCTGGAGCCGGAGCCTATCCCAGTAACACTGGGTGTAAGGTGAGAGATGGGCTCCAGTCCATCACAGTGCACTATGCACACACACATTCATACACTTATTCACACCTAGGGGCAATTTAGTGTAGCCAATTCACCTACCTGCATGTTTTTGGAAAGTCGTAGGGAACTAGAGAGCCCAGTGCAAACCCACACGACCACAGAGATTACATGCAAAACTCTGCACAGAGAGCAACCTGAGCTCAGGATTGCACTGGAGACCCTAGTACAACCACACCACCTATATTTAATTCATTTGTTAATAATAATAATAATAATAATAATAATAATAATAATACAAAAACAGCTAAGGATTAAACCTTATTAGCTATATTAAACCTGACTACATGTTTGCTGGGTGAAGTACTATGGTACTATGGTGCTGTGGTTTGGTGGTGGCAGAATTTGGTATGATCGCATACAGGGAGTGATAGATTATCTGGGTTTATTGTAATTCCTTATTCTATTTCCTTTTGGTACATATGGATTCTCCTTTGCTGATGAATTTCTTTAAACTGGGATGATCGTAATATGAATTATTAAAATCTACGATACACCTCACATACATGGATCTGCATTATATGTGTTTGTTTGTTTGTTTGTTTGTTTGATTGACAGTACACATGTAAAATCTTTCCCCATAAAACCTTTCCCACATTAATGCCATTTTAACGTAATAAGTATAAGTATAATCTCATTTTTGCAAGGTGGCTAAGCGTAGACATGTAGAAATATGCTATCTATATACTGTGCTATCTATATATTTGACCTTTTTTCTAACATTGATTAGCACAAATAAATATAACAACACAATGCACAAATTATATATAATGTAATAATTGCAATTTTAGAGTTTTTAACTCAATTTTTAGATGAGTTATTTCAAGTCTGATACAATTTTGTACTGGAGTAAAGTGTCTAATAAGCATGCTCAAATATTAAATATCAGATACACATTCTCACTATAGTCCAACAATGACTGAAAACATCTGCTTCAGCATAACCTGGGTAGAGTAATATACCTCCAGAAAACTGCTGATTGAAAACTGACCCATTATTAACCTCTGATATAGCAGTTGTGATAAGATAAAATGAGGTAATCTGATCATAAAAGTCAAGGTGAAGTGAAATATCATAAAGTGTAGGAAAGGTTGGGAGCAGTCAGAGAAAGATCAAAGCACATAGCACTAAGCACTGTTAAGGTGTCTGAAGTCTTCTAGCTATGTTGTTGACAATAAGTCTTTGGCTGTTTGCAGTTTCTCCAGCTCTCTTTGCTCCTGTCAAAGAACCTTGTACAACAGGAAGAAACAAGCTGCTGCTCATCTCCTTTGATGGATTCAGATGGGATTATGACCGGGATGTGGACACTCCAAATCTCGACAAGATGGCTCAAGATGGTGTAAAAGCTACTTATGTCAGCCCACCCTTTATAACAATCACTAGCCCGAGTCACTTCACTCTGCTTACAGGTGGGTGAAAAGACAGAATAGCAGATAGATGCAGCATAGCAAGTAACATTATAAGTGGAGCTACAGAATCCCTTAGATTAACCTTAATAATGCTAATTTTATGGTGTGAATGCAGTACTCAAGCTACTCAACTGAAATTTTAGAAAGGTTAAAGAAAAGCTTTTCATTTTTTTTTTTCAATTTTCTATTAACCTTAAAAGATCTGCAAAAACAACATTTGGATGACCACTTGAGATTTTCGTTCAGTCTTGTGTGCTGAAAAACATGCCGTTTTTATTTACACATTATGTAAGCTCACTCCATAGGAAAACAAAATGCAGTGCCAAAGTGTAAAGTTCCTTTAATTACCACAGTATTAGACACTACACTCAGCTGCCAGTGTATTATGCATACCTTAATGTAGTAAGTATCATCTATTGAGTCTATCACAAAAAAATGGACCACTATGGTCATCTGGTCTGAAGAGTCCGAACAGTCTGAGGTGACTAACACAATATACATGTTGTGTAGTATGTACTGTGTATTGTGTATATGTATAGTCTCTGACTGTACATCTACAAGAAAAAGGGTAGATGTGACTAATGCAGATGTTGTAAGAGTACATATTACTGAAGTGGTGGTCCTATGATGGTTGCCGTGATTGATGGGAGCTAACAATTTGTGCATAGCAACAGATTGGTTAAAAAAAAACCTCTGTGCTATGTGTGTGTGTGTTTATACATGTGTGTGTGTCTATACTATTGCCTATATATTCTTGAAATATATGCTATTTCTTTATACTTATCTGTATAGGACGTTACATTGAGAATCATGGCGTGATTCACAATATATGGTTCAACACCACCACTCAGGAGAAGAAGCAGTACTATATGGCACAGTTTGTTGATGACTACTGGGACAACGGCAGTCTACCGATATGGATTACAGCTCAAAGACAGGTAAAGAACTGCTTGACCAGATAGAACATTTTCAAAACATCCATTTGGTGTTCATTCTGTAGGTGAGAAAACCGTGTTCTAGGTTTCAGTGTTTCAGTGAGGTACTTGAGGTGATGACCAAGTGCATGTTGATTTGAGGCAGCTTCTCAAATATGAACAATGTTCTTGGTATGTTCAACAGTTCCCAAGTTGGTGAAATGTCTCATCAGACATCTTAACTATTCCTTGAAACTCACCATATTATTTTTTGAAATTCTCACAGGGACTGAAAACAGGCTCCTTGCATTTTCCAGGTACGGCTGCCACATATCAGAATGAAAGGGTGCAAGTGAGCGAGGTGGAGCCTCGATTTTATGACTACACCAATGAGACAGATTGGAGAGCAAATGTGGATAAAGTGCTGGGTGATTGGTTTAAAACACAGGATATGGATTTTGTCTCACTATATTTTGGTGAACCAGATCACACAGGCCATAAATTTGGGCCTGACTCCCCAGAACGGCATGATGCAGTCAGGAAAGTGGACCGTACCATCGGCTATATACGTGACACCGCACAAAAACACGGTCTTGCTGACCGCCTGAACATCATCATCACTGCTGATCATGGTATGACTACTGTACTGAGAGAGAATGGAACAAAACAGATTATTCTCTCCCAAATTCCTGGCTTCTCATTTCGGGATATTAAGTTCCAGTTGTTGGACTATGGCCCTAATGGGATGCTGTTGCCTAAAGAGGGCATGCTGGAGAAGGTTTATAGTGTCCTCAAAGATGCCCATCCTAACCTCCATGTCTATAAGAAGGAAGACATGCCTGCTCGTCTTCATTATTCAAATCATCCACGTATTTTACCCCTCATTCTCTATGCTGACCCAGGATATGTAATCAATGGGGTGAGTGTTTGAATGTATTACAAAATATACATTTAGGAGAGTGCAAATTGTTTCAGGTGATAGAAGTCTATTCTCAAGCTTATACATAATGAGCTGTCCTTTGTTCATATCGTTTTCCAGCTTCTCCCAGTTCAGACCAGTAAAGGAGAACATGGATTTGATAATAAAGCCTTAGACATGAAGGCTTTCTTCAGAGCAGTTGGTCCTGACTTTCACACAGACCGGGTAGTGGGACCTTTTGAGACAGTTAATGTTTATCCCTTAATGTGCCATCTACTGGGAATAAAGCCTGAGGTCAATGATGGCTCTCTTGATAACACTAGACATCTTCTAGTCTCTGGTGGGCAACATTGTGACAGTAAAGGTGGGTTTGGTTTGATTTAAGAACGTTTTCTTTTTCTTTTTACTACCATTGATAATCAAAGGACACCAGAGCTAAAAGGTGAACCTTGATGGTATCATATTGAACTTTGGCTATATCAGATTAGGTCCGTCTCTCGATAAGAATCAGATAGAGCAATCTTGATAATGGGTGGTGTTACTGCTCTTTTTGTAGATTGAACAAGATTATTTATTACCACCAGAATCCATTTTTTCATGACACTAGGTAAAGTGTTATGGAATAAAGTTATGAAATAGTGTGTGGTGGTGTAGTGGTACAACTTTTGTACAGTGGTAGTTATGTCTAAAGATGTCAAGTTTTAAAAGCTAATTAATAAAATAATCCAGTTGAAGTAACAATAAGCATACAGACAACAATGCTAATGATAAAAATAAAAAGAGAATGCATAAAAAAGGAGAAGGAAAAATAAAGGAAAATAGCTTAACAGGGTTAAAAAAAAACAGACATATATATGATAATCCTAGTTGATTTGTTGGACATGGTATGATTTTATTGGCCAAAGCTTGCAAGGCCAATGCTGAATGCCGCCATGTGATTAAATGTGCCTGATGTCCAGCTCCCAATTTGTTTTCTTTTACCAGAACCAGACCAGATGAGCATTGTCATTGGCCTAGCTGCAGTGGCCGGGTTTCTGGTACTCGTCTTCCTCATTGTTTCATCTTATAATATCTTCAAGCGAAATAGAACAAATACAAGGTAAAGCAGATCACACTCACATTTATTATAATTCAGCCAAGATACAGTTTGAAAAAAAAAATCACCTCTCTTTCTCTCCTTTTATTTCTCTAGGAATGATCTCAAAGCAGAATATGAAGACAAAATTGATTCAAAGCAAACAGCAATGTGATTATCCTTCAATTACATTCGAATGTGTTCATACATTTTTATTTCCCATTTTCCACACCAAAATAAAAAAGACCGCATGTTCAGTGTTAACGGTTTGACTGGGAAATTGGTGCTATACATAATGGTGTCATCCATTGTGGTAAATAGGTTTATGTATTCTTTTAACTAATATTAATTTATGAATTGTCTGTTCATCAAATTTGATTAAGGAAAAGCAAAAACACTAAATGTTGCCAAGATACCCATTAAATATGTGCTGTTTGTTTCTATAATAAAAAAAGACATTATAAAATAAAGGTCATTCAAAAAATTAATTTGATAAAATAATTCATGGTCTTTATTTGAATTCTATCAGGCTTGTGTCCTGGTTCTCTAATGCCATCTAGTGGAGATAACTATACTATTGCCTAGCACTCAGCTTTCCATAGCAAAACTTTATTTTATTTTTAAAAAATAATAATAACAATAATTTTATTAAATAAACAATAGAAATAAAATCGAAATATATTTTTTTTAATATTTAGAAACATCAAGCCACATCAGTGCACAGTTCTTAGTCTTAAACTTACCTGTGTTAACTGGGTTTTAAAAAAGGTAGTTCAGGAGGTGTAAATGACTGACAGAAGTTATCATTACACAAAGCTGCAGATTCAATGATTTATAGTGAAATCCTGTCCAGTCATGTGGAATTTTCCCAAAATAAGTTTATGTAAACAGCTCATGACAAAGAGCCACTCAGAGCAGCCTGGTATGCATAAACAGTTTGAACAGTGCGCTGCAGTGTAACCCCCATTTGGACACACACACACGCATACACACACACACACACACACACACACACACACACACACACACACACACACACACACACACACACACNACACTCACACACACACACACACACACACACACACACACACACACACACACACACACACACACACACACACACACTCAGGCACCCGCCAGAGTAGAACAGAGCCAGTCTGGAAATGTGGAGTCTCCCCCTTGGCACATGTGCCAGACTCCAATCCATCTTTCAGTGCAATAACATCTCTGCTTCTATACATGGCCTATAATTAGACTTAGTAGCTGCAGCAATCAGATTTCTAGCTGTAGTTTGACACTTTTCAATACCTATAGCATAGTGGGAGGCGCCAACTCTATTGCTCTTATCTCAGTCATTATAAGAGTGTATGCAGGGCCAGATCTCAGCCTTTTGTTAACAGTCTTTGTAAAGCTGTTATGACTGTGAAATCTGCCACTGAGCGTCATAACGTAAACAAAAGGGAATTTCGCTCTGAAGCCCTGGATGAGAGAACAGCACGTTTACACTATGACAACAATCCGACACCAGACTGGGACACACTAATACTCTCCCGACTCATCCATCAACTCCGACAGGACATGTCAAACACTCCCATTCTTTGGAGCCTTTCTCTCTCTCTCTCTCTCTCTCTCTCTCTCTCTCTCTCTCTCTCTATGTGTCTCTATGTGCTTCCATATGTTTATGATGTTGAATGCCAGATCTGTCATGAAGTGTCACATACTACTAAGAGACTAAAAAGCCTTGTGAAGCTTTCATGGTTTAGAGCCTGAACAAACGTACAGTCTGCCTTTCCCACTAGAATTTCACAAATCTGACTTTATAGAATGTACCATTCACTCATCTTTCACTAATACGTATTATATCACACCTCAGAAAGAAAGGAGACAAAGCTCTGGGAACTCGTGGTGATATTTGTTCATATTAACGTGTAATTTTCAATTGCACTTACTGGGAATATGTGCATTTCCCATGAGCTGTGTGTCTCTAAAGCTCTGTGAATCTCAGAGAGTAGAAGAGGTTTGAAACCATGTGAGCTATTTCACAGGAACTGGCCAGGATGCTTTGGTGGTCTTGGTCAAACGCCATGTCTGCCAGCGGCCTTGTCCTGCGGGGGCTGACAAGAACCGTGTCGCCTTGCACTCGGGTGAGAGGAGCTTGTGACGGCAGATTTACTCCAGCAGTCTTGCCAGCCTGGCTGGCCGCGGACACCACGACATACCTGTCAATGAGGTGTCACTGCGTAGCGCGCCTGCAGGGCTTTCTTTCTTCTGTGGCTAAAACCACGGAAAAACTGACTCGACACCTCCACATCCACACAGTATGTGTGAGCTCAGTCCCGTCCCTGCCATCCTGCCCAGGCAGTTATGGCAAAGGCATGCCTTCGAGCTGAAACAAGGCGTTAATCCATGATAACTTTTCCCCATGCCAACATGTGGGTGCAGGCCTCGCCCCCGCAGCCTGGCCCTCTCCTGCCAGCCCGAATAACTCTACCATAGCTGCAAGATTTAGGAGGTAATATCGTCTGACTGTGCGGGGGGAAATGGTCTCAATAGGAGGTTATAAATCTCTTTCTCTTTTTATTATGACAGACACAAGACTTAAAATGCTTTGTGCCAGCCAGTCCTTGAGAAGACTTTAATGTGCCTGAACATATCCATATGGATAATAAGATATGCAATTCAACACTAGACTGCAAGCTAGTGACTGCTATGACGTTTAAAGTCTAATTCTTTCAAATCCCAAGGTAATAGTTTCCCCATGCATTTAAATTTTCAAACTCAAACATTTCAGAAATAATCCCTCACACGAGATCTAGAGATTGGCACCTCATCTGAAGTAATCTAAGATTCCCAGTTTCCTTAGCCACTTTGTATAATTATACCTCAGAGTGTGACATCTGCTATTATTTCTATCTGATTTTGAATCCATGTATCAGATTCTTGCATTGCCAGTGCTCCCAGAATGATCTAAACATAATGAAAGTCATTTTAGAACAAGCAGTGTGTTTTATAATAGAGTTTAAAGAAGTGATTCGCTTAGTAGACCGCACAAAGATGCTTTGTTTGTGTCGAAATAGTAAAATGGTAGTGGCTGCTAGAAGCATTTTTGTCCTCTAGTGATTGAGCACATAAACTATTCAAACACATGCTAAATACTTCTGTAAATATTTTATTGCATGATAAAATAACGAGAGAGATGAGCTTGGAAAATGATGTCAACAACAAATCTACAACAAAACAATGCTTCTCTTTTTCCACTCTCATTTTCACAAGCTGACGTCTCTCTCTCTCTCTCGCTCTCTCTCTCTCTCTCTCTCTGCCAACATGTTTCATCTGGTTGTTAATTTTGTCAGCTTTTAGCATCAAGTATTGCACCAAGTTAATTCAGGCAACTAAAATTAAAAATGTAGGATGTGAGCCAAAACTGAGCACTGCTAAGCTCCGTCCTCCAATATGTTCACTACTGAACCACTAGGGGGCACATTGTTATTGGCCTAGATGAGAAAGCAGATTACAAAAGGCATTTTTGATTCTGGAGTCTTTATTTTAAAACAAGTGTCATTATTAGAGGGTAAACAAATAAGGACATTAGACTGCAGAGTTGATGCTTATGGTATTAATGAACGTCATATGAAGACAATAACAGCATGCCTTCAATGGTATGCATATCATGTCTTTCATCAACAGGATTGTAATTCTTTTTTGGCAAGTTTGGATCACTTGCACAAAGTGTATGCTGAGACATGTCAGAGGTGTCAGAGGTGTCAGAGAGCTCCGAGTCAGGATTCCTAACAGCCAAAGCTATTCGAGCAACTATATAAACCACACAAACACTGAGCTGTCTTGTCTGATTGGTTTTGTTGGCTGTGAAGGACCCGGGGATTAAAAAAAGGGATTAAATATATATATATACACACACACACACACATATATATACACACACACACACACACACACACACATATATATATATATATATATATATATATATATATATATATTCTCTTTGAAAACTGTATAAGTAAATTTTATACTTTCTCTATCCATCAAACAGTGACACGTTTACTTTGAAACACACGCAACACAGACTCTACATGCCAATATTCTTTATGACTGTTCTCTTCTTCCATTACTCCACATGCTGGAAAAGAGAGCCATCCCAGAATGTATAATCAAAAGTTTTCATATAAGGGCATTTTAGAAAGTGGTCTATCATTCTTGTTGAAACACCTAATTTTATACAATTGCAGACAGACAGAAACTTTCATTTGCACCCACACCCACATTGCATGCTCTCTCTCTCTCTCTCTCTCTCTCTCTCTCTCTCTCTTTAATATAGTACAGACAGCAGATATGCGCATACACACTTACACATAATACAGAAGTGGCGCCACAGTCTGTTGGGTGCATTTATTATGGATCAGCGCTGCCAATACTTTCAACACCAGTCCAGCCTTCTCCAAACAGCTACAAGCTGATACATGATGGATCTCATTCCACCACAGATGACTGATGCAGACAGTTCCCATGTGTTCTCTGCCAATCCTGGAGTCCAGAAATCCTCACACTCCAACACCTGAATCATCCAAATGATGAATTTGGACAGGGAACACAGCAAGTTGAGATTTAGACCTTAGACCCTGACCCAGAGCTTCGGTTTAATGTAGATTTCTCTCCTGTACAAATGTGATCTGTTCCATTACATTATAAATTGAGCTCATATGCTCGCCTCTGAAGTAACCATGCATAACCGCTAAAAGCTGGATCTAAGAACCTCCAACTAACTTGCGTTTTAAAGCTTCTTCTGAAAAAAATGTCAAAAATGATTGTGCAGCAGACAGCTGGAGGCTCTGAGAAATGCTATGAGTGTGTTGCCAGTGCTGTAGAAATTATCCTAGGGGTACAAAAGGAATAGGTGGAATGATGGCATGAAGCCCACACAGGCCTGGCCATGGGGAGAAAATTACAGTGGGAAGCTGCCAGTTTCTGCTGCCATAAGCCAGGCAGAACAAAAGGAGATGCAGCTTGTGGCTCGATTAAGCCAAATTGACTCAAGCATTTTTCGGGGCATGGAAATGGAGAAGAATGCTTGAGTTGATGAAAAATAAATATCCATGATGTCAATCTAACATGCAGAGAAATTTCAGACTTTTTTTTTTCTAGCGTGCTGATTGATGTTAAATTATGTTAATATTACGGATGATTATAAGTCTACAAGTCTGATATGTTCTTTGTAGGTACACATGTCACAACATATTCAAACATCATTAGCTACTTTTGGTGGAAGTTTTACAAATGTTCAGGACTGTAAAATTGTTAGACTCTGTTCCATACTGAAGTATATAAATACACCAGTTAAAGTCAGACCCCTTGGCTAGTTTAGTAACTGATAATTGAGTAAATGTTTTAGTTCTCTTTAAATCCATTTTTCACAATGGTAGATATTCATGTCATAAAAAGAAATTCATTACATTTGGATGTAAAAAAAAATGCATACATGTTCATCTCTTCCAGTCATTATGAGCTTGGCAGTTCAGCCTGGAGAAAACTGTCTAACCGATGAATCAGATGCAGAGTAATCTCATCCACTACCAGACTGAGCAGTAGGAGACATTTGAGGGACAGATCCATATTTAACACCTGTGCACTTCTCTGATTCATTGGAAGAAAATGATAACCTTGCACATGACTTATCCAAACGGCGGCTCATGCCAGTGCCAGTTTAAAATGCTAGTGAACAGGCAAATAAAGCATGCATCACTGTCAATACAGTTCATGTTGGCTGCCATTTTAAACACAACAAACTACTTTCTTCTTCCTTACAGTACTACTTAACACCAGCTGCTTTACTAACTGGCATTCTGGTTTTCTAACTGACATTCTGCTTTACTAACTGACATTCTGCTTTACTAACTGGCATTCTGGATTACTAACTGGCATTCTGCTTTACTAACTGACATTCTGCTTTACTAACTGGCAATCTGCTTTATTAACTGACATTCTGCTTTACTAACTGACATTCTGCTTTACTAACTGGCATTCTGCTTTACTAACTGACATTCTAGTTTACTAACTGACATTCTGGATTACTAACTGGCATTCTGCTTTACTAACTGACATTCTAGTTTACTAACTGACATTCTGGTTTACTAACTGACATTCTAGTTTACTAACTGACATTCTGCTTTACTAACTGGCATTATGCTTTACTAACTGACATTCTAGTTTACTAACTGACATTCTGGTTTACTAACTGACATTATAGTTTACTAACTGGCATTCTGCTTTACTAACTGACATTCTGCTTTACTAACTGACATTATGCTTTACTAACTGGCATTATGCTTTACTAACTGGCATTATGCTTTACTAACTGTCATTGTGGTTTTCTAACTGACATTCTGGTTTACTAACTGGCATTCTGCTTTACTAACTGACATTGTGGTTTACTAACTGACATTCTGGTTTACTAACTGGCATTCTGCTTTACTAAC
>CM074956.1:13408765-13424025 GCA_037577455.1 Pangasius macronema | reverse complement strand
TAATGGAGGGCCTTATTGAAGCCCAGGAGGCGTGCACTGTACATATGCTGCACATCGGAAGCTATTATAATAAAACAGTATTCTGTGTAAAGACGCTAGTATTTTTTAAGACTGAGAGGCAGCTTATGTCAGCCTATAGCTTGTGTTGATGCACGTTTCTTCCCAAGACATGCATCAACATACGGCCTGTAATTAAATCTTGTTCTTATTCACCACATGATGCTCTGACAATGCATTCCACTCACACAGAGTAAAATTGCTGATGAATGTTAGAAAAAAGTTCTGTTTTGCTGACAGTAATGAAAACATCTTTCTTCATTTTCTCCATTGGACCAGCTTTCACTGGTGGGTGCAGATTTTTTTTTTTTTTTGTGCGTGTGCGGTGAAGTTGTCTATTTCTCCATTACTCAAATAAAAATGAAACGTCAGACTAATGATGCAAAGCATGTGTTCTAATTGGCCAGATTTTCTCATTTGGCCATCTTGAGATCTACCCATGATGCAAGTCAAAAGGTTACATTTCATTCCAGATTTATTACAGTTCAATGATTTTATATGAAGTTTGTAAAGGTGTGAGCTTTGCAAGGCTTTCTCTGCTTTTTTTTGTTTGTTTTTTTTTTTGGTTGTTTGTTTGTTTTTTTCAGGCATCCTCGTTCTGGTATCCACATTCTAGTCGGAAAGATATATATTCTAGTTACTAAGCAACAAACACCAGCAATAAGAATCTGTTTTGTTGCCAAGGCGTGGCTGGAAAAATCCAGTGTGAAAGTTTAAAAGCAGTGATTTTTACCACCCTGGCATGGTGAAAGTGAAATTGTGGGTGGCCATGCAAGCCCTCCTCATGGTTGAGGCCCTGACACCTGATTGTTAGTGATTCCGGATAAATGCCAGTGTCTGGGTGGCATGCTGTGGTTTAATGATACAGAGCTTTCTCTTATATCACCAGGAATGAGATGGTCTAAGAGTGGGCTGACATGGCCCTGGTCTCTGAGAATCTATCAGCATTTAGCTTAAGGCTGCAGAAGGTAATGATACCATTGTTCAGCGGGATTTTTAGCGCTGTCTGCTAATGTGGGACAGTGTAAATTACAAATGACGAATCAGTAATAGCGCACTGATAATCAGCAAGGGAGGAAGGGGTGTGATTCTAATGGAAGACGCTTATTAAAAAGCAGACTGTAACCCTGTGATCTTATTATATGGAGTAGAAAGAAAGGGTGATATTTATGAAGCAGTAAGTCACGAAGAAGAAAAGATATTACAGCTAGCACAATCTCATGTCCAAAGCTGATGAAGGCCAATATGCTTTTGGTCATTAATAAAATTAGTGGTAAAAATAATAATAAATTTAACACATTGTTTATGATCCTAGATTTAGCTAAATATGTTTGTAACCCATGAGGCCAGTGCACATTAACCAGTCTTTTTTTTTTCTTTTTTTTTTGGCATCATGTACACAAAGAGGGGCAGTGTTTCTCACTCTGCATGGGGGAAATTTAAAGTCTGTTTTGAAAAGTGCCAAACACCCACAGCGCACTAGGCCGTGTAACATAGTCCCGAGCATGTTATGACTACCCTCTCAGACGACTATCAATATGTCAAACTTGCAACAAATCACTCAACAACATAGTTTCATCACTTCTCAAACTGTACGCATGGAAAAATTAGGCTTATCATTAGACTAATATTATTTTTAGGTCTTACACTGCTTTGATACTAATCCCTACTAATTTAAGGTTGCTTTTAAATGGACTGGGGTTGTACAGCGGCATGGCAGCCTTCTTTCGGCTTGTCATATAAGAAGCTTTAAAGTTAATCGATAGAGAAAGAAACTTTAGCGTCTTCATTCTTCACCAGGGTCAAGTTGTTCTTTGCATGCCAATAGACTTTAGGCTGCAGACAGAGCAAGAATGTTTTTACATGTGATCATTCATCCACTATGTGTTTCAGGCGCCACACAGATTAAATGAAAGAATCTGAAAATGAAGGTCTTTAACTTTTAATCCTTTTACAAAGACCCTTCAGACTGTCTGAGGATGGATGGCGTCTGTGGGGGAAAAAAAAAAAAACTGAAGTCACTGATCCACTCCTTCTTAGGCATAAGAATTAAATCCTAACACCTAGACATATGTCACTTGCTCAGTAGCTTTGACATAACAGTTCAAGCAGTGGTGTAAATAATATAAAAATCAAGATATCAGGTTTCACACTGGCCAAAGCACATAGCATTTACAGAAATAAACAAATTAACAGACAGAGAAACAAACAAACAAAAAAAAACAATAATGCAGTTTAAGTGGTTTTATTTCAAATGACTTTGGACTACATGGAAATAAAGAATAAATAGGTGTTTCTCTTAATTTACAGGTTTATGATTACTCTATTGCCACTTTATATTCACAGCTGTAACAATTAAGCTGTAACAATTACACCGTAATTCATACTTTATTTGAGGTCTATAAAAACTTATATATTTTTTTTTCCGAATAATGGAAAAAAAAAGCTTACAATTCCTTCAGTAAAAATGTCCTTTAATTTTTCGCAGCGCGAAATTTTTCTCCACATAAATACATTAACCCAGAGTATGCTCAACAAATACAGTAGACGCTGGATATAAGTAAATACTGACCTCTTTTACAAGGTATAAACAACATAAAATGTTTAAAATAACACCACATATACATCGCAGAGACATTCCTACACTTCGGGCAGTGCTTGAGAGACAGGGTAACCCGCGGGTTCGGTTCGGGTTCAGTTCGGACAGGAGCACTTGCACTCGGATATGACTGGGTACTGCACGGGGATCCATGTGCACTTGGATGTGCGCCGGGACATGCAGTGCCAGCGCAGCAGCGTGAAGTGCACAGACTTGGAAGGTTTACACATCATGCCCTCGGGCACCGAACACGAGCGCTTTGTCAAGCAGCTGCCCACTTTAACATAGCGCGGCCAGAAGCGGCTGCCCAAGTCCTGCCACGCGTACACCACCGGGCAAAAGGCGTACGACCAGAGCCACAGCTGGAGGCGCCTGCGCAGCTTCTTGTTGTGTTTCTTGGCGTCGTGCGCCGTGTCGAAGTCCAAAGCGCGGATCTCTTTGGGCATGGAACGCTGCAGAAACTGCTGTCTGGTCCCGTCAGTGTCCATGCCCTGGTCTTCGCGTTTCTCCTCGGGTGACACGACGGACATGAAGCGCGCGTCGAAGTGCGCGCCCAGCATGCCGCGCAGCTCCGTCTCATTCAGGTCGCGCTCTCTGGGGTCCAGCACGGGATCGGGGTCTTCCTTGAGCACCACGACAGGCAGGCTGTCGCTAGGGATAGGACGCAGGAGGTAGTGCATTGATGTGTGGTGCTGACACGAGCCGCCTTCTATCCGGAAGCCGAGAGCGAAAAATAGCACGCACATGGCCAGAAAGTGAGGCACGTTACCCATGTTATCCATTTGATCTGGCGCGCGAGGATATCTCGGGTGTAAATCCTTGAGAGTCTGGCGCGAACGTCCACTCGTGCAAAGCGCCAAACTCCTGATCCTGACTATAAAGCACTAGTAAACAGTGTCCTGCTTGAGAAGTTCAGGTTGCCGAACGGGCCGCTCCACACGATGAGTCGATTTCGCAGTAGGACACGTGAGAAGTGCGCATCCACCAAGTCGCCTAGTTGAAGGTCATGCCAGGCGCCAGTGCAGTAGTAAGCGCATGGCTCCGTCACACGGCGCGCGCTCGGCGCTCAGCTCCTCGTTGCTGCGTCCGCGTGTCTCCGCACCGCCCCGTGTCCGCATGGTGCTTCCGCGCGTTGTGTCGTCCAGCGCCCAACTGAGTGTCGCCATGGCTCGTCCGATTTATGCTCGCCGTTTGTGATGTAACGCAAAAAGCCCAGTGTGAATGCCGGGGGTTTTGCCAGGGCTCCCCCGGCGCCTCCTTCTCTCAGAGGGAGGGGTGGACGGGATTGGAAGGGGGTGGGGGGGGGGGGGGTCGTGGAGGGTGCATGCGCACATCACTATCACAACCTGTCCCAATGTGACACCTAGAGAAAGAGTCTAGGGGTCTCATTAAATCTGTATTTTCCTTACCAACATGCATGACAAGTCAGCATGCAGTTAATATTTTCAGTCCTGCATTCTTTAACTCGTCCATTCACATTTTAACACCAGACACAGAGGTGCACCTATGATTACAATTATTTACAGTTTACTAACTTTTCTTTTCTTTTTTTTGTTACAACTGTTTGAATTGGCTAAATTTGCTTTAAAAGAACACTTCTGCCTGTGGTCTCAACTTTAACTCCACAAGACTGAGGAGCTGAAAGAACAGCAGTGGAAGCGACTGCCATGAGGGCATGCAGGGTTAAAAAGCCTCTGTGTTTGGAACTCCTCTGGGTGGTGTTTCCGATATTCCTGTATTCCCCTTTAATGTCTAAATTGACCTTGGAGTAATTTTCTGGCCTAATACTGAGACAATATACGTCCGGCGCCAGTAGGATGTGAGGTCTTACTCGAGACAAAGGAAATGGGCTGAAATTATGTTTCCAAGATAAGAGTGCCAACCAACTGTAGTGACAGGGGGGACTGGTGGCCCCCTGCCCTGAAGCGAATACTGCAGAATAGTTTGAACTAGTTTGGACAAGAATCAAAGTCCATCAATGGACAAATATATATTACAGAGGTTGATTATACAGGCCATTTGTCAAAGCTTAACATTAAGCATCTTTCAAAAAGTAAGTGTCCTCTGTAGTCCCTTTAGATGCTGTAATACTTCTAATGTTAAAAAATCTACCATGATTGTTACTGTAATTTTTTCCACCATAAACAACTATACTGTAATATAATAAAGGCTGGATCATTTACAGTCCAGCTGTACAGTGGGTCATTAAATTGTCTGCTGTCGGTTTCTGTTCAGGATCAAGCATTGCATTCTTTACTACTAGATACATATATCACTTACAGTGCTTTTTCATATTTAGCACTATCATGCATTTTGAATTATTTCATTAGCAGGCCTATTTACCTTTCGACTTAAATGGAAATCTCTGAAGAAAGAGGGTTTGAAATGCAGTCACAATGAGCATCAGTGGTCTCGCACACTCCGTGCAAAGTGCACTCAATCTTACTGATGGATCAGAAGGCCCTCCCAGGTTGAGGCACAAATATTCCTGATTCTTTCATGATCCAGCTAGATAAAAATGTAATTTGTTTTTGTTTAATTCCTCAACAAGACCTTTGATGATCTAACAGGAGACCAATTTGAACGCTCGATTTACAAGCTATGGTTTCACTGTAACAGGCTTAAGGTCAGTTCAGTTTTAAATGCAAACATATACACAGACTCTCTCTTCCTCCTGACCTCTTTCCCTTTCTCATTCACTTTGGACACTCAGAGTTTTTCCATCTGATATCACCGAGTCCATCAGTGGTAGATGCATCGTACCATCGCTCCAAACTAATTCAGACTAACTTACATCAGAAATGTTACACCAGAAATTAAAAAAAAAGGTCCAGTTTATTTATATGTTTTATTAGAACATTATACATTTAGAGGTACCAACATTCATAAATCAACTCCTGTCAATAAAGCGACTTTAATGAGAAGTAATGTTATAAGTGATATTATCATTTTTAAGTGATGTCAGACAAAGAACACATCATAGCATATCTATAACGAGTTGGTGATTTATTTCTGCTTATAAGTTCATAAACACATCTGCCACATGGTCAGATTCCGTTGCATTGCAGAAGCTAACGAGTAACAATAGAAACAGGGATAAAACACAGTAACTGTCAAAAAATATGATACACAAATATATTATTTGGATCAATAAATGCATAATTCAAAAATATACAGATATGATGCTCTTCGATGCTTTTGGCTTGCTGTGTGCACAGTATAAAGGTATAATGACAAAGATGTATCATTTAACCTTATCTGGAATGAGAATTGTTTAAACAAAAGTAATTGCAGTGATTTTTTTTTTTACTTAAATGCATTACTGATTAGGGAACAGGCAGAACACATAGTGTAAATACTCAGGGCTGAGCCCAAACACACACACACACACACACACACACACACACACACACACACACATGATAAAGTAGTGCATTTTATCATTAGTTCACCCGACATCACTGTACAGAAATTGGGAGGATGAAACAATTTCAATCTTTAAAAGGAGACAAGTGCAGTAGAAACATTTTCTGAGGAAACCATGGTGCAAATACATATTTGTAATACACTGCAACATCAACAAGTCATAACAGTGCAACAGACAAATTCACTATGTTGCTAACATAAGCTGCCCTTGTTGCCTCTTTTGTCCTGACAAAGAGCGCTTTGTCTCTAAATACTTCAATATTAAGCATCCAGTCTATTCTACATACTGTTATTAAAGTGAAACTGCATGGATTAGCCACTATACATTTACAGAGATATATTGTGGCTGAATGTATACAACCCCATCATCAGTGCAGTACTGAATCCACACACAGCATTGTTTTTTTAAGAATATAATTCTCCATACACTTAAAATCTCTATGGCTTTGAAGACACCGAGAGTCACCGAGTGGTGCATACCCTTCATATAAAGTGGTGCAAATGTCCAGTACCAAAATTAAAAACAAAACGAAAAAAAAAAATAAAATAAAGCGATATTATTTTATTTTTACTAGGGCCAACAGGAGAACAAACATGTCACCTTTACTTGCATTTGCTGCACAAAGGATGTAAACAGGTCTCTAAAGTGCTCTTTTTATGTGCCTGTTCATAAAACATGAGTGGTTTTGATTAGTTTTAATGCCAGCGAGATAACGATCACCCGAAGAAACTTGGACAGACATTTTTCACGCTGTTGACACTTCAGATAATAAAATATGTACACTACAAATCATTCAAAGAGGTAAACTGAATGCAAGTCGAGCTGTTTGTTATCAAAGACCTCTGCCTGTTCATTAACTTTAGCTTCTGAAACAAAGTGGACAAGTTAAAAGCTTCCAAAAACCCACACTGCATGTTTCTAAAGAATTTTCATCCACTCGCTCCTTCGAGAACAAGTCATTTAAGACCCTTTATCAACGTGACTCGATCATTTAAAATTCCGAGCTCGTGATCATTTTCAATTTTTATACGTGCCTGGAAGCCATGCTTTAGTAATGTGAACTGTTTGTTTTTATTCAGCACCATCAGATCATGACTAAATTCTCTTTTAATTATATCTGACACTAATGAATTTTTCAGGTTAGAGTGTGTGAGTGTGTGCCAGGGGCAAGAACTGAATCTGAGAGCCGATTCTAAAGGCTGGGAATTAAAAGTACTACTTTTCACCTGTCATGTCAGTCTATGCAGAGGCAGTTTCAAGTTCGAAGGTTAAAGCAGCACATTATTTCATGTTGCATTAATAGTAAGTATATTAACAGTCATAGCCACGGTTTGAGTTCTACGGAGTTGACCAGCAACTTATTTTTTCTTCCTGCACATTCTATTAACGGATTTTCCACATACTACAACACAGAGAGTCTGCATGCCATAACTGTATTCACTTAGAGGCTGTCTGGTGGCAATATGACAAAACACATCAACATGACAATAATGCAGGATGGTTTTTTCTAGAGAGTGCTGCTGAGTATTTCAGAAACCAGCTCATTGGTTTGGTCATCTGAGTCCACTTCCTGAGCTGCCGTCTCTCCTGCTGCAGCTCCTTCATGTTCCTCATTCTTCTCATCTGGCCATCGAGCACCGTCTCTGCTCGGGGACGTCTCACTGCACGACTCCACAAAGATCCTGCGCACCGTGGGTTTGCTCTCCCTGTTATTGCCTTTCCACTCGTCCATGCTGTAGGAGGAGTGTGGAAAAGAGACAGGGAGCTCTAGAGGCAGATCCAGCTCGCTCTGCCGGGTGTAAACTCCCTCTGAAAGTGAAGGTGTCTGGTTCTCACTCTGGACTCTCAGCCAGCGATGTGTTCCGCTGAAGCAGCTCCTCTGGGGCTGGCTCCTAGACAGCAGCTTGCGCTTGTAGCGGGACGTCTTTTCTGACGATCTGCTGGAGTAAGAAGACAGGGACAGTTCCTCCAGGTCTTTAGTGAAGGATTCAGTCTCCAGCATCAGCTTAGAGCAGGCGCTGGGTTTGAGGTCATGCATCTGCAGGACATCAGGGGCACTGCCACTCAGTGTATGCACAGCCTGATGGGATAGATCCTGGGCTGAAGAATAAACCAGGTCTAGATCTCGTGGGCTCAGAGCATCGCTGGAGTCATAGTCGCTGTCTGTCGGGAGGAAGACCTCAGAGCAGCCTTCTTCATCTGAGACCGCCTGAGAGTCTGGAATGAAAAGTAAAAAAAAATGTGCTGATCGTTTTAATTTTCAATACACATAACTATAGTGGCCCATAAGTGCAAAACACATTAACAAGCAAAATTACTCAAAATGTAAGAGGAAAGTCTGTATTAAACATTTTATCTTTGCAACTGGCTAGAGAGGAGGTGAACCAGCTCGCAGAATGGTGTAGAGACGACATTCTATCTCTTAATATTGATGAGACTAAAGAGATGATTGCTGACTTCAGGAGGACCCGAGCAGACCACTCACCACTGCACATCAACGGAAAAACTGTGGAGAGAGTCAAAAGCTCCAAGTTTCTTGGTGTGCACATGACAGAGGACCTCACCTGGACTCTCAACACCACCTGCCTTGTCAAGAATGCCAGCAGAACCTACAATTACTATGGAGGCTGAAGAGAGCCAAACTCCCCCCTCCCATCCTCAGCACCTTCTGTGTGGTATGGGAACTGCACAGACTCCGATTGCAAGACCCCACAGCGAATTGTGAGAATGGCTGAAAAGATCAACGGAGATCAAGTCCCTCTACTCACCATCAACACCTCATACAAGGGGGGGGGGTAGTCGTGGCCTAATGGTTAGAGAGTCGGACTTGCAACCCGAAGGTGAACCTGAAGGTCACAGGTTCGAGTCTCAGGCCGGCAGGGATTGTAAGGGGGGGGTTAACGACCAGCGCTCTCCTCCACCCTCAATACCATAACTGAGGTGACACCTTTGAGCAAGGCACCGAACACCCAACTGCTCCCCAGGCACCGCAGCAAAAAAGGTTGCCATGTGTGTTCATGGTGTGTGTGTCTGTACAACCGCTGCATCCGCAAAACCACCAGTATTGCGTGTATATACCTCTCATGAACTGCCATGAAGGTACAGGAGCATCCGTGCCACCACCAGCAGACTCCACAGCAGTTTCTTCCCTGAGGCAGTCAGATTACTCAACACCCAGTATGACTCAAAAACATTGCACACCTGCACTTTACAAAGCTGTATCAGACACTTTTTATTATGGAACTCCTTCTTGCTGCCAATATTGCTGCTATAATTATTGCTGCTACAAATATTTACAGTTTACAGCCCGTGCTCTGTGTATTTATTGTCCTGTGTATTTATTGTCCTGCACTCATCTCCCACTGTTGTGTATTGCACTTTATGTAGTCTTGCATACTGTTCTGTGTTGCATCATGGTCCCGGAGAAACGACATTTCGTTCCAATGTGCACAAGCTATATAGAGGAATGACAATAAAAATCCACTTGACTTGTCTTGTCTATAGCATGTGTCAGTCTGGGCAACCGCAGGAATTTACAATAAAAGGAAATATTAGCATAAATAAATCAACTAAGGCACTGTGCTTATTTTTATCAAAGGCAGACATATGACATTTCAAAATGTGCTAGCAACTTACTTATGGCATTAATAACGTAAGTAACTTCACAATAAATTGTTTTCACTAGGCTAACTAGAAAGTGCAATTCCTTTTCCTGAGATTGCTGTAAAGCTTTCACCTTTGTGATGTTGTTTGGTTTTGCTGTTGTTTTCTGATTTTATGTTGCATTTTTTGGTCTTTTACTTTTACTTTGGTCTGTTACTAATTCTTATAAGAACGCATCAGTTCAACAGATCATAACTTGCAAAAAAAAAGTCTCTGGTAAGATGTCCCGTTAAAATACTGTCATTATTAAATACCAGCATATATATGATATATGTACATGCATATGTATAATAACAAACATGTTTTACCGTCTGTAGCCTTTCTTCTTAGCTCAGGTGAGGGAGAGGGAGTAGGCAGGTAGTCCGCATTGGAGGAGATGGAGTCATACTTCTGTGGTACAGGTTCTGAGCTGGCATCCACCAGCCTTGTGATGGGCACACCTCCCAGAGGCTGTTTATAGCGCGCATACTGCAGGGCATCATTGATCCACCGGATATCGCGCCACATCTCGTCCATTTGCTGTGAAACAACACATTCATAATGCCACTGGGAAAAGAGAGGTTTCATTCATTGCTTATCCAGTTACACTCTGGTAGAATAACTCACTCTAAGAGAAAAACATTCTTTTGAATGATGCTTATCTGGAGCTATCTGGAGTGCACTAAAACCGCATTTAAATGACAAGTTGCAATGAAAGAAATCAATGCCAAAACGTTACCTAAGACCTAAGGACTATAAGGGACTATCTGACAATGTGTAATATTAAAATATTGAGCCATAAATGTTTTTTACCCACAGATTCATCTTTCCAACATTATATATATATTTATACTATTAATCTATTTTAATGCAAAACTTCTGACATTTATTCAGTGGCACATAAATAACATCTCTAATAAAAAATGTTAGCTCGAAGCTATTAATTATCAAGGTCTTGATTAGATGCCACCAAGCCTTTTTTAAAAGATTTTTTTTTTTTTTAATTTGAGTGCCTTAGAGTGGCTCTTTGAATCTTCAAAGTTTAATAAACCTCAGTCTGCGCTAAAATAAAGGGAAAAGCAGAATGTGTTTTCAATCAGAGCTGTTGACTTCCACATAGTGAATCTCCTCAATTCCCACTTTCATATTTTCCATTCTTGAAACTTACTATGCAATTGTATTTACAAGGAACTCATTTCAGAATAGTGAGGAAAATGTAGAGAAAAAAAAAAAGCAGGAGAGATGAAAAAAAAAAAAACACTGCAATTTGAGCTCCGCCTTGCAAATGTCATGTGAGATTCAACTTATGGGAATGAGGTTTGACACCAGAGGATGACTGCTTTGGAAAGTATGCTGGTGCTCTAATGACAAAAGGAGGGACTAGAATACGAGTTCACTTTATTTTACCTTCCCCGTCGAAAGTGAACGCTCTCTCGAGTTAAGTTGTTTAGTCACAAGTAAGACTACATGGCTTGGAGATACTACAGCAAATAGAGGGAAAGTACACAAAGGATATTGTAGCCCTTACAAGAGCATTCGTTTTCTGCTTTTTTAGAATAAGGATCTTGTTTTTGTGGATTTGTTTTTCTATTCCTAACTAAATTCAATATGATTTCTAAGCCGTTTAAGATTTCCATCATGTACTTGCTGCTGACTGGAACTGATTCGGAGATTGCAAAGCTTCCACATATCAGAAGTCTCCACAGGAGTTCTAAAAGCTATGATGATCACTGACAATTTCTGATGATTTAGTAGATGACACACTGAACCTTCGGGTTCATTTTATCGGTTAGACAATTTAATTCTCGAACTCCAAGTGTGAATTCTTTTCTTTATACAGTGCCTTAGATCATCTGTGAATGACATGGTATGGCTCAAATATTTAAAGTGCATGTTTTTGTGGTCAGTCTGTACTAGTTCCTTGACAGGACCTGACAGTGGAAAAATCCATCTCTCATACCAGAGCAGAACCTTAAGTGCTTTGCGCTAATGTGCCATTTTGACAGATGTGGCCCTTTTTTTTTTTTTTTTTTGCATGCTCCTCTGTGGAACATTAAAATGTTTATGCTAATTGGTGCCACATTGCGTAGCCACACACAGGCCACGCAGTTCCTCACATTGATTGGTATTCTTTCTCTCCCTTCACCACTCTCAGGCAGTGTGTAATCTGCGGTCAGTGTGCCACTTTTTTCCACAGCCTCTTGGATCCGACATCACACAAACACTCTTGTGGTTTTGTGGTCAATCTCAATTAATAGTCCAGACCGTGGTGGCGAAGAGGGATTATTTCAGCCCAGTGCACTGAACAGACAGCTCTCTTTCAAGTCCTGTAGCGAGACTCTGTTAAGCTCGTATTGAAATTTCTACACAAGAAAAACAAGCCATTTTACAGTTTATATGTCTAGTAGTTATACTTTACAGCATCAATAAACTATTCTAATTGGATTATTAGCTTAAGTTGTTTTTGTAGTTTGACATTTCGCACACATCGGTGTGTCTGGGAATACGTGTAACAGCAATCACTACCGTGTAACAAACTACGTTTCGTCAGATCTCACTGCTGCCGTTGGAGTCATAGATAAAATGTGTGATAAAATGCGTGACAAAAAAGACTAAATCAGAATGTTGTGAAGCCAAGTGTGCAGTAGTCATACCTGAATATAGTCAAGTATATGTTGGTGTCTTTGCTTAGCAATGGACAGTTCAGTATCTGTGATGGCCTCTCTCAAAGCCTGCTGGGTTATCAAGGCGTCCAGGTCAAGCACAGAGGACAGGCGGCAGTACAGGCTAATAAACTTCTCCTTATATGCACAGAAGTGAACTGAACACAGAGACATGGGGAGAAAAAAGAGAAGTAATTCAGTAATGTTGTGTTGTGTTATGTTGTGTTACATGATGTATAATGGCCAGCTACATCAGAATCTCAGTTTATTTAGTCAGTTTTATGCTGTGAAAAAAAACTGAATCCTTCTAAATGATCTTGCGAAGACTCAAGGACGTAGCGAGGCTATAATTAATTTACTAAGTACATTGACATTTCTTATAAAAAGTCTTGCCTTTAATGGAAATCTGTGGGTGGTTTATACATGTACTTAGATAGAATTTGCTCAAATATATTTCATATTTCAAACAGAACTGTTCAAAACTGTCCAAATAACATCAAACCCTCAGCCAAACAAGTAACTGAGCATTCTAAATTACAAGCATGGCTTTGCACATCAACAAGATTTGATTCTTCACACAAATTCACAGGCTGATTGAAAAAAAAAAAAAAAGATTTAGTGGTGTTTGCACAGATCTGGTTCAATTACGATATCAATTACTTGTTTAACCTTTCTTCATTTTTACCCTGTCTGGGGTGGGAGGGGGCATTTGGCTAGCCACAAAGCAGACTGCTCCCCTGCTGGTGTGTGTATTTGTGGGTCTGTGTGATTTAGTGAGGCTCCGCTGGGAGTGTGATTGGACGCAGAGGAGGGGGGGGGAGAGAGAAAGGAATCTGTGGATTTTATAAGGCCAACTGAGCTAATATTGTAGAGCTTGAAACAGAAGCCAGTGTACCAAGCTCAAACATTTGAAGAGGGAGGTTGAGGAAGCCCGAGTGGGGTGTGTAGGGATTGGTCTGGCCCGGGGCAGTGCACACGGCGTCTGAGGCAGGCAGCAGCAAAAGAAAGGACACATTGTGACCCAACTCGAGCACCTCCTGTGTGTAGAGACGGAAGTGCTTAGCCTGTGCAAGAAATAGACACACAAAGGAACACACACACAGTTTTCAGTTTAAGTGAGACAATGGCAGGCCATTTTAGCTTAGTGGCCAACAAAAATCAGAATCAGAACAATGCTTTTCAGTAAACATGAGTGCAAGTAAAGGATGAGCCGAATTTAGTACAATTGTTGCAAGGAGAAGTAAAATTCAAAAATATTTCCTAGCTATCCTTATATTTTTATATTCAACTTAGAAAATAATGCCTAAATGTCAGCTTCTCGTGAATACGCCAGTGGATTTCAGCCTAATCTCTGTTTACCATATCTGGAGTGTGTGGCCGATTATCACAGACAAGAATTTTAACAAATTACTCTGTACTGAGAAAAGAACCGAAAGCATGTTTACTCAAAACTCAAAACTCATGATAATGGAAGTCTAAGGGCAATAAACAGTTTTGGGAAACACATGTTTTGTAGAATGTGTTCATAAGTTATTCAAAGCTATGTGTTAATTAAGATCTAAATCTGCAAAATTAGTCATTTTTCCAGAGGAAAGAACTTGTGTTTATGTGTTACTCAATGTAATTGTGTGGGTCTGATGGCACATAGATGCCAAAAATCATTGCAGAAACCTGTAATGACTTTTCACTGCATTGTTTCTGTGTGTGAAAGTTTGTAAAAAAAAAAAATTCACGAAAAGTTGCAGAGTAACACATTTACATGTCTATTGATGAAGTACAAAAACTGTTATGCATTTATGGATTTGGTTATGGTGAATTACAGCTTGTCACACTTGCGATTAACACAAGTCTACCCTTGATTGGTTGGTTGGTTGGTTGGTTGGTTGGTTGAATGCAATGCAGTGACCACACTTATTTGCACGAAGTTGAGCTTTGCTAAACCTTTGATGCTGCTGCACACGAGCCAGATTTTTCCACACTGCAAGTGCCAGACACTGAGCTCTCCAGTGGCATGAATAGCATGCAGGGTGGTGAACTTGGACATGGACACATACCAGTAGGCTTCCATTATAGGATGTACTGAGTAAACAGATTTTATGTTCTTTTCTCAGTACAAGGACACACAGAAATTCTTTTTGAATTGGTGAATGGTGTGAGAATCAGAGCCTTTTATAAACAGTCTCCCAAGAATTACTCATCGTTCGTCTCCACGGTTGTAGCGATTGTTCTTTTATGATCGTCCGTCTCTCTTTTTGTTGACTTAAAATGGTTTTTTTTTTTTCCAAGGAGTATGATGATTGATGGGATGGGATTTTTTTTTTTTTTCAGATGTGCTCCAAGCAACAGTAAGTAAACATTGAAACATAGTCTGGTGTGCACACTACTTGATAATAAGAACCTCCTCCGTTTTATAACGACCAAATAGACTACAGTTGTGTCTTCTTTTCTCTATATGGCCCAAGAGACAGAGGCTTGTGAATTCACAGGTCAGAGTTCACCTAGATAAAGTCTGCATGAACTGAAACTAACCACTACTAGTGAATTCGACTTTTCAGTTCAGTAAATTGGCATTACCACTGGGTTACAGACCACTGCTTCAGCTGAGTTTACAGGTGTATCCCGTATCGCCATGGCAAGAGGTCAGAAATTGTAAATGCTACAGCGAATCCGTTGATGTTGGCACCTCTGTAGTTCATTAGGGGACCAACGAACAAACAAACAAACCTGCCGCGTAGCATCTAATAATCAAATTAGATGTCAACTTCATAACCATGAAATTATTATATGTACTCCTGTGTATATTGTTCTTTTGACATCCCAGAATAAAGGTCACCTTTTTGTGTTTAGTACCTGGTGCAGAGGTAGATTGATC
>CM074956.1:13355739-13408665 GCA_037577455.1 Pangasius macronema | reverse complement strand
GGCAAGAGGTCAGAAATTGTAAATGCTACAGCGAATCCGTTGATGTTGGCACCTCTGTAGTTCATTAGGGGACCAACAAACAAACAACCAAACCTGCCGCGTAGCATATGATGTGTGCCTTCAGTCATTCATTGTGCAACTCACAGACGTGACGTGAAACACACTATGTTTATACACCAGAGTGAAAAACGTATATTTTAATCGAATTAGATGTCATTCAAACTTCATAACCAATTAATATTAACCAATTATGAAATTCTTATATGGACTTCTGTGCTGTATATTGTTCTTTTGACATCCCAGAATAAAGGTCACCTTTTTGTGTTTAGTACCTGGTGCAGAGGTAGATTGATCTGACGCAGCAGATTCTTAATGGCTGTCTGGAGCTCGGAGAAGAGCAAGGGAGCGTTGCAGTCTGCTGCCTGATCTGCTCTTTCCACCTCCTCAGGGCCAGACAGGGCATTCAGCCATTCCCACTCATCTCTGGATGGGAAGATATGGCACTCAGTAAAGACACAAACACACATGGAAAAACGCTATTGACACATCCGTCTCTACTGAGGTGCCCACTGTAGACTGCGCCACTCCACACTCCCATTACATGACGGCGGAGTTTCCAGGAGCAAGTGAGCAGTTAAGGAGCCACACCAGTTCCTGATACGCAGAGCGAAGGCTCAGAGAGTGAGTAAAATGCCACCAACCACTAGACACCCCATTATTTTCAGTCTGAACGTTCTTAGACAAAATGTGGGAAAGTTTTATTCGTGCCACCCTCACACTGAGCAGGATGCTTTACAGAATTTATAGAAAAGCTGTGTGAGAACATGTGGATGCCTAGAGGGTAACAGACAGCTCATTCTTATAATCTCTAACATGCAAGGCATTTAACAGTGAGAATACTACCACTTAGCATCAAAGAGGTGGGAATGTCTGACATTTGAGGAAAAAAAAAAAAACCCTGCCACTGCTTCTTTTCTCGTCTAACGTTTGTGTCTCATCAGCACAGCTAGAGGCTGATAAGCCACAGATGGCGTAATAAGAAGCGTTTTGGTGTAGCTCATAATGATAAATACGTGTCTGGGGGCTAAGCTGGTGGAAAAAAGAGAATTTCTTTGCTTCAGAGATTTTCCCCGAGCTGTGAGTGGGCATCATCCTGTGTGAGCCTCCCGCTAGCTTCCACGCTCCGGCCCCATAGTAAATTTAGTTTTACTACCACACTGAGCGGCAGGATAATGCTCTCCCTGTCTGGACCTACCTACCGGGGTCAACAACATGACCTGAGATGAAAATAAATAAATAGCTCCTTTACCGAACAAAAACAAACAGGAGTTTTGTTTTGCCCATAAAAAATGACCACGTCAAGAAAGTATGTGCTCCTGCGGTGAGGGGGAGCATTCCACGACAAGCCAGCGCTTTGACATATTTCAATATTTCATCTTTACAGGCACACGCACTCCTCATTTACGCAATGTAGCAATGAGGAATCTGTTTGTCTGCTCCTGCGTTATACAGCGTGTAAAGCTGGACTTATTCATCAGACATACGCATATCTCTTTTGGGTGTGCGAGAGCATTACATTTAATACATGAGAGGGTTATTTATTCATCTGATCACAACCTACCTGAATTCTGTCTTCTCTGTTTCCAAAAAGAAATTATTTTTTAGGTTTATTTTCAGTATGAACCTCATCAAAAAGGCAGAAAATGTGGAAATATGGTATTAATATCGTTCGCAATCATAATATCATTGCCACATCATTTCATTTTCATTTTTATTCTAAAAGTCTTCAGTGCATTAGTCCATTAAAGCCAGGTGAACGCTACACAAGTTCCAAAATCTCAGGACCGCTGCTCTCACACTACGCAACACAGTCGCTCCCATAAGGTCACACACTACACAATCTTTGATTCCAGACGAGTGCACTGGATTCACAAATCCCAGTTTCTCACAAAAATAAATGTGAGAGCTGTGTGTCATGTGACTTTGGAAACAAGAAGGAAGAGCAACTGGAGGTATAACTACAAAAAGAAGCTATTTTTAGACTGTGCTTCACCAGGAATCAGGATGTGTTTGATTTTATTTTTCTGTTCCCAACAACCATTTGGGTATGACATGCTAAATCATTTCTTACAGAAGGCATTATTCCTGTGCTTACATTTTGCCCTTGCTGTCCCACACAAATAGATGGATAAGAATCTAGATTCAGGGAACTGCTGTGCATTTCAGCACATGATTTCTTCTCGGACACTCTTGTTTCTCAGCTCTGTTCTTGCTACTAGCCACAGAGGGGTTGAAACTATGTGATTCATCACTGAGAAAATTAAACATACTTGAAAAATTTGGAGCAAGTGGTGAACACTTGCAGACTGAGAAAAATTACTGCTAAACCGTTCACACTACATGAGCGGTCACTGCGGGACCGGAGCAGCAAGTAGTCGCCGAGCTGTAGGGGTAGTCCCAAAATAAGTAAGCGACTGGGAAACTGGTGACTACAATCACGTAGTGTGCACTAGGCTTCACATACAAAGATCAATGTAATCAAGATAAAAATAAATGAATTATATTTATATAAGAAATATGCAGATTTGAGTGTGAAGTATGGAGGAAATATGGAACTAACCTGGACACATTCCAGTTGTCTCGTATTCTGGAATGGCAAAGCATGCTGGGAGTTCGCTGTGGGACCAGCACCTTGATCTGATCCACAGAGCTGCTGAGCTTCAAGTAGCCCAGATACAGGCCTGGAGAGAGACGGTGCTGACTTCGCCGCTGATACGCCAGGATGTCCTGTTTACACGTTGTCCATATCAGCTCACTCGCTCATTAATAAAAGCTTATAGTAATCTGAACTGTAAACTTGCTCAGGTTTTAAATTAGTGAAGTGCAAATACTAAAAGTCAGCAGGAATTTTGTCAAACTCTACTTAATCCAACCGTTACTGAACAGAGTCAAGTTGTACCTGTATGGTGATAAGCAGGATGTCCAGGGCATAAGGCTCTTCAGGGGTGGACAGAGACTTTCTCTGGCTCTGCAGTTTGGACACCTGCATCCACTTCCCGTTGAAGAATGAATAGGAGCTGTCCATCTCCCTGACTGTCACTAACAGCACATTGCCATGGCGGTCTTTAATAGGCTCGTAGTGGACGCGGCCCAGGTTGTGCGTGCCAAGAAGGTTCTGTGAGGACGGAAAGATGCACAGCTGTGATTATGAAAGCATGTACTCCAGAATATTACAATACTGGCTTAACAGTGCTCTTATGTGCTTCGTGAGTCTACAATGCTAACAAAAGAAGTGGGTACAACAGTGCAGTAAGAGTCAGCTCTTAATCATGAGTGGCTTTGGAATAAATAGCTCAAACTGCTCGGGAGCAGCAGCTATAATTGCCTCGTTTCACACGGCCTGTACACACAAACTGCACAACCGCCTACACGTGCACCAAGCAAAAAAAAAAAAAAAAAAAAAAAAGTTCCAAATTTCTCACTGTGGCTCTTTAGACTCAATTCAATTACTGTGTTGTGAGACTAGAATTGCATTAGGCTAATTAGATGTTGGAGAGGCTAATTGAGGGCTGGCAGACCTGTAGCTGGCCGGCGGCAGCCAGCATCTTCTGCCTGGACTGCAGTGTGGACGAGGACGAGGAGGAAATAGCCATGCTTTGCCTGAGCCATCGGACATCCTCCCACATGCACGAAAGCTGTAAAGCATATGTATTATCATTGGAAAATTGAATGCACGAACCAACGGAACTTTGTTTTGCTTTGACAGATTTAGTATAGGAATCGTATGATCATGATAAATCACTAGAGTAGAATGGAATAGCACACATTAATTTGCTTTAATATGATCATTTTAAAAATAGAATAAACCTTGGCTGAATATTTTGACATGTCTGTCATTGTGCAATAATCCATGCTTGTAAAAATACCAACAAACGTGCCATTACTTAACTACAGTCATTCTGCTCCTTCCATTACTCAGGCATAGCGGTCAGCTGGAGTGTTTGTCATACCTTGGTAAACCACAGAAAGTCCTGCATGAGGGAATTGCTGTAGGAGTCCTCCACCTCCACGATGGGTATCTGATCCTCATTAGTCACCAGCAGACTGTCCTTATGATAAAACACTGCGGCTATGTAGATCCCCCTAGAGCCCAGGCGAGAGCACATACTCGGTGCATGAGGGATTACCCAGAATGACAGAAGGCAGTAACACATGCCACCATAAGTGCTGATTTAAGCACATAAAGTATACTGACCTTTTGAGAGTTTTGACAAATTTAGTGGAGGAATGAAAGAGATGTTTCAGGCTTCTAGAGACCGATTGCTTGCGACTGGGATTCTGCAGCTTTGACGTGTCTGAGAAGAAAAGGTAAGTAAGGTCACTGCTCACATACGCACACCAGGAACAGACTGAACCAGAAACTCTACTCCTTTTGAAAGCAAAAAACATTTAACTGAACAATAAACAGAAGCACGATATGTAAGAAGAAGGTTGAGTAGGCCAATGTTATGAAGCTGCTTTTGTATCTTTTGAGTGCTGTTGTTACAAAAGAGAAACGCAAACACGTCTAGAGGCCGACTAAGACAGCGCAAGGTGTGCGTGCGGCGCGACACAAAAATGGGTGAAACAGAGGTGCATCGTGTGAGAGTGCACAGCAGGGCTGCTTAATCGAGAAGGTCAGGAGGGTCACGCCACAGAAAGAAGTATTATCTACAACTTTTGAGCTGCGTATCTCCTGCTTCAAATGCAGTCCTATCAGTGGTCCTTTCAGTGATGCCTATCTTCAGACGACCCTGTTTTCATGAAATTAAGCGTCACATAATTGCCCCCCGTGTAAACAGTGCGGCAGACGGAACAATTCGGGAGGCTGAGAAGCTGTTTACAGCATGCAAGTGGCCATCAGAAAGACCCAGTCACCACAAGACTAATCACGCTAGCTCTAGTCTCGCTGTCTCCATTCGAGGGGGTAGGCAAGGGGGAACTTTCCATTTATACACCGCTATTAGCCCGCATATGGACTAGTGTGTAACACAAGCCCCAAAAGAGCTTTGTCTATGATTTTGTTGTAATAATTAATTAAAACAAGGAAACTGACAAGGACATTTATTTCAACAGCTCGATTTATTTGCTTTAACTTTATGGACAGAACATATACCATCCTGAGACTCCTATGTTATGGTACTTATCCATATGTGACACTACAGGCTTTATGTCCAGCATGTGAGAAAGCTGTAGTGAATTAGCCAAGAGGAAGCTCAGAGTAAGCATGGCTACTGTTGCCGCTGCTGAACATGCTGATAACTCAGCCTCTGAATTTGTATTTCTCGCTCTGGAGGTTAACTGACTTTGACAACTGGATTATACGACATGAGTGCACTGGCCTCCTGTGCCGCCAAACTGTCACCCCAAATAAATATAGAAATGCTTTTTCATTTATGAAAATAAAAAATGGATCGCGTTTGATTAATGACTTGGCAATCCATCTGTCTGCTGTACACATGGTGTGTAACCATGAAAAGAGGTGAGTGAGAATGTGTGCGAGCTGAGTGGAGTACTGCTGGTAGCATTTCTCCATTTTCTAAGTAATTTAGTGAAGGTCAGAACAGGCTTTTTTTTAACATATGTGAAGCTTGCAAGCTCATCCATAACGACCATTGCAAGACTTTCCAGGCGCCTGCTCGCAGTAGCAGCTTACAGCTGAGGAGGCGTGTGTGTGTGTGTGTGCGTGTGTGGGTGTCACTGTGTCTCATGTGGAACACAGAGAGCTGTGTGTAGCGCACACACCCCTCGTCCTGTGAGCACCCTCTCAGCTCCACATATACACATCATAAATTAAGATAACCTCCCCTTAAATGAGCAGCATTTTTTGCCGTGGTTTTTATAGTGGTGGCATTGTACCAGCGCTGATTAATTTTGCAGATTTATTTTCAAACACCATCTCTCCAAAAATAAACTGAGTAAATACAGCAACCTCTTCCAGCATATGTGCTTGCGAGCACAGAACACACACACACACACACTCTCACAGCTCAGTGAGACAAACAGACGTGAGAGAGTACTATGTCTCGAGCACTCAAAAGCAGACGGCTCTAAAAGCTTAATTCTACTTGAAGCGTGAACGTAAGAGGGGGTTTTCTGTCAGACGTAGTGGGAGGCGAATTTCTGTTTTCCTACATTTCAGTGCAAATCCTTAAACATCACGAATCATGATGGGGGGAAAAACACTTACCATAAACAACTCTCAAATAGACTTTTTCTTCTAAAATCAATTATCCAGTATAATGTTGTTTGAGACTCTGGCAGCCATCCCCCCTGACATCATTGACTCATGTGTTGACTCATAAACAGATGAGTGATGCAGACTTTTTTTTTTTTTTTTTCTCACTCACCCCCCTTCCCTCCCCAACCCCCCCCACCAGTGGCGGCCCACATAGCTGCCTAATGAAGTTGGTGTTTGTGAGCTCTGAGCTACTGTCAGCACAGTGAACAACACTCCTCTATGCCGTTCTCGCCGACTTCTGGATTAGGGAGTGGGCGACAGGCCAAGGCTGGCACTGCTCTTCTCACGTATAGACAGCATCCATCCAGCCTCGCTAATCTGGAAAGGTGTTTGCGCTCTGATTCACAAAGCTACAGTATGCAAGCTCAGCCGCATAAACGTGTGCAATCCAAAATGGACAGATGTATTAAAAGATTATTTATGTACACAATCTCCTGAACTCTGCTCCTGTCTCTCCCAGCAGGTCCATTCGAGGCTGACAGAGCACATTCACACTACTTTGGATGCCTAAAGCGCAGAGTGAGAACATTTTTAGCACGCATCATTTTTCCATTTTAATACCAAGTTAATCTAGCGAAAGAAGTGAGGCTTAAAGAGAAACGAGAGGACGACGAGGAGACAGAAAGCGGTCCTGGTGAGTGTGCGAAGAGAACTCAGAAAAAGAGAGTGAGAGTCTTATGAGGGTTATAAAGAAGAGATGAAAAACACAATAAAAAGAAGAAAGGAACGGCTGAGAGAAACGAAAAAAAGCCGGGTGAAAAACACAGTTGATGAGCATGAGGTCATCTCTGCATTCACCATCTGAGCTCTTCAAACTAATGTCACTCCTCTTATAGCTGCAGTACGCTCAAAACACAACAGAAAAGATGTGTGTCTGAGCAACCACCATTTTCTGGAACAGCGCACTTGAGCAGGCATTGTAAAGCAAACTACAGCCAGCACTGACTTATTTTCTCTTGAACTGGCTTGAAAATATTCATCATTAGAAATGACGAATATAAGGTACAGAAGAATTCACTTATGAAACATTGCAAACTAACACTAATCTAGCTCTGATCAAGGTCTCAATATTTGAGCCAAAATTTCAGAATTGCACAACTATATGAGTAAATGTGGATGCGTTTAACCTAACATAAAGTACATCTGCGCTTGGCATTTACTTACTTACTTCACTTACTGTTTTGAAATACTGTAAGTCATATTTTGTGAGCTTGTTAACTTTATAAATTCCTGGGACCAACAAGTCAGTGGGTCTAGACTCACATTCCTTAGTATCGTTAACGATACTCCTTTTCTTATTACTCTCACAGTAATAACTGAATGATTCATAGCAGTAGTTATGTAATATTATGCTAAATAAACAACTGAGAATAAACTGAGAATTTACGGGTTTAACCAGACTTTAATGATGACCGAGACTCAGGTATATAACTATTTGATATACAAGCAACCTTGAAAATAGGTTGTTAAATATATTTTAGGAAACAAGGCTTTTGGTTTTATCTCATACACTTAAACAGGACTCTGTTTTCTAACATGTTATAAGCAAAAAAAGAAATCATTACTTCATACAAAAAAAACAAACAAATGTACGTGATACTAAAGCACACACTGAGACCACACAAAGAGAGCTACTCTTAGCTCAGACCTCAGACAGACACACAAAATTATTAAATCATCAATACCAGCAATTATGACAAACAAAAAAAAATGTTCATGCGCCACAGCACACATAGTGTGGAGTGAGTGATTGAGTCAGTGAGTAAGAAAGAGCCAGAAAGAGCTCTGAATGTGTACTATGAGTAAGAGTCTATAGGAGAGTCGAGTGTGTGTGTGGGTGTGTGTATATGTACCTCCACAGCTGTAGTGTTGGTGTGTGGCGCGGACCTGCTGGAGCAGTCTCTCCATGGCCTCAATGTGCCCTCTCCGACGGGACTCTCTACCATCGCTCTCCTTCCAGTCTGACACACACACACACGCACACACACACAGAGTTCATATTACACCTCAGAGATTTTGTTATTCTGCCCCCTGAAAAACCATCTGCCCTTAGTATAAACATAGTTTTTAAAATCCACACTACCACAAAAACGTCAAATATTTGGTCAGGAATTTTTTATTTAATAATTAAACAATTAGTTCTTGTTAATTGCTCATTTATTTCGGGTGTAAAAATGTTTTGTTAATGACAGAAAAAGAACAATATGCAAAACCGCATGCAAACTGTAGATCTGACGCCTACTTACTCAGTCATTAAAACACAAATGAACTGCACCAAATACAGAGACAGCATCTCGTCAGCTTTACGCTATGAAAGGCTCTCTGTGAATTAGTGAATGCAAATGAGGCGCCTTGCACAGAAGCTCCCGTGAATTTGTTTAAAGCCTGGCTAAAAGTGGATCATCCAAAACAAAATTAGCATAATGCCTGATTATTCGAGTAACTGAATTGAAAATATTAGTAGAAACACCTGAGCTGGACTAAAACAAGACATTACACATCACAATAAATGGCCTATATATTTTCTGTCACTCTGTACACACGAGGACAATTATCATTTGTTCTGTAAACGGAGAGATTGATTGGACTTGATGCGGGTTTACGCCTCATGACAAATTAATGTGAACATAAAACGTCAGACCACCAAATCAGATTTGCCAAGCAGTGTTTAAAACTCTACGAGCCCCTCGAGGTTTGCAGGCCACAATTCAGAAACGGTCCTTTAAAAGACAAATGACTACATGTATGTGCAGTGCAAACAACATTAAACACTTTTTTTTTAAATCATTAAACATCAGAGATCGTGTTTTCACAGAAGGTTTTTAATAAAAACTGTAGGGATAAAAAACATTGCATTTATACAGCCAAAGCTTAACGCTCAGCGAGTCTCTGTGAATTTTCTAATGAATTATTTGTCATCTGCTCATGAATAGCTAGCCAGCTCTAATAGCAACGACAGATTTGCCATTTTTACTGAGTGCTGCTTTTAAAGAAGCACCTCGAGGCCAGACATGATGAATAGCAAAAGCAGTGTGAAGCAAGCAAGTCGTGACAGTCGTAAAATCACAAAGGTTCTACATTCAAGGATATACAGCAAACACAGCACCGACAAACATTTCTCTTTTCTATATTTTTAATTATGAATGTAGTCTAAAACCGTGCTGTATTCAAGCCGACATACTCCAACACGTCTGAGTTCATCATGACTGTGTATGATATCTGCACAGATAGCTTTCATGGCAGTAAACAAGTGTTCACTTACTGGAGGGAACAGCACAAGGAGGTTGAGACAGTTGTGATGGCCCCCAGCCCTTCATGTTGTAAGCAGATACCCGAACATAGTATTGCCTTCCCTGCAACAAATACATACACACACAGGCAAATCGGTTCTTTCTATAGCTGCAATAAAATTACATTATTGGAGCTTTCTTATCAAAATCACTTGAAATTTTTAAGTCGTTCTTTTTTTGTAAGCTTTGCAATGAAAATGTTACTTTTTTTTACCCATTTTATGCCTACTTTAGTCACACTTCCATCCCACCCGCTAGCTAGATCTCTTCTATAACTTAACAGCTACAACTCCTGAAAGCTGAAGGCTAATACGTGCTTGACTGTTATTGACAGGAGAGAGGAGTTGTGGACTCTTATCTACAGATGGCTATGACACTCTTGCAATCTCCCTTAGACTGCTGTGCTGCTCGGCAGCGTTAATTGTAGCAGCTAATCTGGATTTCGTTTCAGTCTTAGTCTTTTGATGCAAATAAATAATAGGTTAATCATATTTTAGTCATCTGAGACCATACTCAGAGCTGGCAAGGTTAAAAGATGCATAATTATTTACCCAGACAGTACGCACTCAGTATTCAGAAAGGGCAGGTGATTAAGTCGACTTTCTGGGTGGACCAGTCTGATTATTAAAATGACCTGGCTGGACTTCAAGGATTTGAAGTTGCCACATTTTTCTTGAGTACATGTGTCTTAGGCAGGGTTTTTCAATAGCTGTTAAAGCATCCCTTTTAAACACAAACACTTCCTTTAAGCCTGGAAAAAAATCAAGGGATAGCAGATCGCATTCAAATGAAGCTGTATGTTGAATCTGAAAAGGCCAAAAAAAAAAAAAGATTTTTCATACTGTGCACCAACAGGTAACTGTTCACTCAATTTATGTGGCTACATGATACTAAATGGCAGTCATGAAATGGTACACTCTAAAAATCGTGGGTTATTCCACATTATGTTAACTCAAATTTTGGGTAATTCGAAATTTGGGTCAGTTTTGCTGTTGCAGTGTCACCGGATGGAACACAGTACAGACAGGTCACAACTGATGAGTGGGAACTGATGAGCAAGAGGCAAAGAGTCTGTAAATCCATTTAAAATATGAAGAGATATACAATATTTTTAACTAGAAAGGTGAAGTTTGTATTCATTCCATAAGCTTCACCTTGTAAACAAAGATTTCTTAAAAATATTCAGAGATACAGTGTACACAAGGACATGTATTGGAACATTTAAATTTGTTTTCTTTTTTGATTCTTTCAGTTACCGTTGTAAGGCCTGTTACTGTACATTTAAGACACTGAAGATTTTCAAGGATCAGTTCTCCAGCTAATAAAGAGAAGTCCTTCAGACAGCTCCACTCCACTGCCAGGGATCCATGTAACAGAACAGAAAGCAGATGAGAATAGATTAACTGGAGACAAAAAAAAATGGAACAATAGAATTTTGCATCAGCAGATCCAGCAATTTTCTGAACAATGCTGTGGGTTATTTATATATTTACTCAAAAATACATATACAATATGCAGAGAAAAAAAATCTATTGTCAGTGACATTTTTAGTCTGCTGGGAGTGGCGTATTTCCGCGATAACTGGTTTGTTTCTCAGGATGCAGAAGAAGGAATTCACACCTTTATATCTGGTGACCACAGCTGAGTTGATGCTGGCCGGCTCCTGAAATGTGACAGTGAGGGATGTGCTGCTGCTCACAGTCAAACGCACAGCTGTCGGTGTCTCTGGAACCTCTGTGAGAGCCAAATGTCAAAGCCCAATAAGAAAGATTTACAATGACTGTTGGGGACCCATTATAACCTACATAAGGAACAAAGCACAATGTGCTGTTAGAGGAAAATAATCAACAAGAGGGTAATGTAATTAATGAAGCGGATGGCCATTAATATTTGAAAGTTGATTATGTTCCAATAACAGACATTTCAGCATGGTTTACTCCCCTTGTCCCATAGCAATTTGCTATTGTTAACACTGTTCTTATTTATTAAATAATGAAATGTCATACTTTTAAACCATCTATAGTTAATATTAAGGACACAAAACAAGCTTGTTGTAGTTATCACTTACATTACAACATCTACAACCTGTCATTCCCTCACCATCCTCTCTTTTTTTGACAAAAATGCATGTCATGTTAATAAGAGACCATAAGTGAAGTGTGGTGACCCATACTTGGAATTTGAGCTCTGCATTTAACCCATCCAAGTGCACACACACCCAGAGCAGTGGGCAGCCTTTTTTTTTTTTTTTTTGCTGTGGCACCTGGTGCCTTGCTCAAGGGTCTCACCTCAGTCGTGGTATTGAGGGTGGAGGAGAGCACTAGTCATTCACTCCCCCCACCTACAATCCCTACCGGACCTGAGACTCAAAGCCACAACCTTCAGGTTCACCTTTGGGTTACAATTCTGACTCTCTAACCATTAAGCCACGTCTGCACCCAAAAGACTGTTGGCAGCAGTGGGATTCGAACCCACGCCTCCAGAGAGACTGGAGCCTAAATCCAGCGCCTTAGACCACTCGGCCACACTACCACAACACACACGGTTCTTAGTCTTGAAGACTCTCCTGTGGGGGAAAACCTACTGACGCGTACAAAGTGCTGACACTGGAAATAAACGCATCTTTACAGAAAGTTTCACCATATTAAAAATGAACAGTTTAACACATTTTTCATCCACTTATTACATAAACCACATATTTAGATTATGTGAAGAGCCTGCCATACAACTATAGAAATGATAGCATATTAGAATAAGCTCATTTGCAATGAAACTGACATTATGGTCTTTAGAAAATTAATCAACAAATTGACTGATTGATTGATTTGAAAACAACACCAGGCCAAATCAGTGTGCACATGTTTGATAAGTTTCATTATACCTAGGATTTATTTTTGGGAACTATGCTCAGGAAAACATGCAAAACTGATCTCTGCTTGATGCATACCTTAAGAGAGAACTAACATGGACAAAAACAACGTGCTATCTGTCGTTTTGTTTTATACTGGGTGTTAAAGGAAATCATCACTGTATCAGATTTTATTTTCAGCAGCAATCAACTACAAATCTAATAAACAGAAGAATGATTGATATAGGATTATCCGCAAATAATGCCATTGTGGTGACAGATTAATGGCATCATGCTGTAAACTGAAGTGGCAGCCAAGGCATGACTGGTTTGAATGCTAACATCGTGCATTTGTATGAACTAAGCATTATGATCGGTGTTGAGATCATGTTACTATTAGCAACTGCATAAGGGGAAGCCTATTTTGTTAGAGACTAGATTAAATTTCAGAAGGTGGGTAAATAAAATGCAAACGTATGACTATTGATCGTATCTCCTATGATTACGGCAGCAAATAGAAAGCTTTTTGCTGTCCATGAACTGGGCTGCCATTTTCCATTTGAAAAATAAAATGGATTTTGTCAGTGAAAAACATAGTCCCCTTTACATGCTTTCAAAAGCTACAGTTTACAGTGACATTTGCATTCAGTGTTAAACCAGCATTTAGAAATTACTGAAAAGGCCATGGGAGTACTTCTGCTACATAACACATTATATCCTCTCTTCTTCAGCATCTTAATCTGGTCTCTTTCTAGCTGCATTCACTGGGCTTTTTTCTATCCCACGGCACACTGTGCTACAAACAACACCATTCTGCTCAGCTGAAACACTCTTCATAGTCTCCTTTGAGAATTGAGAAATCTTTTAGCAGTCTTTGAGAGGTTCTGTGCCATAGCTTGCTTGATTTGTAATAGCTGCCTTGGCAGGCGTTTACACAGAGAGGACCACAAAAGCAGGCTGATATAACAAGCATTCTATTTACCATGAGAGCGCTCCATACCATCAAGGTACAAGGGCCATACGAGGGAACGGCCATTAGGGCTAATCATACCACATACCGCATACCAGAGAATGTGCGTGTGTGTGTCGCTATCCTTGTCAGGGTTCTTTAAAAAGACACCATGTCCATATTGTAAAGCTATGTGACTTTCTGCTATTACAATAGGTTCACCTATTTCAGATTTATAAAAGAGAATTTAATTAAAGCACCCACGTGCATGCTCAAATCCAGTGCGCATGCGTTTGTAGAGCTTGCATCTCCACTCCCAGGCCTTGAGCTGCTTCTCCTTGTCTGACGTCTCCAGACTGAGGCTCTCTCTCATCACCTGTGTGGAGAGCTCGCTCGCTCGCCTCTGAGCTTCCTGCACCAGTGCTGAGAGATGAGCCTCACGGCTTTCCTGACTCACAACTGAAAAAAAACAAAAAAACAACTCAATCAAAGCACTGGCCTGGATTTCACAGAGATAATTTCAGTGCATCTACAGCATAACTCATAATTTATTTCACCTTGGTGTCTATTGATGATGTTTTCTCTAGGGTGTCTGATTTCTTTTTTTTACGTTTTATACACACAAACACATACACAAGAACACAATACTGTGCAACTAGAATCATGGTGCTGCAAACAAGGCATACGACTCTATAAATCATGAACAGAAGTTTCAGAAGGAGCACTTAATGTAAATCTTAGTCCACTGGCAATCATTTAAAGCCTCCTTTATAAACAGTTATTTTAACATAAACAATGTAACATTATATCTAATGATGGTACATAAAATGTGTAAGAATCAGTTAAAATGAATGAATATTTAATTATATTTAATTATGAAACAGGTAAGGAATAAAACATGAAGCAGCAGGCTGTTAATCACAGTGACAGCGTGGTGTGGCCTGACACAAAGGAAAGCCATTACCACCTTAAGATGCATTATTTTCCAATAAGAGCACATCCCAAAGTGTTTTGATCCTCACAGACCACAGTAACTGGCCAACAATTAGAGTTTTTCTATTAATCTTAGAACAAGACATACTTTTTACTTGTTTAAGGTTGTAGAACATCAATGACATCAGCCTCTCTTTTTTTTCTCTCTCTTGTAAACTTAAAAAGATTAAAAAAAAATTCAGCTTGTTACATTACCGAGAAACTTTAAGTTACAGCTTTTCCTCTGATTGTTACAAAGTACTGACACTGGAGACTCCTTCCAAAAATATTCACCATAACAACGATCACACAATTTTTTCATCTGTTTATATGGAGTGTCTGCCATACAAATCCCTGTCTAAGTTGTTACTCTAGAAACAATAACATATTAAAATGAGCATATTAATATAAACCTTGCAGCTGGAGCTACTATCATAGCTGTGCTGTTACAGAAAATGAATGAACACGTTCTGACCAATCAGAATTGAGAACTCTACAGTGCTGGGATATAGGAATTAATCATTACTTTGGCTTCGACCTGTGGGTGTAAAAGGTGGACCATGGGAAAAGGCTTTCTTACTGTCACTTTGTGAAACCAATGGTTTGTCTTTATCAGCGCCAGATAAAAACATACCATCATTCATTCTGAGAGACAGTTCTTAAATGCAGCGCAAAAATAAAAATCAGTCACAGGAGATTCTATGGGAGGTTAGGGGTTGAGAATGATGGAAGGTAATTGATGTTAGCTGTCAAAGTCTGAACAGAAACTTCAGACTGACTTTGTGCACTGTGTCAGGCAAGACACCTATGTAGCTATATCACATCACTCAAAGTAAGAAGGTACCACCTTTGGAGGCTAACCAGCCTAACAAATGCCAGGGCTCTACTCCTCTTCTCTACAGTAAACCTATACAAGTGTTTTAGAAGTTTTTTTTTTCTACCTAGAACCACATCCAGATCTGAGTCTGAATATCATTCTCTATTGGGACAATTAGCTGCATGGACAAATATTAATTAGCTTCATAGATACGCAAATCTAATCCACACGCATCCCACGAAAAAGAAGACAAGGCAATGTTTATTGTCACATATACAAGAACAATACAGAGATTTTCTTTTCCTCACATATCCTAGCTTAGAAAGCCTAGAAAGCTGGGATCAGAGAGCAAGATTAGTTATGATCTGGTGCCCCCAAAACAGAGAGCGTCCCAACTGTGGTAGCTTGGTGGTGCTTGAATTAATGTATAATATCTAGAAATATGCATGTAGTATACCTTTAAAGCTTTAGTCTAAAAAATGGGTTTGTATAGGGGTTCAGTATAATAACATATGTTCAATAAGATGCTTTGCTCTGGTTTTATATAAGATCCATGTCACAGCATAGCCTCTGCCACCACTCCAGCACCATGTCAGACATCCAGGAATCTGATGGCCTCCCAAAGACAACCAGTTTCCTCTGAGGACAAATTCAACTTGCAACCTTTCCACTCACTCTCATATGTGATGAACATGATCTGAACAGTTCTCAGACAGCCAGTCAAAATCTTCCAAATACTCATGCCTTGTGTGGACTTTTAAAGTGGCTCCATTTGTCCTTTCATAAAAGTTGCAGGAGAGGATTAAGTAAAAGTGTATAGTACTACAGATGAGTCAACAGGTCAAACAAGCCGTAAGGCTCGTTTTAATGCAACAAAATAACTGGGTATTGCAAACCAAGTTAGTCAAACGTAATACACTGAGGTAGATGACATAAGCACAGCTTAGGGGACCAGAACATGATTAGCTAATCCATCATCTACAGTAAACTTGCTTATTAGGAAAACAAACCAATGCTTTATGAGCTTCTAGAGTCCCAATAAAATCCTTAAAATCATTTTCATATACATCAGATTAAGAGATAATTGTTCTAACTTCATATGAACGAGTAACAAAGCCATTATGTCTCCATTAATCACCACAATGCTGCAGCTTGTCAAAGCCAGTATCAGTGTGGTTGTATATGAACTCGTTTGGGGGTGGTGAGCTAAAAAAATGGACGTACTCGGAGGTAAGCTGAAACACACAGCACTGTGTTTGGCCGTATAGATTTGTCATGGTAAAATGAATGCTGCCTGGCCAGTGCTCCTCGTAGACTGAATACTACTGCATGGTCTTTCAGAGCCTTAGTCATAGACCATGACAGCAAAATAAACAAATAAATACATGGCCGAAGAAACCCTCTTTCACTGTGGCTGTTCTGTTTGGCCCAAACCCCTCGAGACGAGAGCTCTCCAGGAGAAATGATAAAGTAAGTGTTGTCTTCTCTGAAAAAAAAAAAAAGTTGGTGGGGAGAGGGGGTGAGGGTAATAAAATGAACCAGCCCTACTTGGGGGTCCATGGCGCAGTGAAAAAGCCAGCAATATTAGCAGCCTTGAGGTGCAATTTCCTGTTCTATGAAGATTGACATCTGGCCACTATGTGTGGTTAATTGAACAAACTATAAATTTAAATGCCAACTATGCCAATAGTGGCTTGTCTTACACAGTTGGCATTGTCGAGAAGCAGGGATCGTCCTAAATATAGACATTATGGCGACCCACTGAAGGCCATAAACATGCTTTAACTTCAACCTACTCTTGGACCTCCAAACTGTAAGGCGTCTGGCTGATTGATTTACTTGGCACTTCTGGCCTGACATAAATATAATGCAGAAAGCCCAGAAGGGGAAAATGCGGCAATGTTTATTTTCTGTTTGTTTACAAGGATCGAATTGTGCCACGGTGAAATGTTTTGAAATTTAACTGCCACCTGGGTACAATAAATCACTTAGTATAATTGCCCTGGGTTACATGCATCATTGGAAAAGTTAAACCATTAAATGACAAACCTTGTTAAGATTTTTCAGGAGGATGCTGTGCGATGTGTCCCCTTGCCACCCTAACGTCCAGACGGCAGCACAGTGCTCTCTGTCTGCTCTCAGACAACATTTGGCTTTTTCTTGCTCCCACTGATTCAAGCGCTTGCTTCTCCTGATGCTTTTTTCCTTTCAGAGGCATGGGAGGTAAGAAACACCTGCTTCTATTGCCAACTGCTTGCTGAGATGAATATGCTATTGATTAGTTGGAGGGCCCTGGGTGCAAAACAGAGCTGTTGCTGTCTGTCTGTACACTGCATTCTGTTTACTGCTCGCTGTATTCAGTACATGCATTCTGAGTTTCAAGTGCCGCCAAATCTTTTCTGGTCTAATGAATTCTTTCACTGTAGCTTTGGTGAAGAGAAATGAAGCAATATTTATAACCTGTTGAATGATTCTCTTGTCAATTGCTTATAAGAGATCCACTTACAGGATCAAACAGTTCAGACTGATCAAATTCCAGATTTCAACTGATTTCATCCATCTGTTTTGAAGGCCACTCGAAAAAAAAAAGATCCCAGCTTGTTTTTAACCAAGCACTGTAGTCATGATCGAAATGGTTGACAGTCATCATTTGATTTGTCATTTTATAACACAACTATGACTGCTTATGACAGCTGTCATGGAAAGTTTGACTTATTTGAGTGTTGAGCTGCTTGCTGCACAAGCCTCTAAAGCAAAGTGTGAGAAAACATCACACTGCCTCCCTGTATGGATACCTGTTTTCACTGTAAACGGCTTGTCACATTAGTGAGGCCTGCTTTTGGTCTCAACATTAAAAAACAACATTTTGACACAAGACAAATCTCCTCATGATGATGAATTAGGGCAATAAACCTTCAATCTCTGAAGGCTTTAGTGGTTTTGAATGCAACCCCTTGATCCTCATTTGAGTCTACAAATCTAGATACACTAAACCTGTTTGGGTTTCTGGTGCAGAAATTTGTTAGCTGGTGCTGTAATTTCATGACTCCTATGAGAATGGAGAGATGTTGGTAGCACACTTAGAATGACATTTAATAGGAGAAAAAACAGATCTCAAACATAAAGGATATTAATCAGGTTTTACTGCTAGCTCCTAAAAACAAAAGATCAAGAGCTTCTTTGTCAGTCGCCGTTTTCCAGTGACGTTCAATATCATATTAATGTCAAATGCAGTGTAGAAGTAGTAGAGCCATCAAATGTTGGACTCAAAGTCCCAGAATGCAATTGAGCTATATAATGCAGTTACACTGAGTTATGGCAGAAACCCAGATTGGTTATTAAGATGACAAGCATGGTGACATTGGCAGCGGTAGTAACATGAAAACTGCAGCTTTGGAAACTGAGCTGTTTAAGTGTATGAGGAGGTGAGAAAGCTGGACAGACTACAGGATTAAACCGCTGCTGTATCACGCTCTTTTTAGGTAGGAAGCAAGGGCTAAGTCTCACTGGCACCACTATCAGTGGGTAGTTGAACAGCATTGTGGGTAATATAGGAAACCAAAGTGAAAAATGACCAGCATGTCGATGAAAGAAGTTTAAACTAAAAAGGTCAACTCAGGATTTCATTACAAAATAAACATGCCACTAATATACAAAAAAATCCATCCAGGGTGGATTTTTCCTTTAACTGTATGTCATCCTGTAGCTGTAGATGCTTAAAACTCTGTAAACCACTCAAACTAATCTGTAGGAGTCTCTACTATATCTGTTCATCAACAGGCAAGTTGGTTCAAATGAAATGTAAACTGTGATCATTATCTCGTTAAACGCTTATCGGCCATGCAGGAGTACTCACAATGTGGGCTCTCTCTGGCCCCTGCTTTGAGCAGCAGCTTGGCTATTGGCACATTGTTGGTCATGATGGAGATGTCGAGCGGGGTCAGCCCTTCGCTGTTGGGTGTATTGAAATCCAGTTCATCTGCTGTGTATTGGAACAGAAGGATCTGTACAGCATCCAGGTCTTGCTGTTCCACAGCCTCAAATAAAGCCTCGCTGCACTGAATATTCTACAGTACAGAGACAGAAGAAAAGCTTAACATATCTGATATTTGCTCTGTATTTCTATATTATGACTAAATATAGCGCAGTCCACTCAAAAAGCACCAGTCCTATCTCAGAACAGATTACACCATTCTCAACTACTACAGGTCAAAATGTTCTTTACTACTAAAAGCAGTGTCAGCAATAATGATAAACAAACAGATATTACAAATGAAGTAAAAAATCACTGTTTTGAGCAGACATGCATTATTATTTCTATTAAGTGTCATTAGCTGCGACATATGTAGACATTACCGTATTAAAAAAAAAGAGAATGATTTAAAGAAAATATAACCCATTTTTCTTACTGTTTTATTGAAAATGTTTCTTTCAGACACATTTCTCCTTAAGTTGACTATGTGAAGGTGATAACGTGAGCGGGATAATTTTCATTACGTAATAGAGCTCAATTATGAACTATGAAGAAGCTCAGTTATGAACTGAAGAAGTGAACACTGCGAACACTTAGCAGAGTCCAAGGAAACTGTTGCTATCAAATGTGTGAAAAGCCCATTTCTGGAGCAGCTCTGAAACTGACAATCACTTTCACTGATTGTCAGTTTCAGAGCTGTAATTTCTCTATGCTGAGCTATACCTAGTGAAACAAAAACAGTTTGAATATATCTAAGTCACAACAAGCATACTTATTCCAAAAGCCTTAGTGGTTTCCAAAAGCTCACCGAGGCTTTGCGGATGCGATCTGAGCGGCCAAAGAAGTAGGCATCCTCAAAGGACGAGTGGCTGCCCTTGAACTTTTCGGAGAGGTTGCGGTAAAGGCGCTTGGCTGCGTTGGGGGAGGCGGGAGCAGCCCCCTTCTTACTGTGGCTCAGCTGGAGGTTCTGCATTTGCTGGGTCATACTAACACAGAAGCTCCTAGAGGAAGGGGAAGACAAAAACTTTTTACAGGGAGCACCATTACCGGTAGACAAAAGTGTCCTGTTTACTGCAGCACAAGTGAATTCAAAGCGGTCATCCTATCTGATAAATTCTCTGCCTTTTTTTCTGACTAGTGGCAATTAAGGTAAAAAAAAAAAGGCTGATTTTGTTTAACCTTTGAAAAGTTCACTTTTAATATCTGCCAGTGTTTATATAAGCTTGAGTGAAAAATGTCATTTGAGTTTGTATGCCTTCACATTGCTTTCCATTCTTGTCACGCTTGTTCTTCAGTATATTACATGTTTGCTAAATATGATTAGAATGACTAAAGTAATATGCTTTATTTCTATTAAAAAGGCATATAATACCTCAATATCAAAAAGATACCACACCATAAAATCCAGTCTTTTATCATTACTATCAGTCACCTTCTCACTTGTTTATTTAAACTTCAAAGGGAGTTTTTGTTTAATTTTATGTTATTACTCAAATGACTAAAATACAGTGAAGCCCGATGAAACAGTCTTGTTGTATGAAACATTTCCTCTGGCCTAATAAAAGAAAGAACGTAATTCATCTTCCTAAAAAGAATAAACAAAAGACATTAAATGAAAGCCAGTGTGTGTATGATTATATTATTTCTGTACTGAATGAGCAGTGTTACATTACACACACACACACACACACACACACACACACACACACACACACACAAGCTTAACGAAAACACATCATTCAGAAAAATCGAGGTTTTAAAAATCATTCACAAAAATGGCAGTTTCGCAGTTGAATGGCCTGGGTATACACTGTCTTAAGATAAAAGTGGTGTGACTGTATTTGTACGCAAAACTGAAGACAGCAGAGGCATAAAATTATCACACACAAAAAAAAGACACTCAACATTATGTAATTAAGAAAATGAAAAACACAGACCAAGTGATTTCATCCAAACTGTCCTCAGTTAAGATTGACATTTTCCCTCGAGAGCCATTGAACCACAGGGTTCTGGGTGATATTTCTCACCCAGCAGTCTATAATCCATTCAGACATGACATTACAACAGTATGCCATTTTTCATTGCTTGCACCAAGTTTCTGCAAGAACACCCACGCAGCGCTAATAATACACGCTCTACAGTGCAGGAGCATAGCCTCTGACACCAGCAAGTGATTTAGAGAATGCCTTGAGAGTTCTTCTTTCCTCCATGTCATGTCTGAGACTGACTTTTTCCTATCAGCCAACTCCATTAATCAAAATATGAAAGCCAGAGGAACACCTAGTGGGTGCAGCGTGACAGCATGGATCTTACCTGGGTTAGATAAGGTCGGTCAATTCGAAAAGGTGTCACTGGAAACAGGAGGCAGGGAGGAGTGAGGAGGTTAGAGAGTACTCACCTGTCAAGACTCTGTGAGCTCCCTGGAGAAACACTGAAGAAGAGAAGCGGCCGAAAGTCCTTGATCAGCGCGGCATCTTTCTGCCTTTGGTTGAGTCTCTGAGCCAGGCGGGAAATCTTGCTCTCGGATCTGACAAGACAGCAAGGAGAGAAGCCCAGGTCAGTCTCTTGGACATTCAGGCTTTAAGAAGAGCCAAGCAGCTCTGAAGACCCTGCTCTTCGAAGTCAACAGGGAACACCTGGTGGTCACTGACACACTCCTATCCATGCGCATCTCGCCAGAGAGCTGGCTGGTTAATGCGCAGAGACAGATAGACGGGAGCATGGAGAGGAGAGATGGCGGGGGGAGGGAGAGTGAGTGAGAGAAAGAAAGAAAGGAAGAGGGAAAATAGAGAAAAGGAGGGAGGGGAGGAGAGGGGCATTCTGTCAGCACTAGGATGAGTAGCGCAGAGACAACAAAAGCACTCAGGCATTTACAGCAAGGTCCCACTGAGCATGCTCGCAGCGTGCAGTGGCGAGAGGGGGGTGGTCGTGAAGAGAAGAGAACCTGTTGTTCTTCCTCTCATCACTCGTGTTCACTGCAGTGTCACTTATCTGCAAAAACAGGCATCAAATCTCTTAACACTCAGTACCATGGCAGTCACTGAGACCAGAGAGAGGTTCACAGGTCACTGGCACCAAATAACACACACACACGTGTTTTTCCCCCAAATATATCATATGTTATGCATCTCTATAAATCAAGCGCAAGCTCAGTATATTAATATCACAGTTGCAACCAAAGATTGTAATGTATTGATGAAAACAACACTATATGTGTTCTAATGAATTCGAATTCAATTTGAAGATGTTCATTTCTTTACATTTAAGATCCAAATAACTGGAAAGAGCAAGAAAAATTTTACTGCTCATCATTTTGTTATTATGCCAAGTCTGTGTCTTATGCTTTAACAAAAAGAGTAAAATCTCACGTTCCTGATCACATAACACATAACACATAATGCTTATAATTCTGACTACCAAATGGCCCAAAGTGGTGTATTTTCCACAGTGTACTTAGTGCTCCTGTGCACAACGCATGGGCTAATTTTTATTGTTTTCAGTGGCCACTGGAAAATTACAGCCTCTTTCCCTTTATGTGATATTTTTACACGTATAACTAATTTGTTATAAGAGTAGAATGAAAAAAAAAATCAATAAAAGCAGCAAAAAATACTGACAAAGTCACGACCTGTAACAAGCCTATGGGAAGAAGGTACATGACACCAACTATGATATATATTTCACCATATTACTCCATGTTCTAACATTTCATTAGAAACAGAACAGCTATCCAGTTCACATGGAAGCTCATGGAATGCAGATAGATTTTCATTAATAGTAATTGTAGTGAAGACATGAAAGTCATCTCCTGGTGCTTAAAGCCTACATGCCTATTTAAGACCAGCAGAGTGATAATATCATGGCTAGGGTAGCAGAGGACCATGTTTCATAACACCTAGGAATAGAGACAGAAAAAAAGACCATATATGCCAGTTGACTGATAAAGTGAAATACATTCCCTCTCATTTATCTTATCAGTAAGTCAAATCAGAGTCCTCAGAGACAGAAATAGTGCACAAAAGATAAATGGAAAAGCAAAGACATTAGTTCCTCTCACGTTAGCGTGGGTTGATTTCAAGCCCAGACGGAAAAAAGAGAGAATAGTTCACATAATTTCAAAACACACGCAGATGTATTCTTGAGGTTGTTCATACTCGTCAGTTTTTCTGTCTTTTTATGGTTTGATTTTGTCAGGTCTGTGACAAACAAATGGAAACTACAGGCTCATATGGAACAGCAATTATCAGAGACACCAGATCTGCTCCAGTATCAACTTCCATGTTGCTGTATTCAATGGAATTAAAAGTAAGGCCATTTTAAACACAGCTGCATACATTACATACAAGGCATACATTCAGACATTTACACTGTCATCAATCACACTGCAAAACGGCATGGACAGAACACTTCCCATATGAACTTAGTGATTGTTATGTTTTGTGTATTGTGCTTGCAAAGCTATGATGATGTGTTCACTCAACTGTAACCCTGCCAGGACAGCTACGCAGATACAGAATTATTAGCACCTTTTAAGAGAATTGGCAACAATTATTATATAAAACAAAAAATAATTTCCACTATCAAACCTCATAATAAACATCTCATAATAAAATTCTCTCAAAAATCTATGCACCAAAATTAATGATATCCTTAAATGAATACAAACAAATTGGTATCATAAATGTATATACAGTATTAGGCAGGTGGTTTTAATGTTATGGCTGATCTGTGTGTGTGTTTGTGTGTGTGTGTGTGTGCAGGGTGTCCCTTAACACTTTTAGCACTGAGTAGGAAAAATTTTGGAAGACATTTTGCTAAAAAGTATTACCTTTTCCCACTAATTTCACCTATGTATTGAGAATTTATGACACCCTGTATATGTACACATACATTTCTACTGAACTCTATTTCTTTTGCAGCACCTGAATTTTGCCAAAAGTCAGCTACAAATGGGATCATGTGTGCTGAAACCATAATGGCCATACACACCATCTGCATGTTTGGAAAAAAAAAATGGGGACTTGCAGTTATATGATTCTTGTTTAAATGTATGCTGAAACGTGTTTCAGAAACATGAAACAAAACTAATTAAGGGTGAGAATCACAGAGCAACTCTAGCTTCCGTAGGCTTTTTAATGCCAAGATAAGTGAAAGCTTTTAATTCTTTTTTTTATCTTGGTGCATACATTATCACTTTGGTTTTAAACTCAGCAGTCCTCTGGGTCTCAAGCGTCAGTTCAGAACCTTATCTTTAGGTGTCCTAGGCAAGCAGATGGATCATAACATGTCAATCATTTACAAGATCCCCATGGCAATAGCTATATGCTTCAGTCTAGCTATATACTTCACTGATGAGTGGCATGTGCATAACAACTACGGTAAATTCACTCAGTGGAATCAAAGCAGAAAAATATGCTCAAAATGAAAACCAGAAAATCTTGTATTAATCAAGAATGATGCAGGTATAACAGGATGCAGGCATAAAACTTAATGAGGACAACAAAACAAAACATAGCACACAAGGACGGAGAAAAGCAATGATGAACACTGAAGAAGGTGGACTCTGATGACATGGAGGGCTAGCCTATTCACTCAGAAACAATACGTCTATCATTTAAATACAATTTCTCAAGCCCAACATCCATGAAAAAAGAACAAAGCTGTTTCCATAGCTGCAGCTTAAAAGCTTCTTGCTTGTGGATACTCACAAGGCACAAGCCTAATGAACTGTGACACTGATAGCTCTGTGAGAAGGCCATATCACCAGGGTCTAGATTCATTATCTGTCCTACCACTGGATGTGTCTGTCAGACGTTTACAAAGGAAACGAATGTCTGACAACTACAGTTTCTTAGAATGACAAGTGCAGCACACTACCATAAATACAAAGGATTCATCCATCTGGACAGCATAATACTAGAAAATCAAGTAACCTGCACATGTTTAATAAGACACCATGGACATGGCACCAACATATAGCATATATAAATACATTCAGTGATACTAAGATACTGAAATATGATTTTTTCTTATGTCTTTCTGAAATCGACCCCGAATACTCAGATTCTACAGCTGCTTTCTGCTTTATAACCAGTTTAAACTGTACACGTGTACAGCAAGTCTGCATAGAGTCATTCGTAATATTAGCGACTATCGTTAGCCAGTAGATGGTGAATCAAGCAATGGTAGTGTATAAAAGCAGATCTTTGTTTTGTGCTCTTCTGTTTTGTGTAAAGCTAAACACGTCAGTGGCAAGGCAGACACATAAGCACACAAGCAACTCTATTCCTAAGTACTTATAGGAAACAGGTAGGTAGAACAGAGAGAAGATGATAAATGATATTCTTGATATGAATAGTCATGAATATATGACTTGTAGAACATGTTATATGACACATTGTAGATAGTAGCTACAGCAGTGTCACTGGTAATTAAGAGTTGAGGGGTGACAACAAAACAAAAAAACACATTTTGGACAATTATAGTTGCTTTTAATTTGGACATCTGTGAAATAACAGCAGAAAAATCTGCAATTTTTCACAAAATGCATAGTGGATAGTAGTGTAAAGCAGAGCTAATCTGCTAATCTCTAATGATTATTTTCTGCTACAGTAACAACATACTTAAATTGTATATAAAGAATTTGATAAGGAATTTATTTTAAATAATAGCACAAGAATACAACTGCAAGACTTCTGGGATATGTCTTTATCAGCTCTGTACATGTGGATCCTGATATTTTTGCCCATTCATCTTGGCAACATTGCTCTGTCAGATTGGATGACCGTTGGTGAACAGTAATTTTCATGTCTTGCCACAGATTCTCTGTTGGATTGAGGTATTTCAGGTACTTTGACTGGGTCCTCTAACACATCTAGGTTCTTGGGTTTCATCCACTCCAGCGCAGCTTTTTACAGTATTATTTGGGTCATCTATGTCCTTTTGGAAGGAGAACCTCTGCCCCAGTCTCAAGTCTCTTGCAGACTAGAACAGATTTTCTTCTAAGATTCCCTTGTGTTTGTCTTCTTCCCGCTTACCCTCAACCCTGAACAGTTTCCCAGTGCCTGCTCATGAAAAGCAGATGCTACCTTCACCATGCTTCACTGTAAGGATGGTATCCTCAGGGTGATGAACATTGGGTTTCAGCCAAATGTAATAATTGTGCCGAGGTCAAAAATTTCAGTTTTGGTCTCATTGGACTAGAGAACTTTTTCCATGTTTGTTAAATATCCAAACATATTCAAAATATCCAACATGCCTTTAGGCAAACTATAAACAGGATTTCATATGTTTTTTTTTCTATAAGGCTTTCTTTTTGCCACACTTCCAGCTTTGCAGAGTGTCTGGTCTATGGTTGTCCCGTGAACAGCCTTTTCCATTTGAGCTGTGGATCTCACCAGTTCCTTCAGAGTTACTTTTGTCCTCTTCATTGCCCCTCTGACTAATGCTCCACTTACTGACTATTGGTGGACAGTCTCCTCTAGACAGAGTTGTTGTTGTGCCATATTCATTCAATTTTTAAATAATCAATTAAATTGTACTCAACAGCTTGGGATATTTTTATAACCAAACCCTGATTGATACTTTTCCAAAACTTTGTCCCAGATTGGTTTTCCTAGGTCCTTGGTCCTTAATGATGCTGCTTGTTTAGGTATGTTCTCTAAAACTCTCTAGGGCCTTCCAAAAACAGGTGTATTTATGCTGAGATCACCTGACACTTTAACTGCACAAAGGTGAACTCCATTCAAATAATTATGTGACTTCTGATTAATTTAGAGGGTTTCACAGAAATAGACATGAACACTTTTCCTTTTTATAATTTCGCAAACTATATTGATTTTCCCCACTTTAGAAATTATGGGCTATTTTGTATAGATTTATGTCATACATAAATTTATACACAATGGGGGTGTGAAAACTAATACAAGGCACTGTAATGATCTGAAGGCAAAGTTTGGAAAGCCAAAACTATCTTTATACCACTCTAACAGAAAACAATTGTACTGCTTAGATGGAGTGAGATATTTTCCCTCCTGGCATCTCAACAGCCATCGCATATATTCTGATTTGTTCTATTCTAATTCAAACTGTTTTCACATACAGACTCACACCATTTTCTGCAAATGACGCTTATAAAGTGTCAACAAATACAATCAGGGAAAAAGAAAATGGTAATTCACTTGTTTCCAACTGCCTAAACTTAGTTTCTAAGTGGAAAGATTTCCCTCTGCAGCACACCTTTGTACTGCACACTGTGCTGAAATGAAACCAAAGAACTTGATTATGTGTTCCTGAGGCTTAAATGCAGCTTGCATTGAGTTGATCTCCATGGCAACAACACTAGTGCCATATTTCTTAAAGGCTATCAGGGGCTCGTCTAGCTGCAGGCACTGCAATCTGTCACGATGGGGGAAAAGTGTTCAAAGCCACTCGCCTCTGCAGCGCCATTAAACCTGCATCTGCAAACACGCTTTTGCTAAAAACCAACACACACAGACAAGTAACTACTTAAACACAGCACAAAAAGGCAGGCCAAGATCACATCCTGTAACAATGGCACTGCCTGAGGACCACAGCTGTAACTAACACTAACAAATTCATTAAATGCCAAATGATGGAACGTCTCAGAATAGTGTCCAGTGCTGTTTTAGATGTTTTTTCATAGCTGTGTTGCATCCATCTGATGTTAAAATACTAGCATCAACAAATGTTGACTGATAATTGCCTCCTTTTTCCTTATATGACTTCTGTGAAAGGTTTCATCAAACACAGGCCAAAGCCTACAGCTGATACCTGGAGGGGGTAGGAGTCTGAATTAATCCATTAAAAAACAAAAAACAAAAACAATGGTCTGTTATAGCAGAAAGATAAAGCTTAATCCCAAAGTGCATAGCACTCTTAACACTCAGTAAATTCATTCATTCTTCATATTCAGATATCTTCCTGGTCAGGGCCATGGTGGACCTGGAGCCTATTCTGGGACAGTAGGTCAAAATGTACTATGGTGTACCAGTATCAGTGTCTATAGTGGCATACAAATCTGACATAATATGCAGTTTGTCAGTATGTGGTTTGAGACGTAGCCAAACAAACTACCTTAGCTACCATTTAGTGACCACACCACAACGCTCTACCTGAAATTTTAATAGTCTGCTCATCCATTCCATTGAAAATTATAGCTAGCTACAACAGATGAGAAGATGTTGAGAAAAGCTTCGCTTATTTTCCTAATTTCTGTTTCTCCTCTCCATAACTGATTCACTAACCTGAAGAATCAAACAGACAACTCTTTCTCTCACCAGACTTCAGTGATGATTCAAATTGCTCATCTGGACAGATGTGACAAGTAGCAGTTTGGCCCGACACTTGAATAGCTTCGAACAGTCACCCAGCTCGGTCTATGAGAGGTTTTAGACTCAGTGCCACTCCAGAAATTCTAATAGGTTCTGGGAAATATAGTCACATAGTGTTTTGTGCTCCCACCTCACATTACACACATACATACATACACATCGTTGGACGCAGGAAAAATGAGCAAGTGTAAGGATCTGAGACACTTTGATAAGGGCTAAACTGTGATGGCTTAACAACTGGGTCAGGTCATCTCCAAAACGGCACGTCTTGTGCAGTGTTCCCAGTATGCAGTGGTTAGTACCTACTAAAAGGGTTCCAAGGAAGGACAATCGGTAAAAATATATGTGTGTGTGTATACTTTCCATTCTTCTCTTGGTCATGACCAGCAGTCATGTTGCAGAAAACATGCATTCAATAGTCACAAGGTTACCAAGCACAGGCAGTCACGATACACTATGAAAGACATTATTAAAGGCATATCTTAATTCAAGGCTTCAAACATGAACATAGAAAATACAAAAAAATGCCTTTTAATTTTACATTAAGACAAGAACCTGTATATCATGCACATATTTACATACAAATTCAAAGCTTAAATAAAGACTCCGTTCTGGGGGAAATATCAGACTGATGGATTTTTGGCTTTCATCTGATTAAGGACTGCTAAGCATTTCAGAATAAACTTGTATAAATCACAAAAATATTGAGCTTACAGTGTAACCTTGGGGCTACTCCCTGAACATGACATGCTAGGAAGTTGGAACCTACCAATTTTGGCTAGTATTCATAATATTTTGCTTAATTTTAAAGCCCACACAAAAACTTCTAAAGCCTCAGCAAGAAACAGGGTTGTTGAACTATGAGCTATGTTTTTTTTTTAACTCAACAACTGACAAAGGCAGTCCCCAGTATCAGGCTTACTGTATCAGTGCTGATTCAACCAAATGCAATGATTTTTATGTTTTGGATTAAGTACATTTGCTAGCAATAGATTTTCATCCATCTCATTACAAAGGGTTTTTTGCAATAACGTTTTATTGAGACAGTTCTTGAACCAGTGCTTAACATACAAGGAAAGAAAAATGAAATCCCAATAGCTTGAACCCAGTAGCACTGCCTTGCATAAGAACTCACCCTTGTCCTCTCTGGTGCCTCTCAGACTAATGCCCTGATTGACTTTTAGAAGACAGCCTCCTCTATGTAGAGGTGCAGTTCTTTTTTAAATAAATTCAAAACAATTGCTTTAATAGTGTTTAGTGGGACAAAGTTTGGGATATTTTTATAACCAATCCTGACTGATACTTTTCCAGAACCTTGTCCCAGTTTTGATAGCTCCTTGGTCTTCTCTGACAAACTCTGGGGCCTTCCAAGGACAGGTGTACTTACACTGTGATCATGTTTCACTTTTAATTGCAGACAGGTCAGCTCCATTCAACTAATTACGTGATTTCTGATGGCACCTGGTTGCACCAGTTGTAGTTTGGGTGAACTCTTACGCAATCACAACTATTACATTTTCTATTTTTAAATATTTCCGCAAAATACATTGATTATTCCTGTCAATCCCTTTTTATGGACTATTTTGTATAGATTCTTGACACCTTCATAATCCCAACAAAGTCCATTTCAGTAACCAGTGCAAAATGAGGAAAGGATCAAGGGGAGTGAATACTTGTGCAATGAATTCTTTTCTGTTTAATATTTTTAGAAGATAAAAAGAATTGTTTACTGCAACAACCAAGACCTTAACTTTGTTTCTTAAGGATTTCTTAGCTCAGAGCTCAGAAAGTTTCCAGAAGCTCAGCATATTGAGATAGCCAGTGCTGCCAATTAGCTCTTAATCTGGCAATAAGTCTCTCTGTCTGGGCTCAGCCTCACCTTACTGACTGTGCCTTTGACTGCTAATGCTTGACCTCCCTGCCTACACTATAAGATAATAGCTAACAGAGGTTCATTGATAGAAAAGAATGAACCACTTGTGGACTGAATTTTTGCCACTAGTCCCCTGGTGCACATTGGTTGGATGACAATTGTTGTTTTAACCTTATTGATAAGATAAACATTAGCGCTATTCCCAGTGGACATCCTCTAAATGACTCAGTTAATCAAGTTAGACATCCTCCTCTGAGGTAGAAATGGTTCCATTGTGACTGTAGACATTTTCCTTTAGACACACTGGGCAAAGCAGCAAAGAACATGGCAGAAATTAAAGGCAAACAAGCAACATAAAAACAGCTGCAAATGCAATTTCACCTTATAGCATTAATAAAATAATTCAAGTTAAGTCATTATTCCAGTGGTTAATAACATGTCTTGTTTTGTTTTGATAGTTCTTTCCTGGTTTCCTTTTGGTTTTGAAATAAATTAATGCGGAGTCACATGGAAAACAGAAAAAAAAACAAAGAAGTGCAGAAATGTCTTTCAAATTGATGAGATAATTTACCTTAATATACTACACTATTCAAATAAATGTTTTATATGTTTATATAGACCAAAATGACAAGAATAAGAACGAAGAAATGGAAATAGAAAACAGCAACCAGTTGAGAGTGAAATGATGGTGATGATGGATATTTCTAAAGCATCTAAACATCTAAAACATCAAGATCACTAAAGCTGACATATTATTAACAAAATGTTTTCTACCTGCTAACAAAAAAAAAATCACAAGTCTACTTTAATTAAAACTGAACTTGCTTCAGAATTAGCTGATAGATATGTGATAGATAAGTAATTCTCACTTTATTTAGTCACAAATTATGTGTTGAATAATATTATGTGCAAGTTCCTGTATATATATATATTAGCTTATACAGACCTTTATTGATTTATAGATATTAAATATTGATATTGATAGATATTAAATAACTAACTATACTAACTACACTAACAGCCTTAAAATATTTCTTATAGTCTAGGCTATTTACCCTTATTAAACACCCTTATTCTGAAACTTGTGCAATGGAATGAGCATTACCTTTCTTCTTTCAGGAAAGATCTTTTAATAATGCATTTGCTTGTTTTCCCAAGTGATCCTCATGGGCTTTATAAGGCTTTAGAGAGTAAATGAAAAACTTACTTTTTACGGGTTTCGTATGTTCCAGTCTCCCCAAGGCTCTGCAAAGGAAAGGACAAATAATAACAGCTTTGACACCAATGCGCAGAGTACGTCCACATGTTTAGCAAAATATGTATATCATTTATATCTTTATTTATTTTAAAAATGCATGCTAGTATGAGCATGGTGCATTACTCTCTATCATCAGAGAGTGATATCATCATGTGGCCAGCAGTACAGTTGTACTAGGGGTAGAGTAACAAGTACAACACAATCATGTGCATTAGAGTTTTCTAATTATAGAATAAGTAATGCAATTGTCTTCATTTCAATTTTAATTAAAGCCATTCCAGAAACACTTCGTTCTGATGGACACTTACACCAGCTCATCTAAGAACGTGTCTTGGTGCACTTAAGAATGGCAGCTGCACTGTTGTTATAGCAACCTTCAAGAATGAAGTTGGGAAAATTCCCTTCCTGGTGGATCAGTATCTCGTTTATCGTACATGTAAAGTCATCTGTACATGCTGCACCCATCGTTGTTTCCCTCTAGCTAAGAAATATGATTATAGAAATATTCATGTAAATCTGAGGGTTCCAAAAGCCAGACATAAGTGTGTGTGGAGTAACACTTTTAGTTTTAACATCTAAGCATTTCAGAGCAATGCCTTTTTCCGCATGAGCAGAAATCACTCTTGAGTGAACAAAGGGACAGCTACTGAACCAGACCATTTACCAGAGTACATTCAGCACATACAGATCAATTATTTCCAGACCATAGTGCAAAGCATGAAGTAGACAAGGCTTACCTGTCCAGCATACATTCACAAACAATGAAACAAAAAAAAATGTAAGTGATAAAAAGCCAAGTTATAGGTCTCGCTCTCAGATCAGTCTTAGGAAATGTTAAGAACTCCTTAAATGTGACATACACAAACACACTTTCGAATTATAAGAGAACACATTTGTTGAAAGGTGAACACTGCCTGCTGAAATCTCTCATTTTATCCTGACAAGCAGACAAAAGATGTTTGACTTGCTCAAGGTTCCCTCAGTTGGCGTGATGCATTATGGACTGATTGACAATGCTGCTCAGACTGTGCAGAAATCCCTTTGCTCTAAATAAAACATTGACAGCCTTGCATAAGAATAGAATATTATATTCTGCCGTAAAATGTCTATATCTGAACTATTTTATTTAGCAAATCTGAGCTAACACCATTTTCCTTGAGGATCTTCAGCCCTATTAAGTGCTTTTTTTCATGCAGGAAGTTCAGATCAGCCAGAGAGGCTGTGCTTTACTGATAGTAAAAAAAATAATCATATGCATATGTGTACAATAATGTGAACTATTTATACCAGTATTGGAAGATTTTTTACATTTTAACATTTGTAATAATTGTAACATTCATACATTGTAATAATGTACATTACATGCAAAACCATCTCATAATTATACTCAAACAGTTAAGACACATACCACTTATAAATAATGTACAATGAAACAAACAAACAAAAAAAAAATAGAATGAAATAAAACAATGAACTATGTCTAATTCTGTACACTAAAATGTCACTGAAGAGGACACAACAAGCTGAGCAGCCACTTTATGAGGCTTTGCTGTGTCTAATAGACACTATAGCTATTGGCATCTTGGTGATTTCGCTTAAATGTCACACTCAGGATGCTTTTGTCTGGAACATGGCACAGAGCTGAACTTGTCTGTGCCTCTTCTTTAATGTCAGTAGACCCCTTCACCAAACACGACGCTTCTAGGGAAACAGCTGTCCATCCTCACGGGTACATTGCTTTAGTCAGTAATTAATTCGGTAATTGCTTTATTCCTGCACACTGAGTGTCATTCCAAGGATCACATTTAACCTTTATGTTCTATATTTATATCAATATCATTTTAAAATGTATAGTAATATATCTAATCAAATATATCCTTATCAATATCCTTTTCTTTAGAATTAAGAATGCTAAACAAATGTTTATACAACTAACCGTGGAGATAAATGGTCATAAATATGATTCCCCGCATTTTTCTCCCTAATTTGGTCACCTGCCAATTCCTACCCACCAGCCAGCTCTCCCCTATCATACAGCAGCTACCAACAGAGGAGGGCGAAGGCTAACACATGCTTCCTCCGAGACATGTGACGCCAGCCAACTGCATCTTTTTTTCAGCGTAGCACACTTGGAGGAAAACGCTATCTGCCCCAATTCACATAAACGAGTTCACAGATGCTCATGATTGGCTTGTGTTGCTGTGATTGATGGAGGGAAAAAGAGTAAGCCATCGCTCTCACCCAGAGAGCATGGCCAATTGTGCTCCCATGGCTCCCAGCCAAACATCATCAGGATTTGCANTGCAGGCTTTTCCAGGAGCCATAAATATGTATATTATAACAGATAGGGATGCACCAATCCAATGAGATATATTTTCCAATCCAAACCACTCATGCATTTGATTCCAAGGACTTGTGATTTGTTGACTAACACAAAACTGCTGCATTGAACCCAGGGCTTAAAGCTTGCCACCTACACACCTGCAATGTTTTGCATAACATGCAGAGAGTTGACTTGTTTAGCATCAGATCAGTAGCAGATATCAGCAAATATACTGGATAAAAAAGGGGAAAAAATAGGATTGGTGCATCCCTAGCAACAGTAACTAGAGAAAGCAGACAATCATTTTTATTTGCAGAGGCAATCTGCAGCAATATTGTACAAACACTTCTTTAACACTAATTTACTTTTGCTAATATTTGATGTTCATTCACCCTTTCGTGAGATTACAGCAGATATATTTCTCCTACGTCTATTCATGAGATATTCATGCATAACAAGGGTGTCTCCAGAGTAATTCTGGAGGAAACTGCATGAAGAATTTATGAGTCCTTTATACATTGTCCTACATATTTATTGGCTCCCTTCATGAACAATAATTAATAACACATAAGTGATATTTTGAGACAAAGACATTGTATAGTTTTATTTAATTGAATTATATAATGTCTAAGAAGTTTGGGGGCACTTGTAGAAGGTTCTTGGTTAACTCTGCCTTGCACAACACTCTAAGCTCTGTTATATTCTTGGGTCAGCTCATATGGACTTCTATCTTTAATTCAAACCGCATGTTTCCAGTAGTGTTCAAATCAGGAGACTGAGATCATCATTGCCAAACATTGCTTTTGTTCAATGGTGTGTATGATTAAAAAGTTTGAATTTGGTCATACTTGACCACGACACACAATGGCAGCTATAATTATAATGACACTTGGTGTTTAGGCACTGCATTTTATGAGATGATTTCAGGAAGGGCTTTGATGCTGTACTTCAGCTGTACTTCATTATGAAAGTGACATTGAACGGTTGATTTTGAAACTTGCAAACCACATGCAGGAACTAATTTGCGCATTTCTAACAGTGATCTTTGGGCTCCTTTTTCCTTCCTTCACTATCATCCTCACTGTGTGGGAAACAACGTGCTCACGGCTCCAATAAATTTTCATGTATTCAACATCATACTTATACCAGCCATTATTTCTGGGTCCCTGGTTGCTTGGGTAGTTCCTTTACTGAGGGTATAAATTATTACTGACATTACACTCACGTTTTGGGGGCTGCTGGGGGCAATACTTCTGGGGCTCATTGTAAGTTCTAGTCATTTTAACTGGAAGCTTTTGTGTTCAAGTTCATCCCATGGGAGCTCAACTGGTGAGAGATCTTGTGAACATGGCTAGACATCAATAAACCAATATTGTGATGCGTTAGTTGTTGTGACCACAGATTTTGGTAGGGCATAATTACAGCCTCAAATAAATTTAAGTCAAGAAGCTTTGGCTCATGTTATAAGCGACTATCTAATGATTTTTTAGAGTAATTCCATTAGTTAGGAGATTGAGAGTCATCAACACTTGAACACTTGAAGGAACTTGAACAAACTAACTATGTACACCAGTCTTCAATGAGAGAACAGAAAGATGTAGTCTGGTCTAAAAGCCAGTGGCCCTAGCACATGAATAGTCTAACACACAATACAATTTCCTCATTTGATCAAATTAATCTATCTATGACATCTATGGCATAACACTGCCACGTCACTGTTTAATTGGTGCAACTATGTTGGTTTCTGGTTGCTGATACTTGCACTCCATCCATCCATTCTCTGCACCGCTTATCCTACACAGGGTCATGGGGTAGCCTGGGGCCTATCCCAGGGGACTCGGGGCACTAGGCAGGGGACACCCTGGACAGGGCGCCAAAGACACATTAACAACCTTGCTAGTTATTTACACTCTATGAATAAAGGTTTGTGGACACCTGACCAAAACCCCCATATATGCTTTTTGAACATCCCATTTCAGATTTAGTCCCCCCCGTTGCTGTAATAATAACTTCCACTCTACCGGGAAGGCTTTCCACTAGATTTCAGAGCATGTCTGTGGGGATTTACCCATTCAGCCACAAGAGCATTAGTGAGGTCAGGCACCGCTGTCGGGTGAAAAGGCCTCAGGCGCAGCCGGTGTTCCAGTTCATCCAAAAGGTGTTCAGTGAGGTTGAGGAGTTGTTCAAATGGATTTTTAAAAATAAATTCAATTATATTAGATACAGGAAGTATGGTTCTCATCACCACTGTCACAGTGTAAAAGATGAACACAGAAAAGCTATATCCTTAACGGTCTGTCTTTTGCCCCTCCCTCATTCATAAACAAAATATTCAAAATATAGAGTGAGGATGGTCCAGTGTGATATCGGCCCCAATGAGCCTCTGCTAGTATTTCTTGTATTTCCAATTTTTGACCATTAGGTGCAATAATAACTATGAGATAGTGCTGACTACACAATATCTAGAAAGGCAACCAAATCAGAGGAACATCGACTTATATCTGTCAAATAGCAACTTTTTTTTTTACGTTGTTGGTCAGTCTAAATAGATAATTAGTAATTCAGATGAATTTATAATATATGGGGTTGTAAATGAGAACTTTATGGAGGTTAACATTTGTTGAATGGCTGATATTTATGGTTGGGCTCTGCCACAACAGTCCCTATGACGGTGTATGACCCACCACTGCTTAACTGTCAAATATTTAAAAGTCACTGGTTGCTTCTATACTTCTGGCTTGTAGTGTGCAAGTATCCACGAGTACAATACATATACACTAAAGCAAAACACTACATATGCCTCCTGTAACAGCAGGTATTTTTACACCTACACTTTCTCCTCATACAATGGCAGTTAGGTCAGGCTAAGCCACAGCTGTGCACACTGTGGCTTGATAATAAATGGTGTCAGCAAACACTCACACTGAAGGCTCGCACACTGCCTGAGACAAAGTTAAAGGATTCACCAGTACTGAAATATCTGCTCTTCGAGACACGCATTTGGGATTTGGGGGCTCACAAGTAAAACAGTGTCCCCATTTCCCCTAATAAACATGTCATGTAAAATCCTCAGCAAATCCTCCTTTCACAGCACAGCCTGGAGGTGTTTCAGAGCTGCATTTATGATTGCTATAATCATAGTTGCTTTCAAGATTTAAAAAAAAAAAAAAAACTCGAATAAAGCTCTCTTGCTTTGTTATTAGTCACATGTGATCACTTGGGAAGAACAACATGTACTGACTACTGTCTAATAAAAACAAGCTCAGATGATGCAACTACTTCATCATCATATCTGCGGATACGCATAATATAATTTCTGCATACCTCTGATTTAGCGACAGAATGCTATTGGTTTTACTTTGGAAAATCAGTCATTTATGATTGTTTTAATGAGGCTACCACATTTGACCCTGTTTATATGAGCTTAATTGATCGTATTCATAGTACCCGGCTGGAATGAAGTCAAATCAGCAGAGCTTGCCTGAACTAAACTGAACCGAAATAACCTCTTTCCACAGATTAGGCTACGGCCAGCTTCGAGCCGACTGCCGAGACAGTCCAGGGCTCCTAGAACTTCTCACTTCACTGTGCTAATTTAAACAAGGGTTTTATTTTTCTATTTGTCAGTGGGCTAAACTGTAGCATGGTTGTTAAACCTCTCCCAGACCTAATTAAGAGAGCAATGCTAGCATTCATAGGTGAGCTCGCGCTGCTGGACTGGGAGGAGGAGGGGGCGCTGTGCTGATGCTTCTGGCAGCCCAGCCTGGCAGCTTCCAGCCCGTATGGCTGCAATATTAAGTGACTGCTGAAATTCATGGCCTGCATAGCTGTTTTATAAGTGTAGGCGACAACCTGATTGCATATGGCGCAAGAGTTTTTAATGCAGTGCAACACATTAGCAAATTGTACTGCTTCATAATTAATTAGGGTGTTGTCATACCAAGAGCATCCAAGTTTTTGTTGGAGATTTTCTTATATGCCATTTGGGGAGTTTACCAGGTGTCAGCCCACATTTACACTGCTCACGGTGTAGACTGTGATCGTTCAGTGACGACAGTCTCAAAACAATAACATCAAACTAGATCTTGCAAAATTGCAATATTGCTTTCTCAATGGGGATAGTGCTATGAAAAACATTTTAACTCCTGCGGTGAAAAGCAATAAAGATCACAGTGCATAACCAGGCTGTGCCTGATGGGATGCTCAGATGTTAATGAGTACATTTCTCTTGTATAAAGGCCACTGTTTAAAAATACATGCAGCACAAAGAAAGAATAACTGTAGGCTTAGTATTAAAGCTAAATAAAAAGCCAAATATTAATACAGTCTCAGCCTTAAGTAAGGTCTCTATAGATTTCAGAGCTTAGTGAGATGCTCTGCCCGAGGCTTTATATTCTTTTTTTAATGCATTGAAAAATTTCGCACACATGAAAAGTGTGTCTGAAAGGAAAAACTGTCATAATCTGTTAAGATGCATTGGTGCAACGTGGCGCTAAAATCGTGCTGTTCTTTTCTCCTTTCACCTTGGGCCAGACAACAGTTTCAGCTAGCAAGCAGTGAGAGGGCAAGCTTGCCCCCTTATGGTGTTTCCAAGAAATTAATTTTACAGAGTGTATGAAGCCTCACAAATCAAACTAGTCCACATTCTCCAAAAGCAAATACATGCAAAATACACTGCTGCTTAGTGATTAACATCAGGAGGGTTTTCACTCGGCATTTGACTTAGTGAACTGAGTCATGTAAAGAAAAAAAAAAAAAACTTGGTTGCTTGGTTAGAGTGATTCACTGCTGCACGTTTTTCTAGAAACCACTGTGGATGAAAGAGGAGAGAAGAGGAGAGAAGAGGAGAGGAGAGCATGAAAAACCTTGGCAGGAATGCAGAGCTTGTGCTGGCTAGAGGTCAGGGCAAGTGGTAGCAGATACACTGAGTAACCACCGCTGGTGAACATAAAGTACAATAAACAAATTATTCAGAGCAATGCAAGCTAAGACAGTGAAGCAACTTCAGGTGAAATGATACCTCAGAGAGAGAGAGAGAGAGACAGAAGAGACAGAGACGTTTCCAGACACTCACACAGACAGGTACTTTGTAAATCAGTCAGTACTTTCATCTCCATTTAAAAAAAAAAAAAAAAAACGATATTGCTGATAGACTTCATGGCACTTTCATGTAAATTACTACACAAATATTTCATGACAAAATAAAAGACTGATATTTGTACATGCTCTGTTTTATATATATATATACACACACAAACTTTGTTATAGATTTTTATTTTATGAATTCAGTAAAGATGAATTATGAATTCTGAATTCTGCAAGATGCTCAATAAAACTTACAGCTAATTTCCTTATAAAACTGCACACATTGTACCTGAGACTATTCTCTTTTTAAAAAAAGTGAAGGATCGTCATACCAAATATTGTCTTTGTTTCATTTATTACTGTTTACTGCTCTTTATAGTGTTTTTTTAATGTAGAAATATTTAATTTCATTATTTTCAAAGGCATCTTTGCTCTACAGCATATATATATATATGTGTGTGTGTGTGTGTGTGTGTGTGTGTGTGTGTGTGTGTGTGTGTGTGTGTGTGGAAGAGTAGTGGAAATCATTGAGAACTCTTTTAAAGTTCACATTCCAACTAATAAGCTTGCTTTTTCCAAGGTTCATTTTCTAAATCAATAATATTTCCTTGGCCAAAGCACATCTGCAAGTATCAGTATAATGAAACAGTTTTCTCAGCGCTGGAATGGAATAACTGGATTTCATGCTCTTTGTCTCAAGCCATGTTTCAGTGTTTTCCTAAAGCACCTCCAGCAAAAAAGTAAAAGACCACATCCAAGCTCCATAGCAACAAGGTGGACTGAGGGCAATAAATCACTGCATTGTACATATTACCGCATATTAACTCAGTGTACGTGTTGTCATTCACTTCAACACTTTTCTCTACAGTTAGCCTTGACACATGATGTGACTGTTCAAAACTGACCTGAGGGCATGGCCGAACCATAACACAGACTTTAACACAGAACTGCGTACTGGTCGGAGCTGTAGTCATTGTACTGTCTTGTTCTGTCTTGTGCTGTCTGCACATGTTTGCACTAGTGCACTTTTCGTATAATTGATGTAGTCCCTGTAGTTCTGTGTTGTTCTGTGTTTGTCTTATGTAGCAGCTTGGTCCTGGAGAAATGTTTTTTTCATTTCACTGTGTACTCGTATATGGCTGAAATGACAATAAACTCCACCTGACTTGACTTACAAAAATAATAACAAGGCGCAGATTTGTTAGCTTAAATAACAAGTGGAGCACAGCCTAATAACCGAGGAGAGAATGGCTCTTATTGTTTCGCTCAATATCTCAATATTCCTCTCAATATTCCACAGCAGGTGAGAGCCATAACCAGGCGATTTCATTACAGGGTCTCGGAGTGCTTGCTAATAAATAATAAATGGACAGATAATCACACAGCATGGAGACCTTGTCGAAAAATACAATTTAAATAGAATTGAAATACCAAAGATTTTACTTTTCACGGTGGTGTTGGCCATTACAAAGGAGCTCTCCTTTGCCAATTTCCATTGACTCAATCATGAGAGGTAGAGGTGGAAAATGCTGGAATATCTGCCACTGTGTTTTCTCCAGCCCTGCAGTTATAAAGCCTGACAGCTCATCCAGAATAGTATTCAGAGAATGGCAAACAAAACTGAGGTAGTGGTCTGTGCTAGATTTACCATTTTTTTTATTCACATCACTTCTCAGAAATCCTGCTCTTTGGCAGAGGCACAGGAATCAGGCACGCCACTCTATTACGACACACTTCATGATGTAGGGTAAGAAAAGTAAAAGACAACGGCAGCGTCAGGAAACCGAATATCTGGTATGACAACTACGTAAATACGCAATTACCAATCGTATATTTTTGGAGACTCAACAGCGGTCTGATCCTACAATAAGAAAAAGTCAAGTATTGACTTACAATAAAAGGATTTTCCAGACTAGGAAATCATCTCCAGCTGCTCTGTAAATTCTTATTCACTCTCTAACCAATCAGCCTTGAGTGTTACGATTTCATCGGACCTGTCTCTGGGGACATTATGCTTTCCTGAGACATGTGCTGGGTGCAAATGTTCCATTTCCGTTTGTTTGTAAATTTGACAGAAAAGACAGTAGAGTTCACACCTCTAGTCCATATACATGCACCGGCCACATTAGGAATAGGAACACCTGTAGCCCTGTTTATTCACGCAATATTCCAATCAGCCGATCATCTGGAATCTGAGGAATCTGCGGCTACAGGGTGAGCACAGGTTCACCGAAATTGGCAGACACTGCTGTTCTTATCTTCAGCTGTCCAGTCATGTTGTGCATTCTAAGATACTTTTCTGCACACCACAGTGGTAAAGAGTGGTAATTTAAGCTACCGTATCCTTCCTGTCAGTTCGAACCACTCTGGCCATTCTCCTCCGTCTTCTCGCATCAGCAAGGCTTTCCCGGACTACTGCTTACCAGATGTTTTTGGCATCATTCTGCGTAACTTCTATTGACTGCTATGCGTGAAAATCAGCTGTTTCTAAAATACTCAAACCAGCCCTTCTCTGAGATCATCTCTGAGATCATCTCTGTGTCACTGAGATCACATTTTTTCCTCAGTCTGATGTTTGAAGTGAACATTAACTGAACCTCTTGACCTTCGTGTGCATGATTTTATGCAATGCGCTGATGTATAAGGAAATCACATTTAACAAGGTTTTAGACATCTTCGAGCAGACTTTTTACCACTGCATTTGTTAAACTGGCTCCTTACTGGCTCGATGATTAAAGTAAGTAAATAAATAATTATTTTTTAACATTGCTTTGTAAAATATATTGTTGGTTACAGATGAGCTGTCATTGTATGTTATGTCAGAAAAAAAAATTGGTCAAAACCCTCTTCATTCTTGTAAATAAGTTGTGACTCTTGACCCACAGCCTGCATGGTATATAATGAAACAAGGTGACAGTCTCACTTGACTTACTGACCAGTTTCCTAGAAAAAGCAAAAAAGCCTCTATGATTTAAGCACTGTCTAATGAACCTGAAAAAAGTCCTTTACGTGATTATAATGATGTGTTTTACAAGCATTTTACACTGTGCCTGTCTTCATGCCTGTCTCACCTTGCAGAGGTGCATTAATCTGTATCTTTCATGTGTTTTAATGTGCAAGATAACAGCCAGATTTTAAAGCATTATTGAAGAAGTTATATCTTCCTTCAATATAACATTCAATGTAACATTACTTTGCTTTGAAAGTCTAATATACTTTGGACTAAACCATGCTAGAGTAACTCAACCTGATAAATATTCACTGGTAAGCTTTGGAAAATGACTAACTTAGCCTTTTCTAGGTAATGGACATAAGAAGTACATTTCAAATGAAGGCAAATAGATGCAGATAGGACTCATCTTCTCTGAAAGTACAGAACATTAATGCCATTCCGCCATATTCTGCAAAGTACTCCTCAACGCACCGAGCACTGACTCACTAGTGTGGGATGTCAGTTGAGTGTGCTGTGTTTAAGGGTAAAAATGACTAGTGTTGTTACAAAACTCCAGTTTTATAATGGCTATGCAAGAGTAAGACAACACCACAGAAACCACAAAACCCCTAAAGTCAAGAAATCAATATCCTTCTACAACGGATATAGCTGTATCTACACGTTTCTAAGAGCATATGATACAGCGTAAATATACCAGTCATAGGAAACTGGCAGGAAATTGAATACTATCACATATTGTGTGAAGTCTGCCGTGGGGGAGTGGCTGTGCTCCAATATGTTCTGCTTACCAGAATAACAGCAGGCATAATTTATGGCAGCTCGGATTAGACATTTCAGTTATCTCTCTTTTTCTCAAATTAATTTCCAGTCATTTCCTTTATGAAAACACACTTTTGTCATTCTAACTCNCTCTCTCTCTCTCACACACACACACACACACACACACACACACACACACACACACACACACACACACACACACATATTCCCTTTCTCTCTCTCTCTCTCTCTCTCTCCCTCTCTCTCTCTCTCGCTCTCTCTCTCTCAGCTCTGGGTAGAGTCACTCCTACTCACGTGGATGTTCCTGAGTTTCTTCTTTCCTCTCTCCAGGCGGCTCAGCAGTGTGCTGGGCTCTGTGGGCGTCTGCTGCAGCAGCCTGTCATCCACCGACACACACTTCCTGAGTGCCGCTCTGTCCCCCCACAGCTCTGCGCCAGGTTTCGCAGACTCCAAAGGTTTAGGGACACGTTTCACTTGCGACGCACCAGCCGCCTCTCCTCGCTCATACTCACGCAGCACTGAACCTGAGAGAGGAAAACAGACACCTCAGGTGATAAATGACACCCAGAGAAAGGAGGGGTAGGGGGTGCATCAGAGAGAAGCGCCGAGTGAGCATAGGAAACATCAGGAAATACAATAATTATTACTTTCACTCATGGGGAGGCTCATAATAAATTAGCTGTCAAAACGACCACTTGACTCATTTCCTGGCTTAGTCCTGATCATTTCTAAGCCACCCTTTAATGATTCAGACTGCATCCCACTACATCCTTCTGATAATCATTTCATTCCCCTGAGTTTACACTAATAATTGTATTGCAGAGATGAAAGCATGCATCTGGTGCAAAACAAACAAGTGCTAACTCCAAGACTATTCCATTAAAGTTAAAGAACAAGAAAAAGACCGAAAATAAAGAGATATGATAAAGTGCCGCATGAAGCCAGCTCACACTGTTCTACATAGCCAAAGTGGCATAAAGACACTAAAGATTGCATCATAAAAGCTGCGGCTTCTGGAAGAGAAAAAAAGCATTTCACGCACAAAGAAACATGACATGTATTACAATAAAATGATTTTTGTCTTGCTTTAATAAAAGCAGTAGCTTTTGTTCAACTAAAATTAAATAAAATGTAATTTTCCTCATGGGAACCATCCAGATATTCCAGCCAAGTTCAAGACTGTCGCATATTCACCTGCATAAAAATTAACCCTCCCATCCCCAGCTACACACACACACACACACACACACACACACACACACACACACAGTACACCTCCAGGTGAGCAGGTGTCTTGTTTCCTTGTATTCATTCCCACCAGCTGCAAAGCTGCAGTAGATCAAGTTCATCCTTGTGACTATCTAGTCAGCTAGTACTGAGTCACTGGAAGCCACAGAGTGTCTAATCAGCTCAGCAATTAAAACTTCATGAGAATTTTGCATGTGTTGTCTTCCGGAGAAAAGCTATTAAGGGAACAGGAATGACCTGTGAGACAGAACTCAGTGATGAGACACTGCAGTAATTGAGAAAAAGAAAGCTAAAGTAAAAACTAAGCAGATTCTCTACACAATGAAGCTCAGATGTGGCATTACTGGCATTTGTTTAGTCCACTTTCCTAAGGCTTGTGCATGAACATTCCTTTTTTACTGCCTCTTTGTACTTTTGTTCAGTGCTGGGAACGGTGCCAATGCGGGAGGCTTGTGGTATCACAGTCATACTTTAGAGAGCATGTTTGGAGCGTCTCTCCTGTAGTTCATCGCTATGGTGACTTTGATGGCGATGGCAGGGGGAATAGGCAGAGCTGTGGATCCATATCATGTATCCCATTGTGCTGGATCAAGTTGCTTCGCTGGAGTAGGATTCCTGTTGAGTGCTAGTGTGCAGAGCTGTGTCATTATTTTCTCATTATGAGCGTGCATTTTCTCGCACCATCTGGTTTGTTGGATTAACCATATGCAGTTCTGTATTTTTGTTTCAGACAGCAATGGCACTTCATTCATCAGCTTCGTTTTTTTTTTTATAAGTCATAATCTTCATTTCGTTTATTTCATGTTTGTGTCACATTACTCAAAACTGGATCTGGCAGTAAAGTGTATTTCCTAACTGCTGCAAAATTTTTTCTTATGTTATTATATATTAAAATAATATATAGTAGATATCATGTAATTATCTGTTGTATATTGCTGCCTAGGATTTGTTTCTAAATTAATTTAAAGCTACAGTGCATAGAATTCTATGATTATTGAGTCAGGGAACAAAAAATACTTAATATGAATAAATAAGAATATGGTGGGTGAGTTGCCCTGACAATCTGTTACTACTGTAATAGTAATTCACAGTCAGCGCTGTCTTGGGGTCTGAGGTATGGGCTCAGATGTCACAATGCCCCAACTCAAGGCTCAAAAGATGTCAGAGTCCAAAATGACAGCCAGCCAATCAAGTGAAAGAAAGAGACAGTGGGAGTCAATATGGTCAATTACAAAATGGACTTAAGAGTGAAAATTTGGTTGTTTTCTTATTAAACAGGTAGGGCATTTATATACTCTCTAATTCAGTGGAAAGCTAGTGAAACATGGTCTTTTCTGTGTATTTAAGTATTCAAACACAGTTCTGGGTATCATCATCAGTATCTGATGTCTGACATACCATCCACCAGTCTGTGAGTTTTAGGGAGCAGATGTGATCGTTTTGTTCTGTATATTGTATTTTAGTGGTAGCATGATAGTTTACCACTATCAGCCCCAGAGATGGGTACAGCCTTAGGAAAAGTCCCTATGTACAGGGTATGAGATTATCATTTTTATCTTTTGTCATACCAACTGTAGAAGATTATTACCTGTGAACAGGTGGACCACGTCCTAAAGCAAAGAGTACTGTATTAAATAGTATGCCAGTATACAGTAACTTAGGATAGTGGATAGTATATCTATGGAGTTCCCACTTTTCAGGCATGCTGCTTATTGCACATTATGCTGTTTGGAACACAGCCTTGAATTCTTATTAAATGTGTATTACATGCCACTCGCAGCCTGTAGTAACAGTAGTAGTAGTGGTAGTAGTAGTTGTGTTGCCACTTCAGAGCATCAGTGTCCCCGGTTCAATCCTGAGCTAGGGTTACTGTCTGTGTGAAGCTTGTTTGCATATTCTCCTCGTGTCCACATGGGTTTCCTCCAGATTCGCTGGTTTCCTCCCTAAAACGTGCCAATAGGTTAATTGGCTAAAACAATTCCCTAGGTGTCTGAGTGTGTGAACGTGTGTACGTGGTGCCCTGCAATGTATTGGCGTCACGTCCAGGGTTTTTTCCCTCCTGCCGCCCAGTGTTCCCGGCATGAGCTCTGCATCCACCATGACCCTGACCAAGATAAAGCAGTTACTGAAAGGGAGTGAGTGAGTAGAATGCAATAGCACTTTTCTACAAGCGAGGCATTCCAAAACACAGCATTAGTTTTAATTACATTAGCTTTAATACCTTAGCTTGCTTTTTTATTATCTATCTTTGAATCAATCAGGTTCTGATCAACAAACTCAAAATAGTCATGTCACTAACAGCTGACCAGTTTAAGACCTGCTCTGCCCTCAGACACTTGAGCAGCTCTAATAAACCCCATGTCCCAAAATCAATATATACCAATACAAAATATCATTTAATATCAACCATCTACATCTCTAACTGAGCCACGTACCTGCTTAGAAATTACTTGATAAATGCAAACCTACACCATAACACATTTATTGCACTAAATTATCGGATTAAATTACTATTCTACATTACAATACACAGAATGATCATGTGCTTTCAAATTACAAGTAATATAAAAGTCTTTGTGATTCAATGATGTGTTTCTAATGAAAATACTCATTCCTCGGAGATTAAATGATCCATAAACCAATACCACAAGCCTGAAAGGAGATTCTCTGAGGAAGCCTTTGTTCATGCTGTCTCTGTCTACCCAATGCAGCCAAGATAAAGTAAGCGCAATTTAACCACAAACTCACTTTCATTCCTACGTGCAAGTCCAATATGTGTTCTAATAAAGCACGTGGAATACTTCTGAGCTTCATCATAATCTTCATCATCATCATCATCATCATCATCATCATCATCATTATTATCAGCATAATATTCATTGTCCCAAAGAGACCATAAAGAAGGTGGTTTTATAGCTGCCTGCCTACTCATACAATAAGCATCAGCTGATCACATCCTGCTCTTTACTAAGCCATTAAGAATGCTCCTCACGCTTACACCCCAGGGCTTTAGGCTAATGTAGAAAAGCAAACAGACGAAAGGAATTGAAAAAAAAAACGGATCGTAGTATTAAATAGGTATTACTGTATGACTAATAAACCGGAACATGGTGCAATAATGTGAGGATTCTCACAACATACTTTAGCAAAGTATGAGACCTTATAAATGTACACATGGGCAAATTGTGGCAAAGACTGTGGCAAAGAACAGAACTAACCTGTTGCCCTGATCGTACATCTGCCCCTCCTATAACTGTACTATAGATTCACTTCACTGAACACTGTTAAATCACAGGAGATTAAAAGCAAGGTGTCAGCGGCCATTCTACCTGATGCCATGGGTGTGTGCGGTTAATCATGCCTGCACAGCATGAATGATAAAAGACATTTTTATAGCGGAACGTAAGCCAGAGGAAGGAGCAGCAGGCCATCTATTGCCTTGCAGCATTTCCCTGTGCCGACATGATTAAATGGAACTCAAGAGAGTTGCGAGATGAGAAATTGAATAGCTCAGTCTGAAACCATCTCTTCAGGATTGTTAACACAGCTTCCACCTTTTACTGAGCACAAGCACAAATGCTACAGTGCCCTCTACAGGACAAGTACAGAACGGGTAGCGAATAAAAATGAAACTCGACACTTTCTGGACTGAAAGTCAGGCAGAGGGTCACAATATCTCAAAGAGGGTCACAATATCTCCTGATGTTACATATCAGGGAATCCTAAAAGTGCGTTATACTGTAAGAGCAGCGGAATTGAGTCTTACATCTCTTTCTCTGATGTGGGCATTGCAGCTGCTGGCAGTGCAAGCATCAGTACAGGAGGCAGAGCTGGAGGGATGGTGTTGGTCCAGCTTTCAGACGCCCATTTGTCCTGCCTGTGCACTGCATGCAGTGGCTTTACTGGAAGAGGTCTGAAACAGCTGGCACGACATGCCCGTCTACTGCATGCCAATGACATCTCCTTTCAAGGGGTTGACAAGTTTCAGTGTCTCACTGCCGGCAACCATACTGCTTTTTTTATAGGGGTTTAAACAAGTTGTGGACTCAATTAAATGGTGTGTATTATTTATTAATCGGGATATATAAGAAAGAGGATAACACAATTTGGTTTATAGCATTGCCAACAATAAACCTGAAACTTTTATGCTTACACAAACGACCAAACCAGAGTTGGAATGAAAGAGCATTAATATAGTGACTTGTGACATACTGGGATACATTCAGGCTCTTCAGATCACCAGATCTACTCTATTCCTTGACACAGATCACAGCACGCCATAATGTGGAATCACACGTTCTGTCTGTCATTTCAAGCTGTAAATTGTCATTAACCTTGTTTTCAGTTCATCAAATATTTATGGATCTGTAATCAGTGCTGAAATATAATAGAAGCAATTGTGAAATGCAATAGAATAGAATAGAATAGAATAGAGTGCATTAGTGAATTAAATAGAAAACAGAAATATTAGTTAATACAGGAACAGCTGGAAAAATGAGACCGTAAAAGAACAACGGAATAAACTAATCATTTCTGACAACCTAAGCCACTCTACATTGGCTTCACACAGTGGTTATCAGATGCTGATTATATCTTAAAACCTTCACACTGAGCCGCAAACCCCAAAGAGGATGTAGTAGATCAACTCCCATCTACTGCATTACATTACGCAGAGTAGCGAGAGATCCAATACCCACAGTCCTCATTCATAAAATGTTGATTCTAATGCTAATGCAGTATGTCTACAGTGTTAAAGCTCTAGCAGAAATCCCAGTTGGCATAACATCAACACTTAACATAAGCATAAAGTGCATGAAACGTGCAGGGCTGTAGTGATACTGCCAACATGTCGTATGCATAATGCCAGGAGTTTTTTGGTTTGTCAAATGCATGAATGCATCTGCGTAAGACCACATATACAGTATAGACTACAATGTATGTTTTAGAATGTCCATTACCATTATGTTCTCCACCCATACACTGTCAGCATTGTTTATAGCTTGACAAAGTCACTTCCTGCCTCACTGCTCCACCCATAATGAGAGTGATAATAGCTCTCTCTGCTAAACAAGGGAGACTTGAAGTGGAGGCGACCGATTTGCTTTCGGCCCATTGCCGCTAGCCGCTGTTGTTTTAGTTGACAGCTTCTTGACAAATGAATCGCTCATTAAGCCATCAGCAAGCTTTGACACAGCAATTGTTACAGCACTAATTAACAATGTCTGCAGGTGGCTGCTGCATGTACGCTGTGCAATTAGGAGCCATTTCCTTGTCCAACTAAGGCACTAATGACAGGGTCACCTCTGCTGATTGGGAGTTTAACTGCATGCATTCTTGGCTTAATTTCCACCATGCTATAATAAAGCCGCTGGTACATACCTTCACAAAGGCTTGACATGCACGTCTTCACAAACATGCCATGCATAAATCTGCACACCATTTGTGTACTTATTATAAGCAGTTTTCTCTCTGTTTGTACAGTTGAGGACACTGCTAGGAGATTCCGCTCTAGAGGTCAACATCCAAGTTTAACTAAAGTTGTTTAGTATACACCCAGCTCTTTCCCCTTACGCACAAATCACACACACACACACACACACACACACACACACACATTTATATATATATGTGCAAAAGTCTTAGGCACATACAAAGAAATGCTGTAGAGCAAAGATGCCTTCAAAAATAATGAAACTAAATACTTCTACATTTAAAAAAACACTATAAAGAGCAGTTATCAGTATTAAATGAAACACATTCAATATTTGGAGTGACAAACCTTTGCTTAAAAAAATTTTAGTCTCAGGTACAATGTGTGCAGTCTTATAAGGAAGTGAGCTGTAAGTGTTACTGAGCATCTTGCAGAAGCAGCCACAGCTCTTCTGGAGACTTTGACTGTCTCACTTGCTTCTTATTTTTTGCAGCAAAACCCAGCAGCCTTTATTATGTTTTTTTGTTTCAGAAGTGGTCTCTTATGTAATATGCTGTTTCTTTACTGACATACAACAAACATTTTTCTGTAACATTTAATTTTGTGCTGGAAAACTAATGTTTGGAAATCTAAAATGTTTTTGTTCTGAATCAATACTGTAGATGTCATTCAGCATATTTGGTGCCCTAGACAAGCTTCACCCCTCCTCCCTTATCTCCACCTCCTTATCTCCTTCTGTGACCATGTTTCCCCTCTCACACACTACTTCTTCACAGTGTTTGCATCCTTCAAATCAATGGCCTTAATAATCAAATATATTTCTTTACATCAGATGTATTTTTGCAGCAGTTCAGCAGCATTGTTTTTCACTGCACAAGCAGTGTTATTACCTATTTGCATTTGATGTTGCATAGTATTATAATATAATATTTATTCCATATTTTTTGTGATAGGATATTAATCCTTAAATGAAAATATCATCATGTATATTCTCCTAATAGTAAACCAATCATCATTTTTATGTGTGTGTTAATTAATACTGTGTCAAGTAATTCGAGGACCAGCCTTGTAAACATTTAAAATTCCACTCCACTCTCAAATTTACCATTATGTCTTAACTCAGTGTCTTTAATGTCTTTATAATCTGTGAGCTGTAGCCCCCTAGTGGGGGATGCTGATACTGCAGTTTGGGCCATCGCTATTGAGCTGTATTTTTCTTGCTAAAACACTCATTATATGGAGGTTATAGATAGACAGTAAGGTTATTACTTGGGGTTATTACTTCTAGGGATGAGTACAATGCAACAAAGCAAGAGTGTTTCATAAAAAAGCTGAAAAACTGAGCTTAATGATACTATTACAATGGCATCAATGAGGACACCTCCACTGCCAAAAATCTAGTCCTTCTTGTTATTAATTTTAATACTTGAAATATATTTGAAATATACTTCAAACAGGAAGGGAACTATTTCAGACATCTATCTGACCATGTAGTGACCTTGACCCTGTTTGGATCAATTCCTAATGATGAAATGGTGAAAATGATAATTTCATATAAATCCTACAAACATTCAAAAACTCATTCCTGGGATAAGTGAATTTTTGATGGACAGACGGATGGAGTACACAGTAAAGACTGAAAGAGTTCTGATGGGAAATATGTATTTTTCTAATGGGAGCCCATGGTTGTGGCATACCTGAAGCATTCCAGTGCAGTCCTCCAGGACTGGCAGCAAGTCGGCGGCGCTTCCTTACACTCGCAATGTGCTGAGAGGAGTGTGTGCCTGGCTTCAGACCTGGAGTGGAGCAGGTCTGCGAGGCCACAGGGGACTGAGGGGTCACCGAGGCTGGCACAGTGGGGGAAGGTGGCACATGACAGCTTTCCCTTTCTGGGGAGTGGTTCAGATAGATAGACTTCCTCTCAGGGGGCCTGCTGTAGAAACAGTTTATGTGATCTTAGTCATTCTACTATCAAATATGTTGGTAGCTCCCTAGACAGAAAAAAAATTGTCCTGAAAACCTGCCCTAAATATGTGAACAATGCAGTCAGAGAAAGCGGTGATGTAATAAACATGTAAGCAGTGGTAAGAAGGCATATAAAGCATTTTAGCTACAATAATCTACAAATGAAGATTCTGATTAATAATTTGATTTTCCCACAACACCCGACATCTATGCTAATAAATCCGCTCTAAAGCCACGATGAAAAGATACTCTGAAATTTTACACGAATTAAGTTGAAAACCTAATTAGTTTTTACACAGCAGTCCAATCTTCCAAACTGATTAAGGTAGTAACCACATTCACTATCCTCCTTATAATAAACCAAAATGAATAATTGCAGACTACAGGTTTGCCTTGAAACATAAAAGTCTGAAATTCTTTACACTGTTGCCCTGAAAAATTAAAAAAAAAGAGTCAAATTCCTTATCTGGCTAATGTACCTGCTAACTGGAAGTGTATAACTTTGGCTTTTCCATGATCCTCTCTTGTGTGACTTCTTCCTTTTTCTTCTGAGTAAAAACTCAACCAGACGCTCCACTATAAACATGCTGGCCATTTAGCTGCAAATCCTTCATTCATCACCTCATGAAAATTAGCTCATGAAGATTTCTAACACTCCTCCATGTAATCTATATTCGTCATCTGCATGTGGCGAGTTCTTTGCTACAAACTCTCTGTGTAGTCACGGCTAAAACACATGGTGGTAAAAAGCCCCTGGTTAAAAGCAGCAGTAGTGCTCTCTTGTGTTCAACGTCCATCATAAATATTGAATTTCACCTGCAGCTAAAGTGTGCCAACAAAGAACACACAAAAGCCACGTCAGTCAATCAAGAGTCAAGTGTTGCGCGTATCTGATCCTGAGTGAGCCGGTTCCCGATCACCTGAAGCGAGATATGAGAGTTTTCCACAGTATACTTTTGTTTCCGTTAAGAGATGTAATACCACCTATACGGTAGGCTATTCTTTCCACTGTATCCAGTAAACAGCTCAGTAGTGGTCTCCTAGAATTATGAATTCTGTTTCAATTCCCATCGCCCTTCCAAAAGATTTCAACATGAATTTGGGGGAGAGCTGCTTAGATTCCTGAAACAGATATCCGTTGTTTAGAGTACATTCCTCCAGTGACTACAAATTGGCAAGGTTGGCATTTGAAAGGGAAAGCATTATGAGCTGTGTTCTTAGGAAATTTCTCCATTTCTTCTCTTCAGTGCAGAAACAAATCTTCCATAAACACAAAATTATAGCGTTAAGCACATAAAGAACCACTTATCTTAGCTGCTATGAGCACATTACGGTAGAGCTTACCCCCTGATATATTCTGAATTTCAAAATAGCACTCTATTACATTACTGGGAGTTCTGTGTGATGGAAAAACATCAGCGAGAATCAAGGGGAAGGTGTACAAGACAGTAGTGAGACCGGCCATGCTGTATGGTTTAGAGACAGTGGCGCTGAGGAAGAGACAGGAGTCAGAGCTAGAGGTAGCAGA
>CM074956.1:13328005-13355381 GCA_037577455.1 Pangasius macronema | reverse complement strand
AGAAGAAGAAGATTCTATTACATTACTAAAAATACATCCCAAGTTACTATTTCGATGTATTACATCAAAAGATGTCTGGGTTTTTGTTTTCCACTAACAGAACTCCTGAGATATGCCGACTGGTGACAAAATATAAAGGAGAAAAAAAGACTGACAACGACCAACACCTCTCTTACTTAAAGCATACTGATTGCTGATCAGTATATTTGGGATCCTTATCACTAACCATTCACTTACGTAATATCACTGAGGGTTAGGACACTGATGTCTGTTAATCTGCTTTGAGACCATCTGTAATGTAAAAAGTGTTCTAAAAAATACATTCATTCATCATTCATTCATCATTCATTCATCTTCATTAACCACTTTATTCTGCTTAGGGTTGTGGGAGGGCTGCAGCCTATCCTTGGAATACTTGCCATGAGGCAGGAATACACCCAGGATGGACAGTCCATCACAGGGCACCACACACACACACACACACACACACACACACACACACACACACACACACACATTCATACCTCCTTTACACCTAATGCAATTTTATCTTAGCCAATCCACCTACTGGCATTTTTGAGAGGTGGGGGGAAACTGGAACCCAGAGTAATCTAAAATAAACAACTCTATTAAATTCTATTCACTAAAGCTGATATGAAGTTGAAACTTTCCAGATGATTGCGAATTTTCACGTTCCTTTGAGGACTAACACACAATTTGCTCAGAGCTAACACACATTAACACACAGTGCATCATTTTGCTGAATTCCACCATATCAGTGCTATTCAAAGCACATTTGCCACTACCGGAGTCATGATGATGCTACTGTTTCCCCATCCAACAAAAAAGGTCAATCTGCCCCTGAATTCCTTCATAAGGATTCAGTAATGACCTCTAGTGGACACACAGAATACCATACCTGAGAAAAGTATGTGCAGAATGGACATTTTGTTTGTTCTTAAAACCAGTAAAATCAGTAATCCTTCAAAACACCATGCATAAATCATTGCGAAGAGGGAAACGATAGGGAAACAGAGCAGAAAAGTAAACTGAAGTAGAAAACCAAAGCTCATTCACAGCAGTGGACAGCTTGACAACCTACTCTACCTTGTGAACCTAAGATGTGTACACTGAGTAGGTCATTTACCTGGTTTCAGCATCTCCAGAGTCACTATCAGTAGAGAGTGGTGAGGCAGAGGAGGTAGAGTCCAAGCTCCTGGGCAGCAACGTGGATGGTTTACACAGCCACGACTCCAGATCCATGAACTTTGAATAACTCAGCATCTCTAAAACACTGCACACATCATTTCAAATAATGATTAAAATAAATGATCTCTCTAAACAAGCGGTGGCTGGAACACTAGCAAGAAACGCTTGACGTGCTTTTGGCCTGTTTTGCTTAGACCAAAATCATCCAAGAGCATTTCTGAAGTTAAAAGTGATGACTGGTTTACACAGAATATTTTCAAAATAAACAAAGCTCATTTTTTAGCATTTGGTTCACTAATATAACTGAAGCAGCACACATTAAGGTAGGTTACAGAAAACAGGGGTCCCACCTGTCCTCTCCTATGCCTGGAATTTCATCTTTCTCATCCGCCGTGTGGAACACGCAGGATGCTCGCGATTCCCGAGGAATCAACAGGCATGTCTTCTCCGTCTCATAAGCCATGTTGAGCCATCTCTAACCATGCACCCAAAGAACAACAACAACATGGGACTGTCAAAAATTTTCCCGGTTGCAGACAGAACTCTTACATACTTCCCGGCTTGATATATAACCGCTGAGTTCATATGTCTCAGTGGGTGTTTATTAGATGCTGTGCATTTTATTGTCCCCAAACTGCTGCTGGTGCAAAGGCAACTGCTGTGTATTGAAGACAGTATAGCGAATACAGTAGCGTATCTTCAGCAGTGTGCAAGTTTAAATTTTTTTACAGTTTACACAGAAATTAAGTGACACGCTCTACTAGTCAGAAGGGTACGTGGATAGTGTTTTGGGCGTTGAGCTGATCCGTGACTCACACAAAGTTAAATAAGGGAAGTTGACACAGCCAAAGCCAGTGTGAACAAGAAACAAGGAAACGGCAAGGAAAAGGCAAATCCACACACAGACACACACACACACACACACACACACTTGAGCAGCCCCAAAACATTCCCTAAACAGGATGAAGAGATACACACTCTTCATGGACACTCTCTCTCTCTCTCTCTCACACACACACACACACACACACACACACACACACACACACACACACACCTAAACAGTTCCAAAACATTCCCTGAAGAGGATGAAGAGATACTCACTCTTCATGGACACACACTCTCTCTCTCTCTCTCTCACACACACACACACACACACACACACACACACACTCTTCATGGACACACTCTCTCTCTCTCTCTCTCTCTCTTACACACACACTCTCTCTCTCTCTCTCTCTCTCTCTCTCTCTCTCGTCATGGACACTCTCTCTCTCTGCATGGACACTCTCTCTCTCTCTCTCTCTCTCTCTCTCACACACACACACACACTCTTCATGGACACACTCTCTCTCTCTCTCTCTCTCTCTCTCTCTCTCTCTCTCTCTCACACACACACACACACACACACACACACANCACACTCTCTCTCTCTCTCTCTCTCTCTCTCTCTCTCTCTCTCTCTCTCACACACACACACACACACACACACACACCTCTCCCTCTGTGGTGTTACCATATCCATACTCTTCATTCATCCAACTTTAACTCGCGCGTCCCTCATGATTATTAGCTTCGTGCTTCTCGCTGTTTTTTTTTTTGTTTGTTTGTTTGTTTGTTTTGTTTTTTGTTTTTTAAAAAAAGCTCAACACTAAGTTCTATCCGCACGTTTGTTTGTTTTTATTTTTCAATCTCTATAAGTCGTTCTCGTAGTTTTCATCCCTGGTGAAGCTAACTAGGCTACCTCCTTTGTTCTCCAGTTCTGGTTTGTAAACTCCAAACATCTGCATTCAGTTCCTGTAAGTGTGTAGCTCTGCGGAGCTTCCCGTTAGCCGCTGCTCACCAAGCCCAAGAAGCCCAAAGACGCCAAAGAAAAGCCGCGTTGTCTCAAGTGCAATGTGAAAAGCGTTTTAGACTGCATAAAACTCACCAAGTAGGGTCCCTGTTCGGTATCAGGAAGTGACCCAGTCTCTGCCCTCTCTGTCATCTGGCACTTATTCTTCGCAGCGAGAAGCAAACTTTCCATGCCTAGTGCAGCATCTCAGACGGGGCGCTCATACTCCGCTCTCGCTCCCTGACTAAGTTTAAAGGGCTGGTTTTTGGGACCTATTTTCAAAAGTCGTTTCGTTCAGAAGTTTCAGAGGGAGTCCAAGCTTCAAAGAGGACGGACGCCGAAAGGAAGGGAGCTTTGGACAGGAAATGTTTGTGTAGTTGCTGAGGGAAAATTGCGAAGCTGCAGTAATTAGGCCGCGGAGTTAGATAAACAGTGCATCTTCATCTCAGGAATCATCAACACTACACTCGTTCAACTGGCTCTCTGCTGAACCTATCTGCTGTAGATAGGATCATAAACTGGTGAAGCTGTACCATGGAAATGGTCATGATCTGCAGAAATTTAATAACTATCTTTCATATCCACATGGCAGCCATGCTGAAAAAAATAATAGAAACCATCACAGAAATTGTAATGGTTTCCACTACAAATACCATTGCAAACCATCAGCTAATCTCAATACCATTACCATTACTGGTCCTTAATGGTATCCATCCACTCTCTGTAGTGCTTATCCTACACAGGGTTGCTGGGTAAACCTGCAACACACTGGATGAGGTGCCAACCCATCACAGGGCACAATCCAATCTCACACACATTCACACACTACAGGCAATTTGGAAATGCCAATCAAATTACATGTATTTGGACTGGGGGAGGAAACCAGAGTACGCCTAAAGCACGGAGAGAACATGCAAGCTCCATGCACACAGGGCAGAGGCGGGATTCATACCCCCAACTCTGGTGATGCAAGGAACCATTACAGTTTCCATTAAAACCAATTTAATTCCCATTATAACCATTAAAACCATTACAAATTCCATTACGATACCTATGAGGGTTTCCTTTTTTTTTTTTCCAGCAGGGAGAGATTATAATATGTCTAAGTGCATTATTAAGGGAAAAAAATGTGAACTGTCCATGATGCTATAGAAACAACCAATAATACATAGATCATTGGCTTATATACATATTCAATATTAACACTAACAGTGATCAATTCCTGCTGAAAAATCCAGCTCAAATATTTTTTTGCCAGCTGGAAAGCAATCCATCTTCCTTAGGCCTATTACTAAACTGATCAGTACATCATTAGAAGCAGTCATGTAGAACTACAAAATTAGCTGGTCGAGAATGGTCGAGCCGGACACAAAACCGTCGACCATCGACGAGTCGGACTCGACCTAATTTCAGCAGGGAAAGCGTGTTTACTTAGTCAAATGGTATTTTGTTCTGCTTTCCTTTTTTCCTTATTATTATGCTAGTTAACAGTTGGTTTTTCACAAGCTTAAATAAAAACTATGGTGGTTCCTGAAGGACGAGTCTTTTCATTCAAGAGTATGTATCTTTCACTTTGATAGAATTAAGATGCTGTACCATGAAACTCTTTTAAAGTACAAAGACAAATTTGCACTGTACATTGAAGAACAAAAATATATTTGTACTTTTTTCTTGTTGTGTATGCTGGGAAAGCTATAGTCTAACAGGCAAGCTGGGACCTGAATTGATTTTCTGAGTGAAAGTGAATCATGATTATTTAGAACATTTTTGGATCCATGTAATGACTTTAATAATTAGGTATAAATTTGTCTAATTGACAGTTTAAATAATTGCTTTCTTTTACCTAACGATTTCCTTTAGATTGAGCTTAAAATGCCTAATTACAGGAAGGAAAATATTGCTAGAGTGGTTGTAAGAGTGTTGGGTTCACATGTTCTTTAAATCAGAATTGCACAGAGTCAAATGATCAAGACACAACATCTGTTCCTATGTAGCACATGTCTCTGTGAAATCAGGAAGTTTATGGAAAGAGCCACCTGCACGTTGTATAAAGAGTTTACACAAAAGTAGAGTAAGAGTCAGATTAGAGCACAAAAGCAACAGGAGAAGGGAGAGGATGAAAGAGTCAGACAGTATAGGACATCTGTCAGTAATCCACATCATGGCAGAGTGTCCAGGACACTGTGTGGCCTTGCAGCTGTGGACCATTTTTTTTTTATTTTGCTTTCTGGGACAATGTGGCACCCTGCAGCCTGGAGGATGGTCTTCAAGGGGGCCATCATGAATGAATGATTTCTCTGACCCCTCTCTCCTGCCTTCCCTGTCTCACAACAGTTCCCATTAGCTTGATGTAACAGTAAAAGGAGAAAGTCTCTTTGTATTTTTCCAAAGTTTTCTACTAGAGTGAAATGTTCAGTGAATTGTTATTGTAGCATAGTCATTGTTCTTACTTTTCGTGAAGAGATAAAGTACAGCAGAAATTTGTGATGAGACTGTACTGAATCACCTAAACCTGTCATTCCAGCCTCTAATTATGAAATAAATTATAAAACCAATAGTGGCTGGTGAGCTGGCATCCCATATGGAGTGAACTTTTACCGCCTTACACCCAGTGTTCCTGAGATAGGCTCCAGATCGACCATGACCTTGACCGGATTAAGTAATTACTGAAGATGAATGAATGAATAAAAAATAATAAATAAGTTATTAATTAACTTTGCATACTGCATATATGATGGTTATTAAAAATAACAGATTATGTGCTTTGCAGTATAATACAATATAAATAAAATAATATTTAATATTGATATCTTTAAGTGGAATACAAATTGGGTTGAAGTTCAGCATAGTGAGGGTTAATGTATCCAGTCATGGGGTGAGGAGACAGGAACTCCCTCTTGTTCATGACTAATGAGTAAAGTCCGACTTCTATGTGTAGTCTCTATATGGTGAGGTGTCTTCTTTACCATTCAAGTAGTGAGAGATTACTTTTTGCCTATACTAAAAGGTTTTTACTGTAGAATAATAAATACTAAGTTAACTTCCCTCTTATTCGGATTAAGTAACCCTGCATCTAGCCTTCATTTTCATATCAATATATTTTAACTCTACATATTGTGAAAATGAATGGAACTGTATGACTGTATAACTAATTGCCTGATAATGTTATAATAAGAGACAATATTGACAATTACTACTTTGTCAACTTCGTTCTGGGGTTTTGAAGGGAAAACATCAGACTTTCCTTTGTCCTTCCAGATGCTGTGATGGAGAAGAGTAAAAGGGCCACTGAGTAAAGCTTTAAGTGCTTCATGTAAAATCACAGTGCTCTGAATAGCTGTGATTATTCAGCCTAAAACATGAGTGCTGAGCCTGCAGTGAGGACAAACTCCATCTTAGACCAGCATGTGAAGCTGACTGTGGCCACTGGAGGAACAGAGGACTCCTGCTATCGTTGCACTTTACCGTTCAGCATTGTGCTCCTGATGATTGGCATTGCAGTTACAGCCGTAGCCTACAGCTTCAACTCCCATGGTTCTGTCATCTCCATCCTGGGGCTGGTGCTGCTCTCCAGCAGTCTGGTGCTCCTGCTGCTGCTCAGCCTCTCTGCGCTGCGTTGGAAGCTCAGGCAGGGCAAATTTTACCTGTCTGTGAGTCGTTCAGTCACGTGAGATCACCTCTCGGACTCTGACTGTATATATACTGTTTATATATAATGACAGATATGGAGATAGATGGATGGATGGATGGATGGATGGATGGATATAGATATAGATAGTTCGATATTCACAGCACACATTAATATCAGGCAATGGGCCTGTGATATATTCTAAGTGACCAAGACAAAGGTAGCAAATTAGTAGGCCAGTGTTTGTTTGTTTTTTTTTTTAACAGCTGTAAAAACTCATATGTACAATGCAGTAAGAGTAGTCTGGTGACACAGACTATATACTGTGCAAGTTGTCATTACAAACTTTTATATCAATATATATATCATGAATAAAATATATTATATAACACTTTTAAACTGAACTGCATTGCCATTGTTTTATAGAGTAACTAGACTGTATGTAACAATGTATCATATAACCATCAATCCCTTTATATTCTATCTGACTTTATCATGCAATTCATATTTTATGTTTTGCAAATACATTTGATTTAACAGTGATATTTTAGTAGAATGTCTAATCATGTCCAATCTGTATTTATGACGGTTTTATATATAGGAACACATACACTTAGATCTGATGTGTGCATGGCATAAAATGAAAATTATATCAATTACAAAAAAAGGCAGTTCTAAAACTAGTTTTTAAAACTTACTCTTTCTTACTTTTCACATATGGCAACATGAGTCAATTTCTAACAAAAATAAAAAGACAATTATAGCCTAGACCACTGGTTACTGGCCCTGTTCCTGTCTTCATACACAATCCCATCCCAGTCCTAATCCAGCATAGCTGATGTAGCTAATCAAGTGGAGTAGGTGGATTGAGCATTACAACTCTGTAGGAAGGTTGCTTTCTTAGAACCAAGTTGGTGATCACTGGCCTAAAACTTTAATCTGTCACTTTGCAATTATAGTAGATATGCTATGTCATATGTGACAAAAAATATGCACTCATGTGCAGATGTATTGTCAGAAACACTGTCCAGTAGATGCCACAAATCACTCTGCTTTCTCATAGTTTCTCACGTTCATTAAATATATTGTCATAAGCAGTATCTTGTCATTAGTCACATTTACAGCTTTCATAAGAAATATTCATAAGAATATTTTCTGAAATATAAAATCCACAATCCACACTTTACACTTTTATTTTTTATTTTGTAGCAAACTCCTAAATTATGTTCTTGCAAATTAAGTCATGCTCATACTGTAATATGTAAGTAATGCATGTGTACTGAATATTTTAACTGATTAAACTGAAAATGTTGCTATAAAGGTGCTGTATCTCTACATCTGCTTGTGATTTGTCAAAATCCTGCAGCATGCAGTTGATAAAATTATAATGGCAGCTAAAGTCATTAAAAGGGTCAGGATTTAATCACTGTTTGCAGGAATTCAAGGTTGGAGGATGGAAGAGTAGCACTGAGGATTAAAATCTTTTCACTGCAAAGCTCCATATACACTCTGTCCTGCGCGGCTGGCCCTGCTGATGCTCTCTGGGATATTTCAGCAGAGACGCAAGACAACGGTCGTACCACGGATGCAAAGAGAGTCTCGTGCCGCACTCCTTACTTCGTAACGGTACCCAAAATACCTCAATATGGACCTGATTGACCCAGTCACTTTAAACCTCATTATTCTCATCGCCAGCTACGTGATCCTGCTCCTGGTCTTCCTCATCTCCTGTGTCCTCTACGACTGCCGAGGCAAAGACCCCACTAAGGAGTATGATCCGGAGCCTCCGGCCCCACAGCAGCAGCAGCCTCCTGGTCAGCTTGTGGCGAACTCTCCACCATCTGCCCAGTATAACGAGCAAAACAACAAAAGTGTCAGCACCTATGTGCCACCCACCCCTGATACACGTGAGAAGAGGAGCACACTGGTATAAAACACTGGCCAGCAGCTCTATCGGATAGGAGAAAATGCTTTTTTTTAGTTTCTTTTTTTTTTCCTTTTAACTTTCCAAACTGGGCAATAATTCCCCTACAACCAAGCTTAGAAAGGTAAGGCATGGTCAGTTTAATATAAGTCCTTAAATTATACATTCATTGCATTCATGAATCCCATAAATTTTCACATCTCTGATTCTTGTTACCGAGACTGTGGCTGTTTTAGAGAACGCATTAGATGCACGTAAAATGGATGATATTTGATTTGTGATTTGACAGCATTTGCTTGCCATTATGCTGGAAGAGCCATTAGAAGCAGATGGATTATCTCTAGCTGCATCACATCACTGTTGCGTCAGCTCCCAGCACTGTTCTCATTAATGTGTGTGTGTGTGTGTGTGTGTGTGTGTGTGTGTAACATCCTCCTTATGCTTTTACAATTGCTGTGAAACTACAATATTTCTCACGCATGATCCAATTTCTTTTTCATAACTTTTTTTTATTAAATTTATGAAAACTACACTTCAAATATTATAGGGTTATTTTTTGTGTGATTTTACAAAGGTTCATAAGGTTTTGGTCATAAATGTTATCATTCTTTTAAATCCTAATGGACTTATTCTCATATGCACCTCTGAAATCGTTATATTGTGAATGCTGCAGTTCTGTTACACTTAAAATTGTCAGTCTAGTGTGATATTCAAGAAAATGGCTCTCTAGTGCACATCCCTTTCTGCTGTCTCACACAGAGTGGATGAATAAAATGAATGAATGAAGGAATGAATGAGCATTAATCACAATCGATATTTTGATCTGACATCCAGGACAAATCATATGCTTCTATGGTTTTATTACAAAACAAAGCTGGCCGCATGGAAATATTTAATCACCTATGATCAGGTATGTTCTGCTAAGGCTAATGTTCACTTGTTTGATCCATTTTTTTTTCTTTGTCTTGTTTCCTGCTGTTTTTTGGCATGACACTACATATCCTAAACTAGTTGCATTCGTAAAGGTTTGGTTCATAAATGCAATCATTTGACCTAAATATGATGGTTGTTGTAATAAGTGGTTATTATCTTTCATGAGTACATTTCTGACATATTATTCTACATTTTTTTACACTATATTGCTAAAAGTATCTGGACACCTGACCACCCTACCCCTATGTGCTTCTTCCAAACATCCCATTCCAAAAGCTTGAGAATTCATATGGAGGTGATTCCCTCCTTTCCTCCTCTAACAGCATCCACTCTTCAGAGAAGGCTTTGCACTACATTTGGGAAATTGACTGTAGGGATTTGTGCCCATTCAGCCACAAGAGCTTTAGTGAGATTGGGTCCTGATGTCAGGCGAGATGGCTTGGCGTGCAACCGGGGTTCTTCCACACCAACCTTGGCAAACCATGTCTTTATGGAACTTGCTTTGTGTGCTTTGTGGACATTGTCATGCTGGAACAGGTTTGGGCTCCTTAGCTCCAAGGGAAATCTTAATGTTACAGAAAATCTTAATGTTACAAAATTGTGTGCTTCCTACTTTGTAGCAGCAGTTGGGGGAGGGCCTATATATGGGTCTGATGGTCAGTTGTCCACAAACTTTTGGCCATATAGCATATTAGTTCAACTTTAGCCATGTTATTTAGCCATGTACAATGACTTCCTAGTTATCATCTTTAGTTCTGTAGCCTTCATATCAGTGACTTATATAAATATAATCAGCATACATTTAATTATTTGCTGTTTCACACTAGTGCATTTGTAATTGATACAGTTGTATTGGCAACTTTATTATTATAATTTTTGCTATTATTTAAATAATATACTATAGTTTTAAAACATGTTTGATGAAAATATGAGATTGATTGAATAAAAAATTCTGTTTAATTAAAATAAATAAATTTAAAAAAATAAATCCAGTGTCCAGCAATCCTGTGGACAAAAACAGCCAACAAGAGCGTGTAGATCAGTGGGGTCAGAGGGGAATGCTGAGCAAACAAATGGGTCACGAACAATCAAAGCACACTGGAATTCAACATCTCATCTTAGAATGTGCCACTTATTAGACTCACGAAAGGTCAGCAACAGCTAAACAACACTGTCAGTATACATTAAAAGCAGCAGAAAATATATTCCTTTTACATCATGCTGACGGAGGAATAGAATTTGGCGCAAGCAACAAGAGTCCATGGACCCTTCCTGTTTGGTTCAGCATGCATATTGACGGTGTTAGAAATGTTTTCCTGGTACACATCTGGACCGCTGATATCCTGGAAAGTCTGGGAACATATACAAGTAATAAAACTGTATTTTATAAAAGTAAATATGTAATAAAATATGTCATAATTTACAGTCTTTTTGAATTTAGATGTTTTCTTTTTCTTTCTTTCTTTTTTTTTTTCTTTTACAGAGCACCAATGTGGGATAATCACTCAAATAGCATTTCATGTCATAAACAAAGGCATGGGGAGAGAACAGTGGAAAATCCATCTGCCACTGTTAATCTTCAGATGTCGATCAACTGAATCATTCACATGAACCAGAGTTGGATATTAGAGTAAACTATACTTAGATGTTTGCAGCTCCAACAAACGTTGTTATAGCATAATGTAATGCAAATCTTCAATAACAAACCACAATGATAAATGGTCATCTTTTCTCTTTTCTAGGACCATCTATAATCCAGAGATCCAGAGACTGAGATCATCTGGATCAGAAAAATCCCAAAGAGAAGACCTGGCTGAGGACCTGAACAGTGCCGCTGTCTTGGCTTGCCAATAAAACTTTGGATCCATATCATGATAAATGATGTTACGTATTTAAGATGCCTAGTCCTAATGACAGGTGTGAAGTGTCCTAAAAGTAATCCGAGTTTAGAGATTTTGAATATGTGATGTGAAGTGATATTGGAACACCAACTTGAGCACTTCTAGATGCCTCCAACCTGCTTTGCATATTACAGCCATTAATGTTGCTCTGATTGCCAAGAATCATTTGTATATAACATATTTGAAGCCAGTGGTCAGAGAGGTGGAAAGAGAGAGAGACTAATATAATTACACATAATGTAAATGCGTAAAATAAAATAAAGAAATAAATAGATGAATGAAAGTTGTTGAACTCAGTACTGGTTTTGAATTACGCAGCTAAGAGACAATATTCAAGCATTCACGCACATCTGTGCAATAATAAAATTAGAAGCTCTGGTATAATTCTGTCAAATAATTTAACGCATAAACATATTCGATTTCATTCATGTTCTATTAAATAAGTTCCAAAACATAAGCAGAAATGACAGAAATATTTTTGGTCAGAAATTGGAAATTGGAAAAACTGAAGTGAACGATTTTATAATTCCCTTCTTTGCAATTTTTCAGTTCATAGTCAATGATCAGTGATCAAATGGAAAGATTTTATACAGCCTCCATTTATTCAATTAACAGACATCATCAATTTCATAGCTAAAATAATAACTTGAATAATGTGTAAGACCAGTAGCTGATATCCTGCAGGAAATTGAGGGTTAGGGTTAGAGTTAGGGTTAAGTATGTAGCATGTTTAAGAATAAGGTACACAGCTGAGGGAGATGATGGTGGAAGAACAGTGTTAGTGAGTGTGAGCTGTCTGGTGATTTCTGATGCTGTTTTTCCGAGCAGATCCACAAGCAGGCTTGGATCAGCATGGGATTAACAGCAGATCCCATCTGCTCCCTCTGCATTTGCAAATGGCTTTATATAACCTCATGTCTATTTGATAAATGCCACAAAAATCCCTGCAGTATGTCATCTGTGTTAGTGTGGGGTAAATGGTTGTCAAGGCCACACCCAGAGGAAGGCTACACAAATAAACACACATGACAGCTGCTCCGATCACATGTCATTATGGCACCGACATAACAGAAGACCCGGACCATTAATCTGGACATAGTGAGAGAAGGAGAGAGGGAGGAAGATAGAATTCAAGAGAGAATATTACAGATTTAAATTAATATATGCATGTGTGTGTGTACGTGCGTGTGCGTGTGTGCGTGTGTGTGCGTGCGTGTGTGTGTGTGTGTGTGTGTGTGTGTGTGTGTAGATAGGTAGTGGGCAATACAGCAGCTGTGCTAAAAAAAAAAACAGTGAAAAGTGGAGCAGAGAAATCTTTTACTTCATTCATACCATTACGTATGTGAAAAAATGTTGCAGGTGAGAGTATATACAGTATACTTATAATTGTAAGTTTCCACCGAAAGGTTTCCAGGAGTCTAACCCAACATCAGAGCTTCTTCTTTACAGAAAAAGTTCCCTATTTGAAAGGTTTGACCATCGAAAGAACCCTTGAAGAACCATTCCGTCTGATTGTGTAAATGAATTTGTAATACAGTCAGTACAAATTAACCTGCGTAAACTGTGTAAAACTGCTCAGTTCTCTGTATTATAGCACTAAATTCCCACTTTCTTTCTGTATTTCTGTATTTCTTTCTTTCTTTCTGTATTTCTTTCTGTATTTCTTTCTGTATTTCTTTCTGTCTTTCTTTAATTTACCAAATAAATGGTTTGGTCTGTCAGCTAATTAGCAGTGCTGTACCTACTTTGATTCTGGACAGAGGTGCTTGGTGATCAAGGACGTCAAAGACACATTTTATCCTCTCGACATGTTGACAGTCATGATGATGAAGAGAAGAGTCAGGAGGTGGGGGCTGGGATCATGTTGACATGTGACATTTTAAATCTCTGTAACCTCTGAACAAGAAAAAGTTCGTTTTTGAAGAAAGGATGCTCTCTAGTGGTTTGTCACAGGAAAACCCCAAACCCAGAAACTTTCAAAAAAGAACATCTACACAGACTGAGTGTGAAAAATTTGCTAAATCCTTTTAGCAAAACTTTATTTAATCACTCAAACACTTTAACTCATCTCTTGCCATATAGTTACAATCAATAAATAATATGCATTTATCTATTGTTTATTATTATAATTGTACCCTTAATAAATTAATAATGGTATAAATGCATAATGTATAACGAACATTATTATTATTATTATTATTATTAGTTGTAGTAGTAGTAATAATAATGAGTCTTAACTCCCATGACTCTTATTAAAATGTTTGTTATACATTATGCATTTGTACCATTATTAATTTATTAATTGTACAATTATAATAATGTATAATGAACATTTTAATAAGAGTCATGGGAGTTAAGACTATTATTATTATTATTATTAGTTGTTGTAGTAGTAGTAATAGTAGTAGTGTTAATAATAATAATAATAATAATAATAATAATATTCATTAATATTAATGTATGTCTAATGTATTGTGTAACTCAATAAGAGAATTTATTAGAAATAAGACTGAAATAATTCCCATGTTTAAAATATCAGTGAATGACAGAATAATTTAAAAGCTTAGAGTTTGTTATGCATATTTACTGAGGAAAAGGTAAAAAAACATAGTTAAATGACTGATATTTAGGCTCTGATTAGACATTAAAATAAGACCACAACTCACTTTGTTAAGAATTTATTTTGATCATGATTGTGGGCAAGAAAACAGGAAAAAGAAAAAAGAAGTCAGACAATAAACAGACAATAAAATAATTTTTTAAAGCCAATAAATACTCTACTAAAAATAAACATGCTATAATTAAACTGTGTATCTCATAAGATCTTTTCACAGTCAACATTCACTGCTTTCACCAGTATAGCAAACACGTACTAATACCATCCTTCAGAACAAATCATGTTACCAGCGAGAAACACTGCAGACTGTGCTGATCCTAACAATAGTACAGACAGCAGAAAAGAGGGAAAAAGACCTTGTTCACCTTTCAGTGATGGATAAAAATAGATTCAGGATGACTACGAGATAACAGATGGATGTTAAATGCAGAAATCACTTGAATGCATTAGACAGATAGATTGGATTATACTTCACTAATGCCCATGCAGAATTCCAACAAGCTACAGCACTTGAAAATTTTTAAAAGCTCTTTTTTCCATGTAGTCAAATACCCTTTAAAACACATCTTTAGAGATTCATAGGAAAATACTGTACAAAAACAAGAAAAGCTTTGTACAACATTTAAAACATTTGACTTTAATATAACGTTACATAGATGTTTTTCTTTCTTTTGGTCAGGAATAGAGTCTTTATTTTTTTTAATGATTAATAATCAAGTTGCAAACACATTGCCATTCTCTGTGAAATGACCAGTGCTAATAAAACTTGGCAGCGTCATTTACCTTGATTTCAGTAAACAAAATGTCCCGCCTCCATTCGTGTTCAGTATAGAAGCCAATAAAATTATTGCCACAGGTGTAGTGTTATAATTCATCTCATCATAATTCCTACAGTGAGTACAAAGTAAAGGTGGGTACGAAAGACAAAATGTTAAATGTAGCCAGAAAATGAAATATTTAAGATTAAAGATCAAAATATGGTTTAAGCATTCAAAAACATGCTGATGTGAGAGGTACGATGGCTCTATATCAACACAAATCCCAATAAAATAAACTGGGATTTAAGAACTGGTGTGTAACAATCATGTAACAGCTTACAGAGGCAAATAGTTTCATAAAAAACTGTCATGTTAAAAAAGCATACTCATAAATACTCCTTTTTATATATTTTTTTTTTCTATAATTTATTCTCTCTGTGAAAACAGCAGGCCATTGTAGAGACACTTAAACCTAACGTGAGGCCTAAGTGTAAATGTTGCTCACCAGATTGAACACTGGAGTGCTGACTCACTAAACATATAAAGCCTGAAAATTGTACTTTATTAAGAAAAAGTGTAACAATGTAACTACTATGACGAACAAAAAAAAGATTTGTTGTACAATTAAATGCTACAACAGTCCTAAAACATGTACAGAATACATGAATAAGAAAGAAACATTCCTAGTAGCATAAACCATCTCTTAAAAAAAAAAAAAAAAAAAAAAAACAGGCTGGCGAATAAAACGTAACTCAAACATGACCTCACACTAACACAGAATCCTAAAGTGCCAAGAACAGACAGAGGTGATGGTCAACAGGTTTAAATGTTGAAAGGGCTTTACACCGTTACATCGTCCTTCCTATTTCACGAGCCTGTAGGCCTCACAGAGGGCCATGCTGAGCTTCATATTTTGCTAGAATATTCTTACAGCGCCCAAGCTCCTTCCGCAAATCAGCCACTTCCTGTCGGAGAGCCGAGTTCTCCTTCTCCAGGAAACCAGCGCGGATGGCAATCTGGTTCTCCTTCAGGCGCCGAGCGTCCCGCGACCTCTTGGCGGCCATGTTGTTCTTTCTGCGCCGGGCCCAGTATTTTTCATCCTGCACAAATTCATGTGAAATGAATGAGACGCTGACCTTCCAATTAAAACGACTAACTTATGGACGTGTCTTTGCTTTACAATAGGACGTTTTGAAAGGAATATTTTACACAGGGACTATTTTAAATCATTTATTTTTGATCATTAAACAAGCAAATGTATAAATACAAACATTAATGTAACTGCAGATTGACAAATGAACACATATGTTTATGCTGCATGCCCTTTGCCAACTTAATTAGAAAAGTTAAGATATTTTGCTGCTGCTATTCTCACCACGTCAACACAATTAGCGAGTAATGATCGTTTTAAGTCACAGGGGTTTTAAGCTGCCACTGGTTTTACTGTTATCGTGCTTGCTCGTTTTATATTAGACTTCTTCTGGATCAAGGCTCTCTGCATACTTTGTATGTCTGAAGTCCCATATGCACATTTTGCTATTCTTGCTCACACAACCTGCAAGCAATTGCAAGCAAAATAAAGGTAAAGCGAAACTGGTTGTCTCCACAATCCAATACCACTTTTAGGTTCAGGTTTTAATAAGACAGTGGGTATTAAAGAATTATCCATCTGTGTGCTGACATTTTTTTTTTTGTGAAGTCATGACTGTGAAATCAGCTTGGAGCAATTTATTACTCTGCAAATCCCTGCATGGATCCACTTTTATTTGGTTAAATTAAAATGGCAAATCCTTTAATCCGAACCCCAGAAGAACTAGTGTGCTCCATGAAAAGTAGGATCACATGGGTTCGGGCCACCCAAGGATGAATGAATGAAGTACTGGGCATAAGCATCTTAGCAAAAGAAGCAAGTGACATGGGAAGTGTCAGTGAGAATAGTGGTAAGAGCATGCACTCTGTGCCTCACACACACACACACACACACACAAATAAATAAGCACTGCAGCCGCACTGTTACCTTAATGTCATCAGGAATGAAGATTTTGCGTGCCTTTTTGATGATTGGTTTAGGTTTAAGCTCTTCCTCAGAGAACCTGCACTTGCGAGGGTCGAATGCCTCCTGGCCTGGCACACTGGACAGAGCCAGGTCTGTTGGGTCGGGCTCATAGCTCATCAGCACTTGGATGGATTCTGGGTCAACTGGGCTAGGAGTGTTGCGTGATGAAGGCAACACTGCACATAAAAATAACATATTTGATATAAAATTAGAGGAAATGTATGCCTAAATAACATGCATCTAAGATACAGATAGATAAAGAGACCTATAGATAATATCTTAAATGACTTTTCAAATGAAATTGCACATATATTGGGATAAGCCTGTAGTGTCAGCACTAATCCACTAAGTGGCAACAAAGCACACACAATGAGCACACATTCAGCAAACAGCAGAAGCAGGATCAGCTTAAGCAATAGCTGCATGTCAATTCCAGGGCCTGTTCACCAACCGAGAAAATGAAATTTTATTTTGTAGTGTTTTTTTCGTTATTTTTCATGACACATGTGCCTCATGCATCTTACAGTATTTGTGTAAAACTGTGTATATGCAGGTCTTTTCAGGGCATACTACTGACAGATACGGGTCACTTCAAACACAAACAACCATCAAGGCAGAAAGATCCAACCTGACCAACAATTGTGTGAATCATTTATAGTTGTAAAAGACATGTAAAAGCAAAGGTCGTCATTTTTTTAAGCAAAAGATTCAAAGTTACCTGGAATAACTCAAGTCATGCACACACCTCACACACCTGTACACCCTAAAGCACTACATCATGGCCGTGTTTTGACGAAGAATAAGAAGGACATGCCAAGAGAAAGATGCATTAATCAATATGATTGTGTAGATTTTATTGTGTTTTTAGCTGTATAACAAGCTAGTTTGCTACTAACGTTATCTATGCAAATGATAGGAAGCAGTAAAAAAAAAAAAAATAAAAAAATACATGATGCAAAACAAGGTACAATTTTGCGATGTAACGAAACCCAAGCCTGTCTCTGTTTACGTAGTAGAAAAAAAAGAAAACATTTTGGAAATAATAAAAAGTCAGTCGTCTTCATATAATAAAGGCTAATTTGATATTATTATATTTAATAACTTATATATAATTTGATACTGTACATGGTAAAATACTGTGCTGTTATCTAGACTGGCTAAAAAAAATGTTGCAGGAGGCTAAACAAGACTAAAAGAAGACTGTATTACTGTGACACAGCTCAAAAGTTAATCATGTATTCGGCTAGCCCTCATATAAACTCCAAATGACTCCATTTTGGATGTAAGGTGCACTGCCTAGAACGCAGCAGCCGCCGTTTCATACCACTTATAGAGCTCTTATGGGAGTAGGGAGTCATTTGTGTATGAGCTCTCATTTGTTAAATAGAAGCTAGCATCAAACTGATCACAAGCTCAGTGCTGGCTATTTGGAGTCATATGGCTTGAATTGAAGACTACGCAGTCCACTTGCAGCTGTCACATGTTTAGGCAATTGGCCTGTCACGTTTTCACACACGCTCACTGACAGAAACATCAGCGTGCACTCCAGGCGCTCACTGTAGCTGCATGTGCCTAGCGTGGATACTACAGATGACACTGGCTCATTATAGTTTTAATCTTCGGTTAGGTATAGTTAGTATTATACTCAGGATTCTGTTCTTACCCCTAATCTTGCCCCTGGAAACTTTCAGCTTCAGTGCAGACTCATGATCTACTCTCTAACAACGGACAATTCTTAAAAGGAAATAAAAGAAATGCATTTCTTACGAAGTACTGTACTGTACTTTAATGAATACTGTGTACTAGCATTCTCTATAAACTTCACAGGTACTTTTCACACTTTCTGTGGCTTTGTTCAGAATCTAAAAACTGATATTTAATCATGTCATCATTCTCCTGTTCCTTGTTTCATGTTACACTGTAGAGAAAGCCTGTCATTTTTGTGTCTGTGGCTCAGGATTACACTAGTGGATTGTTTGGTGATAAATGATATGAGGAAATCATTGCATGTTAGTCATATTGCTGCTAGCCAAAGGTAGCTTTATGCAAATCCTAATGCCATGTGCCTGCCTCATTGCAGATCAGTTCTTATACTCATTCATTAGGTTCATTCTGACATGGCGTATAGCAACTGCCTGCATTTGCTGTAGGAGTGTTGCTTCTGTTCTGGAATAACTATGCGTGTACCTGTTTGTGTGGGACTCTGGAGGCAGGGCTGAGGGACCATGCTTGTGTGGATGGAGGTGCTGACTCTGTTGCTGAGGTCCATGACCGAGACTGGGGTCTGCTGCTGCTGCGGCTGTTGCTGCTGAGGACACTGGCTTTGCTCGTGTTGTGGTAGACTGGACGGGATGCCATTTTCAGACAGAAACTCTTCAAGGTCCATGTACTCCAGCTGAAAATTGTCGCCATCGTAAGGCAAGGTCTTATCCCAAAGTACCGGGCCCAGGAAGGCGGACTGCGGCACATTCTTCTCCTCCTCCAACTTCTTCTCCTTGTCAAAAACTGCAATGGAAATTAATAAAGTAAACCTGAGTTTGACCGCTTTATCATTTCCTGTAGCAGTAACTGGTTGGATTATGAGTTCTTTTGGTTGGTTTTTATTTCCCATTGATCTGAGCGCAGTCATTTATTTGTCTAATCATGAGGTTAACAGGCTGCTGATCATATTCCTAGACTGTAAACACAAAGTGCACTTTGCCTGGTTTTGGCACGAGTTAATCAACAATGGCATCCAAAATAAACTAGAAAACTTGCATTGAGCTATAGACAGATATGCACTTTCGAATGCACATGTCAAATAATATCACGATGTCACCCTGACAGTTTCACATATCGACTACAGACATGTAGCAAGGTTAGGTATGATATTTATGACAAAATGTTTTACCTTCTTCGTGGTGCAGTGGTAGTTTCATTGGATATTCGAGGAGGGATTTGAGCACTCCGTAAGTTGGAGGAGGTAGAAAAGTTGAGCTCATGGTCAGAGGTCTGGACATGTCAGTGGTATTCCGTGCAGGCAAAAAACAAAAACAAAAACAAAACCGAGAGAGGAGCCGGAGAAAGTGCACGATCCGCTTTGCACAAAGCACGAGACGAGTCGAGTGTGTTGAAAGAATAAAGACGACTGATAGATAGATAGATAGATAGATAGACAGCCTGCTGCTCTGTAAGCTCCAGGCTCTGCGACCTTAAACTGTTGAGTGGACTGTAATGATCACTTCCATGTGTGAACACTGAGGCGCGTGACGTCAAAGCTCGAGAGGCTGGACCGACTTTCCAGCTGCATGGAAACTATACACACAAATCAGGAACAAATGTGACAAGTGATTCGAGCTATACTGCACTTGCGTTTGAATGCAATGCAATTAGATTTATCGTGGTAGCTGTATACGGCTACGACGCAGTGAACTAGAGGAGAAACCTGAAGCTCGTCTAACCACGAGAGCTGAGTTAAAGGGAGCGCTTCGAGCTCGCGACCACTTTTCCACTAATCAGGTTTTCCAGACTCGCACAGTGCATGGAACTGGAATGAGTGCAGCTAAGCTTTCAACGCTTTCAAGCACGTTTACAACAACACGCATCCATCGCTCAGCCGCTGGCACGCACCGGGCGCGTGCTGGGAGGGGCAGGTCACGTGATCAGAGCGGCTTGACCTACTTTTGTCCAATTAGAGAGCGCGCGCGCGTGCGACTGCCCCTCACTAGTCACGTTGAAACTCACGCGCTGCTGAGGAGAAGTGTCGCTTTAAATCAGTCTTAGTGGAGGCTTTACTGCCCAAGCCACAAACAAGCAACAATGATGGAGCGTTTTAGGATTTTTTTTTTTTTTTGCAAACTGAATTGTGGGCAGACTTTTATACAGAAATGTATGAATCCTGTAACGTATTTTCCTCTTCAGAAGTTACCTTGACAACTGGTTGCTAAAGCAATAAATGGGAAAGTAGGTCGTGATGAGAGGCCACTCTGTTTGTTTGAAACACGACCAGCCACATGGTGCAACATGTGCAAACTGAAAGCTGTGCTTATCAATATCTAGCTCAACAGGTTTAGTTGTTATGGTTGTTGTTGCTGTTTTATTTGAGCGTGCAACTGGTTAGATGAGAAGCAATTTGAAGTGATGTTAATCATAAGTGAGGGATAAAAGCTCAGAATAAATGGATGAGGTGGAGTTGAGTTGTTGGGAAATGCCTAAACCAAGCTACTACTGTAGAGAAACATTTATTATACAGTGGCAAGCTGAAAGCATTAAAGTCTCTTATTATATTTTATCTTTTATTCATATAAAATGTCTTATCCTTAAAACTATAACGTGGCTGACTTCCATTCCAATTTCTCTAACATATTTTTTTTAGTTTTTAACTTTTTAGGTTTTTCCAGAACATTTAATCTGATCCATTTAGATTGTAGCCTTTAGGTACGATATTTGAAAGTCACAAGTAATTTTATTTCATGGCTCAAAAAACTAACGGCACAAGACATGGCTATGTTCAATGCTTGATTTTAGGAATTTGAAGACCATCTTAAATGTGAGTGAGAGAGATGGTGGAGTATGTGTGATCTCTGTGATTTTCAATTCCTGGAAGCAGATATATTTAACAACATGGAGAATGAGAGGGAAAGAAAATCAATACACATGGCCCTGAGCATTTGGTGTATTGAATTGTGCTGTACACTCCAACTCAGAAATAGCTAGACCTGTAACACTCAGAGCAAAAAGTAAATGTGAAATGATAATATTCTGTTGTCCGGTGTACTTTATTTCCATCACAACAAAATCAGAATATATTCCCAAATAAAACAGGGAACATATCTAATCAGAGATCTAAACACATATTTCTACTACAAATCTGTTATTAGGCATGTTTTAAATAATAAAAGCTTTAAGTAAATCAGCACTTAGCAAAGCAAACCTTCGAGATGTACGTTTCAGAAAATATCAACATAAGGCTTAGGGTACATCCACACATGCTCACACGCTGTATGCATGCTCACGTGTGCTATGCCTCTTAACAGTTAAAACTCCACATACGATTACAACAGACGAGTATTGCTTTGCTGTGTTGAGAATATCAGATTGCACAAGAATGAAATATGAAAGGAACTAACACGTCATTGTGAATTGTGGACAGTGTTCCATTCCTCTGGAGCAGATTTCGTGAGCCACCTAGAAAAGTCAAATAATAATAAACACTGTCCATTGCAGATTTGTTATAGATAGATTATTAACTAAACTAACTGTGTACTATGTGTATGTCAGTCAAATATACAGTGTATTGAACCAGGGTTCTGGCTTTCTTACAGATTTGCCTGGTTATAACACAGGATGATACATATTTTGACTTCAGAAAGTAACACTGTTTGAATTTTCTAAGGAATGGAAATGCTGTATGGAGTCTACAATGTGTGCGTTTGTTTATGATTTAAGCCATGGTTCCTTCTCTTGGGGACCAGCATTAGGTATATATAGATTTATTCCCCAAATCCTAATGTTAAAGCTGCAATTAGGAATAACTCTAACCTGTAGGACATTGTAGATAGTGCTAAGAACAGATACTGTGAACAGTCACACTGCTGAGATCTGGCACTTTCTATCAATCTGACATCGTTTCTGAGCTTCAGTATAACTCTGATACAGAAAGACAGCACATACCTAATGGCTGCCAAATTCTCTAAATGTTAATTGTAGCAATATGCACGTCCACCACTTTGTCCTCTAGAAAAAAAATCAGAGACAGTCCACACCACACCACTGACTTTATCTTATTTGTTTAACATAGCAGGAGTTGCTAATAATGTTAATCTATATCTTTGTTAATGGTGTATACACTTTAGGCAATATCTAGCATCATGCCTGTCAGAGTGAAATATAAAACAAGTCTGAATCTTTAAAATCTATCAAAAAATGTAGAGGCATTGGTGGACGTAGGTGTAGGAGTGCCTTTAAAGGATCTGTACTACAAATTATCAGTGTACCCACAGTCTACATTTTCATATGGGCCAGAAAAAATGGAATCCCCCTGTAAAATGTGTTTGGATTTTATACTGGTAAAATTAATCAGAGTTGGATTTATCCTATATGTAAAGATGTATTTAATGCAATAGTTTTTGTCTTTTTTGGTTTGTTAAACAAATGATCTTCAGAAGAAGTGCCATTGTTGTGAGATTGGGTCTAGCCTGTGGACTCTGGTGAGTTCTGTGTTGGCTTGTTTGCCTCTGGTTCAGACAGACCCAAGGAGTTCATCACAGGGTGGGTCCATGATGTTGTCTGAGTCACATGGCTGTAGAAACAAAAAGACACATCAAATCACATATACACTGGCAAGTCGCTCATACTTCTGAGACACTCTCTTTATTATTAAGCTTAAAACAAGACCCAGGTGTCCGAAAAAGTCAAATCTTGATCAAATTTACACTCATAAAAACCCGTTGCATATTGAAAACGAATGGAAAGAAAGGCTGATAGGCAGGTTAAAGATATAATATATTATGTATGCAACTTACTTGATGTAGTATTTGGCTCCATTTGCAGTATATGCTTCATCCCAGCCATAGGGTAAACCTAAGAGGAGATAGATAACATAATGGCGTCCTTATGATTCCATTTGTTTTAAAGCTGAAACACATTTATGTGTGCCACACAGAGCCTGAATCACACGCTGTTCCACTGTACTGACTACGTCAGCGAGTATTCTGCAGTCTGTCACGTGTAAAAACACATGCTTCATCCTTCTCAACGTTAAGGTTGCCCTCTTTGGTTTCAGCAGGTGAGGGCACGGTGGCACTCCATGTGCAACTCAAAACAACAGCCCTCCCCGGTGAAAGCACTCAGCTGAAACGTGAGCATCACTCCCTAAGAGGTCACATGCAGCCCAGCGTGTGAGACACGTTTTCCTTTTTTTCTCGCTTCCACCCCCGCCATTCTTTTCACCTGATCCTTCAGCTCCTGGCTGATTATCTGTCCTCCCCCTCCCACACCTCTACTGCCTCAACATCCTCTCTCATCAATGTATCTAAATTTCTTTGCTAAATTTCTTGCCATTGCTTCCTTCATTGTGCGTTCAAAACTAAAGACTGTGTGAACAAGTTAATTTAATAACTTGTAATTATAAATAAATAAGTTTTATTTAAGTTATTAAATTAACAGAGAACTAACATTAAATGCTGCAATACACTCACACTACATTCCAGAGGTGGGAATTAATGAAGTACAATAACTTTGTTATTGTAGGTGTACTTTTCAAGTGCTATTCTTTTTTTAAAACTGGCTACTGTATAATCTTCACTTGCTGTCCACTTTAATAGGAACACCTGTACACCTGCTCATTTATGCACTTATCCAATCAGCCAATCATGTGGCAGCAGCACAATGCATAAACTCATGCCGATACAGGTCAAAACATCCTGTGTGTGGAGGGTCTGCAGTCTGAAACAGCTCGCTGCTGAGAGAGATCAGAGGAGAATGACCAGACTGGTCTGAGCTGACAGAAAGTCAATAGTAATCAAATAAGCATTCTTTACAACCGTGGTGAGCAGAAAAGCATCTCAGAATGCACAACACGTCAAACCTTGAGGTGGATGGCTTGGGTGGGTGGATGAATGGGACAACTGAAATTTTTTTCTTCTTCTAATTTTCAACTGTCCAGTTTGGGTGAGCCTGTGCCCATGATAGACTCAGATTCCTGTTCTTGGTTGACAGTTTTGAACCCAATGTGGTCTTCTACTATTGTAGCTCATCCACCTCAAGTTTCGATGTTTTGTATGCTGAGATGCTTTTCCGCTCACCACAGCTGTAAAGAGAGATTATTTGAGTTATTATATCTTTCCTGGCAGCTCGATCCAATCTGGCCATTTTCCTCTGACCTCTCTTATCAACAAGGTGTTTCCACCCACAGAAATGAAAATCCCAGGTGATCAGCAGTTTCTGAAATACTCAAACCAGCCTGTCTGGTACCAATATCCATGCCACGATCAAAGTCATAGAGGTCACGCTTTTTCTTCATTCTGATGTTTGATGTAAACATTACCTGATGCTCTTGACCCGTATCTGGATGGTTTTTTGCATTGTGCTGACGCCACATGATTGGCTGATTAGATGCATGAATGGGCAGGTGTATAGGTGTTCCTAATAAAGTGGATGGTGAGTGTATTTCTTTTGGAAGTCACAAGTTGACTTTGTGCATTAGACAGCTTCAAGCAGTTGATTAAAATTCCTAACAAATCTAAAGTCTAAAGGATGTGACAAGAATGTAGGGCCATCTGATCCCTTGCTGTATTTATTTGTAGATTAATTAAAAGTGTACATATAGAATATTTATTGCCACTAAGCAAGCTAGTGAGAGTTATCATGCTAATTTTGAGAGATTTGACATATGCTGTCAAATCTTTTTTGCTTTAGCCGAGGTTTGCCCATATTTCATGGTTCCTTGGTAAAAGGTACACTAATTTCATCAGTAACAAAAATCAGTACGTCATGTAAAGTGCAGGCACCTTTTGCATTTTTGACTCTTCGTTTACTTTTTCTTTCATATTTAAAGTAGGTTATTTTTTATTGAGTAAAGTATTAGAACCTGTACCTTATCATCTGTACCTCATCCTCGTACCAGAGTTTTCTTTTAGATGAGTATTTTCACTTTTACTTGAGTAAGAAATTTATGTACACTACCAAATCTGCAATATATATATGACTTATCTTTACAGTTTGGGGAAAAGGAAAAATCTCTTGATTCTTCAAAATAATCAGATGATACATGCCATTTATGCATTCAACTTATCATGAATTTAAGTTGTCTATAAGGGTTCGAGCCTGAGCTCAGGCTACTGTCTGTGTGGAGTTTCTGTGCATGTTCTCCCCGTGTCTGTGTGGCTTTCTCCCTGGGTTTTCTAATTTCCTCCCCCTCCCAGAAACATGCCAATAGGTGGATTGGCTACAATAAATTGCCCCTAAGTGTGTATGAGCGTGTGAATGTGTGTTTGTGTGTGTGTGTGTGTGTGTTTGTGTGTGTGTGTGTGTGTGTGTGTGTGTGTGTGTGTGTGTGTGCATGGTGTCCTGAGATGAACTGGTGTCCCATCCATGGTGTATTCCTGCCTCAAGTCCAGTGTTCCAGTGATGTATTCTGGATCCACCATGACTTGACCAGAATAAAGCAACTACTGAAATCGAGTGAGTGGGAACAGTCTATGACCATTGAAAAAGAGAGAAACTTCTGTTTGGGCAAACATGTTTATGAGTTTGGCTCTGGTGTTTCATCTATCAACATCTAGACATGCCCAACTCTATTCCTGGATATCATCCACCCTGCAGAGTTTCATGCCAACACACCTGGCTGTAATTTCTATATGCTCCTGAAGGCTGTGATTAACTGTATCAGGTGTGTTAGATTAAGCAGGAACCAAACACGTCAAAGGTGGTAGATCATCTGGATCAGGGCTAGGCAGCCATGATCCAGACCAGCCAAGTACATCTGCATAGACATTAAATTACCATTATTCATGGCAATATCCCATTTTAACCAGAATCTTCCAACTGAAAACTATATAAACTTACATACTATATGTGAAATGCACCTACTAACTTTGCCTCTAATTAATCTCAATCTCAATCTCAATTGCTATGTAATGATATGAGCTCTATGGAAATGAAATACAATTTAACAAAAACAAACAAACAAACAAATAAATAAATTCTATGATTCTATGTGCTACTTTATTTTTTAATGATTCTGCTCTAAATCTCAGTGGAGGCCATCAGCAATTCATCTTTAATGAGTTTACATATGAACCAAAATTAGGTCATGATAACAACAACAATTTAAAAGATCAACACTTCTCAACAGATAAACAGATAAACACTTCTCTTCAAACCTAAACAATGCAGCAATATATACTGTGCTTTATTAAGGAACTTAGCAAAAACAAGACTTAATCAAAAGTTAATTAGTAAAATACTGATTGATTCAAGATATTTGTAACTGAAACACAATTTTCTGTCACAAAATAGGTCTGCTTTGCTTTAATAAGCCCCCTTCTGTTTCAATTTGACACTGTTGTCTGTGTCTTTGTACGGCGCCTGCTCCCTGCAGAGTGCTGCGTGACATCCAGTGCTTTTGAAGAACCTGACAATTGCCTTTTCAGAGATTTGTATCCAGGCAACGACTGCAGCGCTGAGGCAAATCAGACCCGATGGGGGTATTGTACCAGGAAATGCACCTTAGATTGTGCTTCCTTATTGGATTGGCCTAATTCTTTTCACACTGTATGCCAAAACCAGATTATGAGATTTTTCCCTGATTAGTTTATTCCATACTCTAATATGTTCCTTTAATGTGGTACAGTGAAAAGATAATTTGACCAGCGCATTCAGTATCCACAATATCATATGATTATAGGTGAAATTAAAAGAATGGACTAGATGAAAGTGGCATATCTTTGTGCTATATCTTTATATATACAATGGGGGAAATAAGTATTGGACACGTCAACTTTTTTCTCATCATATTTATTTCCAAAGATGCCAT
>CM074956.1:13307031-13327905 GCA_037577455.1 Pangasius macronema | reverse complement strand
TATATATATATATAAATAAATGATTTTAATTCATTTTAAGTAGTTTATTCTTGTAAGATTCTTGTAAAATATTTCAAGAGACATGTCATGTGACTCTTGGAAATCAGGCTTTTTGATGATCTAGTGCTGTGGACAAACATAATGATCTGTCAGAATCAGAATACATTATTATCATCATCCTTAGCAAACCATACATATACCGCTAGTTTTGTATTGTTTTCTTTGTCTTTAAAACACTTTATTCCAAAACATTTGAACAGTTAATTACTATCAAATCACTTACAGTCGACCTCTATGATGGCTTGAACTGTGTGAATGAGCTCCCGAGCCTCCAGAGCAAGTGTGGAGGTTGTTCCAGACACTTTCCTCTCACTTTGTGTAGCCAGAGTTTGAGACAGTGTAGTCAGCTTTGGTTCACTTTCAGAACTGCAAAACACATAAAGTAATACAGCACTTGTAACCAAAAATTGTCTACCTTTTTCCAAAGAAGTCAACTAAACATGTTAGATTGATTTGTACAGAGGTAAGGTATAGAGATCAGCTCCATCTTAAATAGTATTAGAAAAGAAATGATGGACAGACATAAGAACTGACCTGTAGCAGAACTCTTGCTGTATCTAATGATGCTAATAATCTAGGAATATTGAAAATATTTAACACAATGCAACCCATATGTGATGTGAATATAACTGGTCTCAGTCGTCTTTATATTATATTTCTCCTACAGGATTATCATTTTATTATTTTTGTACTGTTCCCGATGACAACTATCTTCAGTTATGGCTTGAATAAATGGACACAAATGGGATGTGGCTGTCCAGAAGATTATATATTCTTCTATTCAGAAGTGGTGTATAAATGAATAATAGATAGTACTTTATACATACCAGTATGACCTTGTTACCATTAATATGGATTTTATAGCAATACAGATTGGGTTTCATTATAGCATTTCTTGTTTTCTTATTCTGTCCTGTTCTGTTCAGACAGAGCATTCAGGGTCTCAGTGGATCTGGAGCTTATCCCAGGAACACTGGGCATGAAACAGGAATACATCCAGGGCATGAACACACACTGACACACTCATTCACACCTGTGGGCAATTTAGCATTGCCAATTCACTTACCAGCATGGTTTTGAGAGGTGGGAGGAGAATCGATTATCTGGAGAAAACCCATGTGGATACGTGGCAAACATGTGAAGCTCAAAACAGACAGTAACCTATAATATTGTATAGAATTATATCCAGCTTGCTGATTGAGCCAGGGACCTTGGAGCTGCACAAACAGTACAGATAAATATAAACCTCTTTGGCTGCCTAGCTGATATCCAGGATAAGAAGTACAAATACAGATACCCACTAATTTGGGAAATGGGAAATTACTAAACCAATGTAGAATGTGTGGAATTATCAATTATGATGGAATTCTGGTGTAAATATGTTATAACTGTGGATATATACACTGTGACCTGTTTCAGTCTTTCCTGCATCCAGTCTTTTTTCTCTGAGCTCTTCAACCTCAACCTCAAACTCTGTTGTTGAAAAAACTATCTTTTTTGTATTATGTTTTTCATTATAAAAGCTATACAGAAATGACCTCCATTTGACCTGAAAGGAACAAAAGCACACAGACCAGGCAGCATGAATGCTCCCACCCATTATCCAGCGTGACACCTAACACAGAAAATGTTAATGGGGAAGGGGCTTCATGTGTTCAGGCCCACTGACACAGATAGAGAGTTATGAAACATAGAAACATTGCACAATCGCCACACTTTCAGGACACTGGAAGAAAGCTGTGTGAAATACTTCTTGCCAACAGTAAGTTGGTAGTTTAGATGCATTACGAGCATATGTTACATTCTGAGAAGCTCTTACACATTACACTATTTTTTTATATGATTATTTTCAATTATTTATTGATTTTCTTTTATTTCATTGATTTATTCCCATTGTAACCTTATTATTTGGCACCTGAAGCATATCTTTCCTAGCAAACAATTCACTTTCCCGCTTTTCAAATGACCAAACACACATTCTCATTATTTCAAGATTTCACACTAGCTGGTGTCACCCAGACGAGGATGGGTTCCCTTTTGAGTCTGGTTCCACTCAACTTTCCATCGTCATGTTGTCTCAGGGAGTTTTTACTTGCCACTGTCACCTCTGGGTTGCTCATTAAGGATCTAAATCTATATCCGGATTTCTGTACAGCTGCTTTGTGACAATGTCTATCATTAAAAGTGCTATGCAAATAAAACTGACTGGAATTGATTGTTGTCCATAATACTTACAGCACATTGTATATTGTCATACACATTTACGGACTGTGTCTAATTAAGATATAGTGTCAATATCAACAAATCCTACAGCTCTTTTACCATCAGGAAATACGATAACATTTTATTTGGTTTCGAAAGAACAAATTGCACACCTATTCTGTTTTTAGAAACATTTCTCCTGAACACATTAACGCACATGGACACATCTGCTATTTCAGCAGGGATGATCATTACACGCCTGTGGTTAGCTAACTGTGTACAGTGGGAGACTGTAGACATCTGTGATGATCGGGGCTTAAAAAATCCACAATGAGGCCTTGCTGATGCTCTGACCAAGTCATATATTAATATCCATTAATAATGGTAATCGTTAAGAATGAACATTTTCCGAACTCATTCTTTTAATTAAGATCATGATTAACACAGTATTAATAAAGGTAAGTTACACTGTCTTTTTGTACACAGTGTAGGTTATCCAAAACTTTATGCTTTCTAAGTAACTTAGGACAAGTTGCATTTTGCAATGTGAAGCTTACATCACTAACCAGTTGCTTTGACACAACACGATCCAAATCAAACCACTTTACTGACGTAGTGTTATAAAAATTGGAGCGATAATGATCTCGCTGAAGGTTGATCCATTAAAACACACAGTAAGGACTGTGACATATAGTAATAAAAGAAGTTGTTAAGGCGTTAAGTAACTTAGAGTTGTGTATAAAGGTGATATTAGAACACTGTATTATAAACTTGACCTTTTCATATCATGTGGAAATTTGAACAATGTGTATATTTCAGTTTTATACATAATATATCCAGTGTCAGGGTTTAATTTAGAATCTGGACAACAAATATTCAAAAGAGTCTCAAATTTACATTATACCCTAAAATTTAGATTATTTCCAAACAGACTTTATTTTATAATTTACATTTGGCAAAAAGAGATATAATCTCCATAAATGTAGAAAAGGTAGTCAGAAATCTAGAGAATACTGACCCTATCTGCAAACTATTAAATTATATCTCTGCTAGCAGTGCTATTACTACTACTCTTGTACCTGAAATATGGCATACTTCTCTAGCTGTTGGGTAAAAATAAAGGTGAAAATAAACTCTCTCTTACCTATAAGATCCTTGATTCTCTGTTAGGAAGTCTTGAATGACCTGGCAAAAAAAGATCCCAGTTAATAATTGAGTACTTGGTTGAAATTAGACATCAGTATCATTAATGTATGAGTTCCTATACATTTAGTATTTATCTGGGTCTAAAATGACATTTATATATGTCTGTTAATCACATACTGTATTAAACCTTCCCTGACATAAATGGTAAAAGAATAAGTCCAGTAAAAGAACAGCAGTGTTGAAGGGCCACTTAATAGTTGGCTCAGATATCATATGATCCATATGATACACTCCTTAAATATCCTCTGGGGGAAGCTTAAAGGTTCAGTGTAGAAAACAACAACAGGGGATTTCCTTATCAGACTGGGTTCTGAGTAGAACCCCTTTTGAAAGCTAAGGACCCTTATAGAACCCTTAACGGATACAAGTGTATTATTAAGTGCTGCAATGACCATGAATGTACCAAAAAAAGGAATGAAATGAATATGCAAGGTTGAGATATTAGGGCAAGATCATAGTTATTTTAAGGTTATAACTGTGCCTTTATGGTTTGTTATACATCCAGGCTCATTTGAAAAACACTGGAATTGTTTCAGCACATTGTATTGGATCTATACCCTAGAATAGAGAGTTGGCAAAAAAAATCACTTGGGAAAGCTGAGTATGACTGCAAAGTAATACATTTATACATTACCTCCACAAAGTGCAGAAGTTTGCCAGTAGAAATTTCAAAGCCTTTCTTTGCAACTTCGCTTTTCCGTAACTGACACTCAAGCAAAGCAATCCTTTTCTTCAAATCCTGATCCTCCTGTGCCAAATACTGAAGTTACTAGAAGGTATTAATGTTAACATTCACCTAAAACCTTTCAGTCTCAAATAACTATTTTAATCCACTCTGTAACCCTGGAAAAAAAAAGCAAACCCATGTGTCTTGCCACATTTTTTTTTTTTCATGCCATTTCCTTTTTTTCTTCCTTTTTACTTGCACCAATGAGCATAAATTGCACAGAATTTCATTCAGTTCTTGCAATAATACATATTTTGAACTACACTGAAAATCATAATAAACACTGTGATAATTGGACACACAAATTTGCTGTTTGTTCATTTCTTCTTGCGTCATGTCACATTCATAAGTGAACTGTGTTGTAATTATACTTTAAGCTCGAACTGTTCAAGTTCCAGTCTTTTCATCAGTGAAACATGCTGCTGCTCTGTTCACAACTGTATGAATTGCGGTAATTTGGCACATTACACAGACGTGTTGCTTGTGTGTGAAGTCCATTGTGAATCCTAGGTANATATTCAACCTGATTCAACAGATTTGGGATACAATTATTAAAATGATCAAAAAGGGGGCATGTAGAATATTAAAGGTTTTTAAACACAGCACTGCTGAAGGAACGGGTGGTTGAAGGAAGAGTTTATGGGAGTTGGGGAACTAGAATGTGAAGTGGGATCTCATAGGCTGCATGCATAAAGTTTCAAAAAAGCCCAGTAGCATTTTGTGCCTGCCTTCATGTCTTCATGTCCAAATGGTAAAGACCAAAGGCAACTTCTACAATCTAACAATACTGATGCAAAAAATCCAGCATTTTGTCAATTATGGTACATCTTATTTCTTGTTGGGTATGTATTTTTGGACAATTTTGCTACCATATATTGTTATGTTTCTTTTTGAGTTTTTTTTTTTTTTGGTATTTTGCTTAAATATGTAATCAGGAAAATATGCAAATCTGACTTCTTGTGGTGTTTACCAGGTCTGAAAGCAGGTAAGCTCTTCAGCAGCATAAAGTATTTCATGTTTTTCCACTTTCCACTTCCACTTTCCATTTGGTGAAAAATTGTGATCTCACAAATATAATAACATAAATGAGATTCTTCTGTAACCTGCGAGGCTGCTAACCAGATTTTTTTTCATCAACCCACCTCACACAGCAAGATCACGCTAAAAGCCTTCACTGCACTTCAGCCCAGTTACTGAATAATACAAAGCAAACAGTGACCTACTTTTCACAGTACAGGAGAGAGGGAAAACCTGAGCTGGATCTAAGCAAGGAACAGGAAGTGGGAGTTAGAGGAGTGGGTTAAAGCCTTTACTTCAGTGGCTGGGAGACTAGCTTTTTCTCCTACACTATACCTTGGATTGGTCTGACTTTTCTGCTCTCTGAGACTTCATCTCTGCTATCTCTTCCTCCAGGAGGTGGATGACCTCTTCGTAGTCCATTTCCATCCCTCGTGTCTGCTTCTGCGCAGCCTCAGCCAGCTGGACCTGCGTCTGCAGAGATCTTCTCTCATCCACAGCTGCTTTTGCTTCCTGCAGCAGCACAGTAAGAGTCAGAAAGATGCTGTGGGAATGCACAGTGTACAGTGCTAAGGGGTTCTCCCCCCAACACAGCACACTCAGCACGCTGCCTCCCTCTCTCAGACTCTCCACATGCTCCCAGCATGACCAAGCACTGCTCCAGATCAGCTAAAATTCAAACTTTTTGTATGTAGAGCCTAACTCTTTGGCTTGAACAAATGTTGTTGATTTTATCTACAGTGAGTGGGTGTGGACAGGGACAGTAAGGAAGGAACCACAAGGGAAAAATATTAATGAATGCCAGTACATTGAAAACATTTCCAAACAGCACTTAGTCAACCAAAAAAAAAGACTAGGGGAATGCTACTAGGCCAGTTTAATTACAAAGCACTGAAGTGTCATAGTGCTGAGTAATGAACAGGTAACACTAGTGCCATGAGTCATTTTTCATCCTAAAGTAAGATTTTGGAAAGATACTTCCTTTTAATCCAACTTATGATTATCTGATATTCATGCTACCTGTACAGATGAATGCATATGCCATTAGGAATTCATATCACATTTGCAGCCTTTGTAAGTCAGTTGATTATCCGTCCGTAAATACGGCTTCTTTTTAATGTGATCAGTATTGAAGACTTTTCCATAGTACCCAGTTAAAATGATGTATTGGTCACTTAGAAGCTGGCCAATAAGATGACTCTGTGACCAGTGCTTTGATAAGATGAAACATCATAAGACTATTTGTACACATATACACATATATAGATGTCCACAAATGAACAAGGAAGTGTTTATTCCACAAATTTTCCCTGTGTTATCAATCCCAGGTCAGGAGTGCACAAGATACATGCTATAAGGAGCCACACTAAGGGCAGGAAGAATCTCTGCAGAGCTTATGCAGCAGCTGCCAAATTTTCACAAGTCCAAATAAACCATAAGCTCCAGTACACCATCCTTTTAGCAGTCATGGGTCTCTATCACATGTTTATTTTTATACGACACATTTTTTCAATTATATACCAAAACTACTACATAGAGATAGCAGTGTAGGAAGATTCGATGAAAAGTACAAATCAACATTTACAGACTACTTATCATTCAGAACCTTCAATACTAATGTTCAATACTGTTGCATACTGTTATAAATAGTAAAATATGCCACGGCAAGCATTCGCACTATGTTGAAGCCATACTTATAGCTAAGACCGTGAAACAAAGATATTTGTAAATGCAGTTCTCCATTTATATTAAATTCAGGAGCTGGTTATTTGAAGCACTGCGTCCATGCTGCACATCACAATAAAGGAATTAAATGGAGACACCTCATTCCTGAACTGCATACCCATTCTCACTTGGGTCACAGCTCACCCCACACACACACACACACACACACACACACACACACACACACGCACACACACCTTTCTGTGCTCAGTGGCCCTTGTGCAATGCGTGGATGGCACACTCATCTCCAAAGGTAAAGCTTAAAAGCTTGCTGCTCCTCTGCTGGGCAGCCTGTCTGCCTACCTGTTACTCTAATGGCATATATAGCACAGAAAGCGTGGGTGGGGGTGAAGAGAGCAGAACGGATTCAGAGAGGCAGATCCAGGTTTGAAAGAAGCACAGGCTTTTAAAATAAATCCTCGCTTCCTCAAGGCTGGGTTTTCAGCGCTCCCTCTTGGTTGCTTTTGCTCTCGGCTTGGTAAGTAATGGAGCTCAGTGTGGTGCTCAGTGTGTGTGAGATCGCAAAACCAGCGCTGTGTTCAGCATGACAAAAGTGCAGAGAAAGGTTGCTTTGACCCAATCACATGGTCATAGGGGGGGGTCACACAACTAAGATCTATCCTACCATTCAAAAGTCTGAAATTATTCGTCCATTTCTTTCAGTACATTATTTTATTCACTGAAAATGTTCTATACAAAAAAAAAAAAAAAACATGACACCAAATGCTGTCTTAGATGTCTTAGTGATGTAGTAAATAATACATTGCAGTTAACTATGTAATTCTCATCAAAGATCTTTCTACTAGACTTTCCACTATTATTATTATTATTATTATTATTATTATTATTATTATTATTTTATCAAAAGTACAAATGCACATTTGTGCACATTTGCACATTTGTGAATATTATTACAGAATAATTGTATATATGTACTTGCAACGAATTTTGTTTTATATTATTAAGAACAGTATTTGGAACCTCTTTTCTACATCTTTAAATGCTAATAACTGAATTTAAAAAGAAATCAGATGAATCACATGTCGCACTGAAATATTAGCACAAGCACAGCAGACGGAAGAGAGTGAAAAAGAAAAAGATAAATCTCAGGTATCTTTTAGGCCAGGTGGCTGTGAAAATGAATAATGTTATACATACAATACCCACACAGCTATATTTATAAAAGTTCTCTCCATTCCAACAAGAGCTTAAAAACGTATGTGATGAAATAAACTCCCAAAAACAGCTCCCAAACATCTTAAATAGCTATGCTCAATAACACTATGTGTTCTATAAATACATGGAATTGTTAATGATATTTAATTACAGTCGATATACTAATAAATTTGATTTACATAACAGATTGAACTGATAACGCCACTTGGAGTTGATTCCATTTTTATGACTCACTGACAAGAGCTATTTCTACACCCAAGCTCCAATCTTTACTGTGCCCTACACACTCCAACTCCCACATACAGTGGGTGGTACATGCCTCCTGAACCCAGGACAGCTTATTTCATCATACACATAATGCTAAGAATGGTACATCTAAGTACACTGTGAATGAGATATGACATAAGCATAAAAAATTGTCAAATCTTTACACAGAAAAATGTCAAAAAAATACGTGCATGCACACTTTGTATCTTCAGAATTAGCCACTTCACATGAAGCTGATATTTTTAAACAGAACAGGATTTACTGTAGAGCACCAAAGCAGCTGGAAGACAGCTCCGCCTAGGGGCATTTTGAAAACTGTGCAATGCAAATATAATCTTGAAATGATCGGATGTGAAGCAGCAGGCACTCACCTGCCTGACTTTATTCAGCGCCTGCTGCATCTCCTGACACAGGTTCTCAGACTCAGCCACCCTATCCTGTTGGAGTTAAACTTCAGTCAAGTCAAAATAAGAAGTCCTCTGTGAAATAATTACAGACTTAAAGAAATAAATCCCCCTGAACCACTTGCATATATTTATTATTTACTTGCTCTTCAGCGGCATCCAAGATTTTTCCTTTAAATAGAGTAAGAATCAAGACTGCATACAAAAAAAAAAACGTTTGCATGTTTACACAAACTGATATTACAAAATTTCACCTGCAGTCTCTTGATTTCTCTTAAGGCTTCAATGTGATCTTTTCTCATCTTCTCCATCTCGTCCAAGTCATCAGAGTCAGATGTTGAGACCTCAGAGAACACACAGAGGAACATATTTTCACCAAGTCCACCATGTTTTAGCTGCCAATATTTCAGTGCTGCATGTCATTAGCTGCCATTGCTGGGCCCTTGAACAAGGCTCTTAACCCTCAACGGCTCAGTTGTATAAATGCTATAAATGTAAGTTGCTTTGGATAAGGGCGTCTGCCAAAATAAATGTAAATGTACATTGTCTCCTAATTTTAGTCATTGCCAATTCCCACCCAATAGCTAGCTCTCCACAACGCACAGCAACTACTAACCAAGGATGGTGAAGGTTTAATACATGCTTCTTTCAGCTCTGCCACTGCATCTGAACACATGTGGAGAAGACATCAACTGCTCTCTTCATTATACATTCGCTTATAGACAGCCACAACTGATTAGTGTTACTCAATCCACAGGGAAGCCAGAGTGACATCTTACCCACAGAGAAATAACATCATTTCCCACCCCAGTCAGCAGTACCAATTATGCTCCATATATATTTTTATAAGCATAATATCTTTAATACTTTTATATTTTTTAGATATGTTTTGGTACATAAAAATTCTACCTGCAGATTTGATGAAAAGTCAGTCAGCTCATCAGAAATGACTCCGGATGTTTGCTGTTGCACACCTGATTTGTTCGTCAACTTCAAGAATTCCTTCGTCAGAGTCTCAAAATCTGATTAACAACAAAACAAAACTAATTACAACATAATAGTCTATCGTTCTATATTATACTTTGCATTTCAAATGGTCACAAAAGAGCATAGGTTATATAGTTTTATTTACCATGATTTGATCAACGTGCAGAATGGGGCTAATAATAAATCTGAGACTTCTCACCTCCACAGGCCACTGTTCCTCCTTGGTCCACCTGGAGTCTCTCTCTCAGTGTCTGGAGCTGAGACTCGGTCAGCTTTAAGCCCAAAGCCTCCAGTGCCTGGCAATACAACAACTGGCCTCTTACAAAAACTCAGTCAGAATGTAATTTCGTTTCAGTCTCTCTATCCTTCCTTTTAACCCTTTTTACATTCTCATCATTTTTTCAACATGCAATTTTTATGTGTTCAAGTCCAAAGTAACAACAGTTTTAAAGAATGTTAAAAACAATATAGCCACTTAAAACTACTTTAAATGAAACATAGTGAAATAAGCAGACAAAAATGTCACGGCCTGGTGTGACTGAACAGGGTGAAAGCTGCAGAACAGCTGCTATAAAATTTTCCCATTATTGCACAGCAAGAGCGTACTAATGACATGTATCATCTTTATAGCATCCAGCAGAGTCATTAATTTGTTTCCACATGATACACAGCAGTAATGGCTCAGTGTAATAGAGAGCATGGGTTAGCAAAATGGAGTACTATTGTCTGCTGGTTAATTCACCCGCATTTGACCCAGCTGTTAACATGAGGTTAGGAACAAACCTGCTCCAGCTTCTCCAGTTTGAGTCGGCAGCTAGATGTGAGTGGGGAAGGCTTCGGCTGAGTGACCGTGGCTGTAGTGCTGAATTTACAGGCACTAGCGGCATCTGAAGACAAAGCTAGATGAAAAGTATATATTTATGAATATCCAAGGCTCATGTCATGTTAACTATGCCTTAACTATGTCTTACTAAAACTACAATAATGTATGTACAATTTAGTGCCTCATAGTTTGACAAAATTAAAATGATTTTATTTTCATTACCCTGAGCTCCCACAGACACAAAGTACTACCTCACTACAGACATATGAGAAGAACAGCAGGCAATGTCCTTCTAATATCTGCCTCTCACCAGTTATCTCAGAAATCAAGACTAGGGACTAACTACCCACACTGACATCACTACTGTAATCAAGTTCTCCATCAAACACAACAATAAACTAGAAAAAGTACAACACAACAACATGAATAAAGCTACAGCATTAATTTAGCTACAAAGTGCCAAAGTGTCTCTATAAACACCGATCAGCCATAACATTAAAACCAAGGAAGGACAACCGGTGATCCGGCGACAGGGTCATGGGTGCCCAAGGCTCATTGATGAGAGTGGGGAGCAAAGGTTAGCCCATCTTTTCTGATCCCACATGAGAGCTACTGTAGCACAAATTACTGAAAAAGTTAATGCTGTCTATGATAGAAAGGTGTCAGAACACACAGTGCATTGCAGCTTGCTCTGTATGGGGCTGCGTAGCCACAGACCGGTCAGACTGCCCATGCTGACCCCTGTCCACCGCTGAAAGTGCCTACAGTGGGCACATGAGCATCATAACTGGACCAGGGAACAATGGAAGAAGGTGGCCTGGTCGGATGAATCACGATTTCTTTTACATCCTGTGTATGGCCAAGTGCGTGTAGGACGCTTACCTGGGAAAGAGATGGCACCAGGATGCACAATGGAAAGAATGCAAAACGATGGAGGCAGTGCGATGCTCTGAGTAATGTTCTGCTGGGAAACCTTGGGTCTGGCATTCATGTGGATGTGACTTTGACACGTACCACATACCTAAACATTGTTACAGAACAAGTACTCCCCTTCATGACAACGGTATTCCCTAATGGCAGTGATCTCTTTCAGCAGGATAATGCGCCCTGCAACACTGCACAAATTCTTCAGGAATGGTTTGAGGAGCATCACAAAGAGCTCAAGTTGTTGACTTGGCCTCCAAATTTCCCAGATCTCAATCTGATCGAGCATCTTTGGGACGTGCTGTACTAACAACTCAGATCCATGGAGCAACGTAGAGGCCTTAAAGGATCTGCTGCTTAAGTCTTGGTGCCAGATATTACAGCACGCCTTCAGAGGTCTTGTGGATGCCTCGACGGGTCAGAGCTGTTTTGGTGGCACAAGGGGGATCTATACAATATTAGGCAAGTGGTTTTAATGTTCTGTATGTGTGTGTTTTGTAATGTATACAGTATGAACTGAATGTTCTACACATTCAGTAAAACTGACATAAAACTGACAGTTTGCCAATTTTCCAGATTAATCCTCCACTGATTGCATTGACTGCAAGGGTTTTTTAGGGCTTAGAAATATGCTCTGTCCAGAATTCTCCACCCCCTGTGCCTCCCTTATTGAAACTCCCTTAGGTAAAGAGGTGTCAACCAAAAACTCGGTCATACTGTTCCTCAGCAACGCAGTTTGTACCCGACCTGAACTGACATCGGTTTATTTTTGTCTTATCCTAGAGGATTATGCTGAAATAAATTGTTAATAACATCCGTTTTAGTCTTCTTATATTGAAAATGCAGTAACCTGCTGACTGGATTATCTTTCAGTATTCTGAATGCCTGTTCTAGTGGACAAGTAATCCAGGTTATGCAGGAGATTTTCTGATTTTTTAAATTAATGCTCCGCTGTTCCGAAACAACAGTTAGTAAAATCAAACTTAGCGAACATTCAAGTATAAATATATATATTAAATAGAAATGTTCGGTTGGTACATTGCTAAGGGTTTGCACTACCAGAGTTGTCCACTGTGGTGCAGGCACTGTCAGGGGTAGTGACTGAATGAAGCTCTGGTTTCACCGGTACTGCTCGTACCTACATCACAGAGAGAGAGAGAGAGAGAGAGAGAGAGAGAGAGAGAGAGAGAGAGAGAGAGAGAAAGAAGAAGCCAAACAGTATGAGACAGAGGTCTTAAAGTGTGAAACTGTTAGCCAACCTACCTAGAGGAGGCTACTACAGAAGCTGATGACCACCCTAGGGATCTTAAGGTCCAGTATGGCTACAAGCTTTTACTATTACAATAAAATCAGGCTTTTATTATTACAACCAAACAGGAGTCACACCTGACACTACAAGTTTAATTATGTGTTCTTCAAATAACTGTTATTTATAACTCCTTTTTGGCTGTGATGTAAACTACACTGCTACACTGGCTTTTTGAAGATAGGATTGAAGACCCCTGGCCTGAGCATATCATAGAGGTTTATTACCTCTTTCATCATTAGCTTCACCAGGTACAGTACTGTCAAAAGTCTTGGGCACTGTATTTTTTTAGGCAAATTTTCTCTTAGATGACTATTTTATGACTTCTTCGTTCATTATTTGTTCAGTAAAAATATTTTGGATTTCCAAACATTACATTTCCATCCAGAATTTAATGTTACAGAAAATTGTTTGTATGTCAGTAAAGAAGGTAACATATTATATAATAGACTACTTTTCAGAAAAAGAAAAAAAAACAGAATGAAGACTGTCAGGGATTACCTACAAAAACAGAAGCAAGTGCAACAGTCAGAGTCTTCAGAAGAGCTGTAGCAAATTCTCCAAAATGCTTAGAAAAACATACCAGACAATTGTTTTTTTATATATATAAAACTTCACAAAGTGTACTACTGATGCATTTTAGAGGCAATGGGGTTGTCACACCAGATATTACCTTTGTTGCTGTTTGCTGCTCTTTATAGTAGATTTCCTTTTATGCATAAATGTTTAATGTCATTAATTGTGAAGGTATATTTTCTTTACAGCATTGCTTTACATGTGCCTAAGACTTTTGCATAACTGGTCTAGTTTAATTAAGGTTCTCAAGGAGAATGGGTTTGTTCATTTGTTCATTCAAACACATATATCCAATCTCATGTCTTACTTGAGTAAGTTTGACAGAAGGCAGTGTCTCACTTCCAGAGATAGGGGTAGGGTTCATTTTGGGCATTAGCCCTCCAGGCATAGTTACGGTTACTCCCCCAAGGGCCAGTGTTCTGAGCTGGGAGCCTGTAATTGATAAGGGCTGCAGGGAAATGGGGCTGTGAGGACCACTGCTGGAGCCAGAGGAAGACCTCTGTCTGATAAACGCTATCTCCACTGTCGGGTCAGGTCTGAGTGGACATCACATGCAATCAACTTCAAAGACATTTTATAAAGTATGCAGACACAAATATGAGAGTGAACACTGCAAAAATGTCTTACCTGAGCTTTGTTCTGGTTAAAATGCTTTTGGCCTCCTCATGTGTTACTCCAATTAAGGACTCTTTATTGATTGATATGAGTTGATCTCCTGCTTTTAGTCTCCCATCCTACATGACATACATCAGAAAAAAAAGCAATAATTAGTTTTACTTACTCAAAGTGAACATTGCATTTTCACATTTTTATAATAATCTAATATCTAAGCAAAGTGATGTAGTGTTTCACCCTTTGGCAGTCTCCTCCAGGCATGATCTCCTGAATGAACACCATTGGCCCTTCTGCACGGTTTGCTCCACCTTTAATGACCAAGCCTAGTCCTGTTCCCTTTGCAACACATATCAGCTGAATCATGCAGTCACTGGGAGAAGAGAGCAAAAAAACAAAAAAAACGACAACTGTGGCCAATATAATTACTTACAAGCGGATTCATTTTTCTGACCTGTACTAATCTTTTTCAGGATTTATCACCTGTGCAGGACAAACAGCTGTCATTGCAGGAAATCCGCTTTTCAAATACACTCTACGATCAACTTAGCACTCTAATCATTCACACCTGGGACAGTTTTGAGATCTTACAGATACATAGAGTCAAGTAACTCAATGAAATGCAAATTCATTAAAACGCAACAATAAAAGTGCAAGCTAACCTTATTTTACCTGTAATGATCAATATTTATGCAAAGTTCCACTAAACAGATCTTACCAGCAGACCTGTGGAGTAACTGGGTTTGTGCTACAGTCTTTAGGGCTCAAGATCTGAGGGCTTGTTGATCTGGATGATGATGATGATGATGCATTGTCAGTCAGTTTACCTTAAAAAGAGATACATTTTTATTAACAAATTGACAAACTTGTGTGTGTTGCATTTATTACAAAAAATAAACAACTCCAAGCCCTCTACTAATGTATTTCCACTTGGCAGCACTTGCTCTTTCCTATGGCTGCAGCAGAGTGCACTGCAGGAGGTACACGGGTTTGGCCCAGAGGGATTAAGTGCCTTGCTGAAGGGCACAGTGGCAGAGGTAAAGGGAAGGGCACTTAAAGCTGTAGCTGTGTGCTTTGTCATGCTGTCTACTTAGCACTCTGATTCCAGGTGTAGTTTTATATCTACAGTCTAAAGGTGAATGAAGACTCTTTCAAGGTTAAGAACTTTAAAAGCATGTGCACCTGCAAAACTTCAAAACTGACTGAGCTTTTGTCAATTATTCCAAAATATTCTACACAAGCATAATGACAATACCTGTAGAGAGAAGAGTAGGAGAAATCCTGCCTGTACCTGAGCTTGTATTGCTGTTTGAGCCATATTTCTCCATGAGCTCAGCAAACTCTCTCCTAGGAACATACACATGGTCACTGATCCTTCATCAGTGCTACATTGCACATTGCCTGCATGTTTTTACATTTTTTTTTTTTGACAGTAGTCACAGAGGACATGTCTGGATGGAGCAGTTACATGTTCTGGAGCAAGCGATCCACATCAGCTATGAATGTTTCTTACAGCTTGTGTCAAAACATTTGCACCAGATTGCCTTCAAAGCTAAAGAATGACATAATCTTATGTCAAACTGTATTATATAAAATCTATTGCAGAAGTTCAAAATAAAGCTTTAAACATTGGTACTACTAATTGTAGTAGTCATTTTGCAATTTGATCATAGTTATGCTTAAAATAAACTGCTTTATTATTATTCGAGAATAGCTCTAACTAATCACATTATTTTCTTAATCATATAACACTCAAATAAACAGTCTGATAAACAGAACAATAATTATAGCATGAAAAAAACTGATTTCTAAATTGAAATGAATGAATGAATGAATGACACATAAACTATACAACACAATACAGCTGTATATGAGTAAAATGAGTAAATCTCTGACCAAGCAAGCATCCAGTTTGAAACACAGACATTTTAATGGATTGTTTTAATGAACAGCGATGTTCATCTTCATATGGTAGGGATTGTTCTTATCCTGCACATTCAATCCAGGTGGCATCTGATTGACCGGTGGCCCTAATACGTCAACACGTATCCTGCTCTAGCTGAGTGTGTGCCACAGAGAGTCTCAGCGCCCAGCACAATGCCAGCTCAATTAACTCAACTGAACATCAGCAGATTCAGACAGATGTCCTTGATAGCAAATTCTGATTGTTTTATAGCAGTAAACCAGAATAGTATCTGACCTCAGGTCTGTGCCCAGGAATATGTCCCCAATAAAGTAACGGCTTCTGAGAGGGCAGAATGTAAAGAAAATGCTACAACAGTCTTAATGAAGTGTAAGTCTTTAATGTACTTAATGTATTAAGCCTATTTTTAGACATTTTTAAAATCAAGAGACTATGTTCTCACCAACAGGATTAATGCACATGATGACCTGAAAAACTCACAATTCATGATCCAGTATAAGGCAATCCATTGTGTTTTTATATTTATAATTTGCCCACATCATAATTTATCTCAAACTCTACCTAACAAAACTTTGGCTCTAAAACTGAAAAAACAACATCAGTATTAATGTTGACCAAAGATGAAGACACCTTGTCAAAAATAAATAAATGAAATAAACTGTAAGAATCATGGCTGAAAAATGTTCATATACCTTGACTCCTCGTCACGGGCAATCAGAAGAGACATGTGATTTGTGGCTGATGCCATGCGCAGAATATCCACTGCCCTGACAAAACACAGCAGAGGGCTTTCCTTTATCCCATATACGTAAAAAAAATCATTAAACTTTAGGGCATTAAATGTATATAATTTATTAATGAATGAGATCACGCTATAATATAGTTTGAGCAGCGTTTTTACAGAGTGTGTAAGAGCAGAGATTCTTTATGCGTGATGCTAGGCATCTTCATCAATATTGCATTCATCATCTTCACTGTATAAAAATGTATACCTTTCATTTGTAACGCCTGCTAAATTCATGTTGTTGACATCTAAAATGAGGTCACCTGCTTTAAGTCGGCCTGGAAGAAACAGAATTAACAAATTAATTATGTGAATTATTGCTAATTCAGTTATAGATATGCTACGTGTGTTAAAGTCCAACATACCGTCCTGTGCTGCAATGCCACCAGGTAACACTCGCTTAATGAAAATCCCAAACTCTTCGCCACTCAGCTCTCTGTAACCTCCAATAATCTTCACCCCTGACAGACAAAAGCCAAGGTTCGGAAGTTATAGTGCTACTACAACCTACCTTTCATTTGTAATACATTTTTCTAATCATTTTTATCATCTACGCAGTTACATTAGAAAAAATGGGACTCACAGAACTGGAAAATTAGTTCATTTTCTAATTAACCAGCTAATAAACTGAAGGTAAAATACATGATCAAGCTTTTTTGAAGCTTTTCTTTTTTTAGTCCTCACCAAGTCCTTGTCTGCAGTCAGAGAATTCCAGTCTTTGCACAGCACGGTTGATGCCATGGGGACCCATGATTGTCCTGAAAAACACCTTTAATTAATGTTTAAAACAAAGAGCTGCATAATGAGTCAAATAGCTAACTTTAAATTTGAAAGGAGCAGCAGTGGGTTTTTAATGGAGTTAAGCGATTGATTGCTTGGCAATTCAAAATCACTACCTAATCATTATTTATGGAAAGTTCATCTAGGATACTTCATAAGTAAATACTCATATTGAAAAAGTGTGCCTCCAATCTGTTAACCAAGAATCTGATCTCTGTTGAATTTAAACCCCATAATAACAGCCAGAATTAAACACAAATCAAAAGCTGTGCTGTTATCTACTGTACTGGGATGGTGATGCTTTAAAAACTAACATTAAATTCAAATCTAAGTGCTTCTAATACTGTTTTTTTTCCAAATATTGAAAATAAATGAGAGAATTCTACTTCTCCTTAATGCATTTAATGTGCTAAAGTGGTGTGAGAAAAAGTGAAAGTCAGGAAATCATGAAAATGCAAGTTTGGGTAAAGTTAAGGTGGAAATAAACACGAAAGCTAAGATGGTATGATCTGTGTTTGACCTGGTGTGTTTGAACTCTTCCTCAGGTGAACTGTTCCCTCCTCCAAATGCAACGCAAATATTCTAGTTTAATCTCTTTAATAGAATCAGCACGGGTAACTGAGCTTGCTATAACAGATTGTGTCGCAGGGGATGAAGCATTAAAACTGATCACTTAACTGAGCCACATTAGGATGCACACTGAAGAGCCATGGTGCATGCATGTCTAGAATGTATCTAAACAATGTCATCCTGCAAAATTCCACTACTCTGGATTTCCGTGACAAAAAAATCTTGTCCTAATATAACCTTTGAATTATTGTAGGTTTTCGGAGTCAAACAATATGCGTGCGTGCTTAAATCCTGCTTCACCTCCATAAACACTACAAATCCTCTTCACCTGCACATGCACTGTTAACCTAACCCTCACAGTCATTCAGTCAATCTCACTGCCAGATACTCAACCCAACCAAAGAAGATTAAAATCATTTCATGAGGCAGGAGTGAAAATAGACCCAAAGACATGCACAGCTTTGCCTGATCTGAAGGTATTCTACATTAAAAACAAGCACAACCTACCAGTAGAGCAGGGATAGTCCGTCAAAGTGCTCTGCCTCCACTGACTCTGGCAGCAGTGGCATTGCAGGTCCAAAAACAGAGGATGAAATATTATAGAGGCAACCTCATCACCAGGTCGGGGGGATGACAGTTCAAATCAGGACAGTCCAAGATGACTGAAACATAGCAATCTAGACAGACAGTTACAGACATGCGCCTACCTATCCACTAATCTCTCCTGATACCCAGCAGTCACATGGTGTGCTTTACCTCTCTGTTCACTGCCACTGCTGACAATGTGGCTCGCTCAGCAACTGTAACAAAGCAGCAAACAAACATCAGGCTGGGAGTGTTAACAGAGTATGTAAAGGTCAAACTCATCTAGCAGACATATAGGCATACACTGAATATATTAAACTGGCTGAAAATATCACTGCTGATGGAATTACATTCAGGCTAAAATAACAGATCATTTCAGTCACAGTCATCCATTTATTGTTTGCAATGATATATTTGACTATCTTTAATTCTAGTTTTATATATCAGTTCAACAGTTAAGGCTCCGAGTTACTTATCAGAAGGTTGGCAGTTCAAGCCCCAGCACTGCCAAGCTGTCACTGTTGGGCCCCTGAGCAAGGCCCTTAACACTCTCTGCTCCAGGGGCACAGTATCATGGCTGACCCTGTGCTCTGACCCCAGCTTCCTAACAAGCTGGGACTTGCAAAAAAACAAAAACAAAAAAACACTGTGTTGTAATGTATAGGTGACAAGGCTTCTTCTAAACATATGCATATGTATTTCTATATATATGGTCTGTTTTTAATTGATGTTTCCATTTCTTTATTTTTGTTTGTTTATATCTGGTATAGGCAGCATGATGGTGCAGTAGTGTTGCTGCTTCACAGCTCCAAGGTCCCCAGTTCGAGCCAGAGCTTGGGTTACTGTCTGTGTGGAGTTTCTGTGCATGTTCTGTCTGGTCTGTGTGGGTTTCCCCCAGGTGCTCTGTCTTCCTCCCACCTTCCAGAACACATATCAATAGGTGGATTGGTTATGTGTAATTGTCCTAGGTGTGAATGTGGGTGTACATGGTGCCCTGCCATGAACTGGTGTCCCATCCTGGCACTCAGCGTTCCTGGGATTGGCTCTGAATCCACCTAACCAGGATAAAGCAGTTAATGAAGGTGAATGAATAACATTGTTTACATATTTATTTCTATCATAGCTGTGTAGCTATAAATAAATAGCTATAAATGTATTTCCAATAGTTATTAATAGTCTGATAAAGCCAACTGAAAAGGTTAAACACAGGTCACCCAGTTGGTTTGCTCAAAACTAAATTCAACTCTAAACACTCTTGGTAAACATATAGAAGGTATTTAAACATAAATGTATTATCTGTGACACATACACGCAGGAGAGGGGAAGAAGTGCAGTCTCTGTGTCAGCCCAATGCCTTAGTCTAATCTTTGCTGTATCATTTCACTTCAGAACACGAGGTGGCAGTGTGGATGCACACCGTCAAATGGTTCACATCCTCTAATAAATCCAGCGAAGAAGACGAAGCAGCAGTCTCTCGGAACTAGTGCTACAGCACCTTGTTTTCGGGGGAGTAATGACTCAGTGGGACCAATTTGCCTGATATAGGTTGAAGGTAGAGAGAGGCGCTGTCATATGGTTTAGGTAAGAAGCTCGTGTTGTATTCTGACATTATTATTTTACATCTGGTAAATAATTCATCTACAGTACATTAGCTAGGTTATCTGCGTTAACTGAAGTGGATAAAGTGGGTTAAAACGAATGCGTTGAACTAGCTATCTATCTAGTTAGCTACATGTCCTTTACATCATCCATCAGTGTTTTAATACAAGGATATTGTGTGTGTGTGTGTGTGTGTGTGTGTGTGTAAAATGTAATATATTTACATCTCACAACGTGCCATTGCTGCCGGGGTTGGACGCAGTAAGACAGTCATTTTAAATTTCTTAAAAGATCCTGAGAGTTATGGGGGAAAAAAATTGTCAGAATTCCCATAAACACACTCCTAAACCTTGTGGAAAGCCTTCCTAGAAGAGTTGAAGCTGTGGGCCAACTCCATATTAAACCCTACGGATTAAGAATGGGATGTCCTTAAAGTACATGTGCATGTAAAGACAGGCGTCCCAAAACCTTTGGCAATATAGTGTGTGTGTGTGTGTGTGTGTGTGTGTGTGTGTGTGTGTGTGTGTGTGTGTGTGTGTTATTTATATATATATACAGTGAGGTCAATAAGTATTTGATCACCCTGTGATTTTGCAAGTTCTCTTACTTAGAAATCATGG
>CM074956.1:13287860-13298562 GCA_037577455.1 Pangasius macronema | reverse complement strand
GTGCACTTGGATGGGTTAAATGCAGAGCACAAATTCCGAGTATGGGTCACCATACTTGGCCACACGTCACTTCACTTCAGATTCATTCTGGTATCTCAGGCTCACATTAATGCCTGCACAGTTTATGATGGCACCATTCAGACAGTGACGGATCCATAACCCAGCCCTGTCACTTAGATATGCCTCAGAGATAAAAGAGTATATTTCCATAGTATTGGCTTTCAGTCTGGCTGTCATCAAGGAATGTGGCTCTTCTGAAGTAATCCAAGTGATCACTGTGTGTGTGTTTTGTCTTTGGAGCCAACAACCTCACAGACATGACACTAAGCAGTCCTAAGAAAGAGGCATCAGATGCTTTTCCTTTGTTAGTCATGGCTGCCCAAAGACAGCTCCGTGTGAACAGAGGAACACTGAATGAAATGTGAAGCATTTAAAGTAGACATATTTATATTTCCTTGTTTTTTTGCATTTTTATAAAATATATATATACACAAAGCATGTTTGGAATTGTTTTATCTTGTATCTCTGTTGAGCCCCGAGTATCATTAATAATAATTTTTATTAATAAGTAATTTTACCATCTCTGAAGTGATTTAGTCGTAATGGTTTACATGAAGTCTTTTTGGATTAGTTACCAATAATAAACCCTGAACCTCAAAATGGATAAGCCATAGAAATTGTTAACCAAGTAATTAACCATTGTATTAATTGATGTTTGCCTAAACACTGAACCAAAGAAGCCAAATAACGAATGCCTGCTTTAACCAATATTAATTTCATCCTTGAGTAAAAATAAGTACATATGTAAATATCCAATAAAAAAAAGTTCCACTGTTTTGCGCTCATACACCAGAGTTATGCTTATCAGTGTTTACTGGCATGCTGTTATTTAGTTTGTGCTCATTTATATGGACACATTTTTAGATATACATGAAACAAAAATGAGTTAACACATGTTTTAGTTAACATTTGAATTAAATGAACTTAACATTTCTTTGTTGCTTTGTTTGCATTACTTTGGTGTGTTGATGCTGGAGTTCATACTTAATTAAGGGCATGCTTCAGGGCATGCTGTTATAGGAAAATAATCAGTGACAGTGTAATGCTGGTACCATCCTGAAATTGATCATTTTTCAGTGACAGCACATCACAAAGTGCTTTATTCTTCTTGCAGCACAGCAATTTGCCACCATTTACATTATTATTAATTAAACATTATCATATACTTTTTATCAGTTTACAGTTACATTTAATGTTGTGTAACATCCACGTGACAAGTTAGTTCCTGTTATTACTTACATTATAGCAGCTATTAACAAACATTCCCTCAAGCCATACAAGTCCATAACGGTTACTATAGAAACAAAATGGAACATAATAGAACAAGTGCATTGTCAAAGCCATGCTGTGTCTGACTAATCAGACTTGAGAATTTCATATCGCTGTGATATAATGTTAACTCATGGAGTGAATATTGTTAGTTAAGAAGATCTGAATACTCACCATTCAGTTATGTTGTTTTCTTCCACAGGGATTGACTGCAAAACCACCACCATACTGCTTGATGGGCGTAGAGTCAAACTGCAGCTTTGGTGAGTATATCTAAATCAGAATGAGTCGGCCCTCAGTTTATGAAAGAAAATAGAAAGAATCAAATTATCTTATACATATTTTTAAAAAAATATCATAAATAAAAACATTTAAACATTGTATTTTTTTAACAGTATTTGGAACAATTAAACAATAGTTTTTGTCACTGCTGTTGTAGCTTCATGAGCAGAATACTCTGCAATGCTCTGTGGTTTCTGCAATAACTTGTATACGGTCTTCGGACTCGGACTCATACCTTTAATATGGTAAGGACACCTTTTTAAGATCAGTTTGTAAGTCCCAAGTCTTATTTACATTTACCCTGAATATTTTTAGTCCCCCTTAAATTATTAATTATACATCAGTGCATGAAGCACTTCAGTGACGAAAGATTAAAATAATTTATGCTCTATTTATCTATAGTGATGAGATGCTTGTAGAGCCATGTATGCTTAACCTCTGCTCACCATTGCACCAGAACCCACTTACTTTACAAAGCCCAGGACAGAAGGAAGCCAGAGAAACATCTGAATGGCTGTCAGCATGTGTATGTGCTTGTTTTCCATACCACAAGAATACTGGACTGAGAGCGATGGTGTTTATTTTTGCAGGGACACCTCTGGACAGGGACGTTTCTGCACCATATTCCGCTCGTACTCCAGAGGAGCACAGGTACGCTCTCAGATGTGTTTCCCAGAAAAGCTCTTACATTTGAGAACCAAGCAGAGAGAGAGGATTTGTGCATTGCCTGTTGGAGGAGTTGTTGAAATTCATCCAGAGTTTTGAAATGCTCCACCCAGAGATCAGCAGTTCCTGTTCAAACTGTGTGGTATGTGGTTCAACAGGGGTGGGTCACTGCTGTTAATGTGACATTTCCCTTGCTCAGGCCCACACACACACACACATGGCATAATCTTGTCCACAATGAGAGGAAATCGTCCCTTTAAATGACGCCACGCTTTGTCTGCTATTCATGGAATCATTAAACTGGGTATGGCAGCTCTGTGGGAGCTAATAAACAAATATTACTGGAATTAAAATGTAAAGAAAGTGGGTTTACTATAGAACATTAAATTCTCCTACTGTCACCTGGGAGCTTATTTCTCTGGACTGTATATTTAGTAAGGAATGAAACATGATGAGATGCTATTAAAGGAAAATAATCGAGAACAGAGTGGTGTGATAACACGCATAAGACTTCACAAAATAACGAGAATATGGTGTCGTCAAGCGGTTACAAATGTTAAAAACATCGCACATCATTGGTTTAATGTTGTGGAACATCTGTGAGACAAATTAGTCTGTTATTGCTTACATTTTAGCAGCTTTAAACAGTCATTCCCTTTCCAGTCTCTCTTTTTTTCTCTCTTTAAAGTAAAACACACAACTTGTCATGTTACCAAGAAATGTTAGCAGAAAATCATCTGTCCTGAAGATTTTTCTCATGGCAGAAACATCTCTTCACACTTCACCATAACAATGATTGTTTTCTTTGTTAAATTACACCATAGATTTTTGATCAGTTTGTTATTATTGTGGAGCGTTCATCATACAAGTACCTGTGAATTAGCTATTACTGTACAACGAAGAATGTATTAGAATGAGAGCATCAGAGAGAGCAGTACTGTCAGAGCTGCTGTTCTAGAAAACTGATCACCATCATCAAGCAATCATGTTCTGACCAATGAGAATGGAGAATTCAATATATACTGTATTTATATAATGTCATGTACTGTCTTATACTATATATCTCATGTAATGCAGCATGTGTTTTTCACAGGGTGTTATCCTTGTATACGACATTACAAATCGGTGGTCCTTTGATGGAATTGACAGATGGATTAAAGAGATTGATGAGGTAAAACATTCCCATACTTATGCTTTCATTTGTCTATCAGAACAAATCAGATATCAGATTTCTGTGCTGTAATATGAATGTGAGGATGGGAATGATCACATACAGCATGAGGTGCAGAAAACTGTGAAAGACTGCATGTCTCTGTTTGTTTACATGTGGCTAAAATATGATGTTTTTTTTTTTGTTTTGTTTTTTTAATTAAAACCCAGCATGCACCAGGAGTCCCTAAAATCCTGGTGGGGAACCGTCTGCACTTGGCCTACAAACGTCAGGTGACGACTGAAAATGCCCAAGCCTTTGCTGAGCGGCTGGGTGTCACCTTTTTTGAAGTCAGCCCTCTGTGTAACTTCAACATCACTGAGTCCTTCACGGAGTTGGCTCGCATAGTTCTAATGCGCCACGGCATGGAGAGACTCTGGAGACCTAACAAAGGTACCAGCACCAAGCTATTTAATTATTCACAGGCGAAAGTATCACAGTGACTTAGAGTTTAATTGCATTGTGTCTGAAGGTAGGAATTTAAATAAAAGACAGAAGAAAAGGGTTTTTTTTTATTTTGGGTAGAGCACATTAATAAGAAATGTATGTCCACATCCAGAAAATATGTGAAGTGCACTCTTCTGGAATGTACTTTAAATAAAGTTAAACAGACTTCGATTTAAATCTAATTTAGTCGTAAGTAAATGACCTCATAACTTTACACAGCAATTACATATGCAACCAAAGAATGCTTAGTAAACCAAAAGCATGCAGAACTTCTGCAGCCACTGTGGAGACACCCAGTGGTTAAAGTCTAAAGCCATGGCCTGGGATTTACGCAAGGCCGTTAGATCCTACATAAACAGAATGAAATGATTACAGAAGTTAGTTTAGGATTGGATTTGTGGATATAAGCCTTAAGGTTTTGTTTTGGCTGTGGTCATGAGCAATAAATAAGCTAAAACGAAAATTAGATGGGATTATTAGGTTCGGTCGTACACAAATAAAGAGATTATGATGTCAACAGTGTGATTGTCCTAGTTTATCCCAAGTGACTCCTTTATAACAGTCTAAAAGACCAACACTTTGCTTAATGCTTTCTGTATTAGCTTCCTGGCTGATTTAAATGTGTTCTGTCTTTAAAGTGTTGTAAAACAGAATAAAATCATCTGCCTCACTTTTGACTCATAGTTGCAATAAAACAAACAACAATCCCAGGGGAAAGGAAGGAAGGAAACCTTTTATCAAAGAAAGATCTTAACAAAAGTCTTCAGGCTGTTTATTATTATTAATGGTGTGCAGAACTGAGGCTGAGGCTGATTTATTTGTAGCCCAGACTGTAGATTCATGCAGCCAGTGACAGTGACATCAGGTGATTAAGGAGTCAAACACCCCTTAGATTTCATGTGTACTGGTGCTGGTATTTTCAGCCCATGTCGGACTTCGTTTGAATTGTAGCAGTCGTCACTAACTCTTTCGTGTACACTTTATGTCAGTACCCACATTATTTGTTCTTGGAAGTGAGTTATTTACTCATTTTTCCCAAAGTGGCTTTGGAAAAGAAACTAAAAGTAGATAAATTAAGCACACATTTCCAGTCAAAGTGTAAATCACAATAAACAAACAAACAAACAAATAAATAAATAAAAAACAGGAGACAAGAGAACCATAAGCTTAATATCTTCTGGTTTGAATGAAAGGGTTACAGCTTTTCTGCTTACCATGTCTGGTATTTGGAGGAAAATGGCATGAATCCGATAGAGCAATACACACGTCACAATACACACGTGTTTGTATGTGTGCGCGCTTGCGTGTGTGCGTGCGAGTGTGTGTGATATTTTCCCCAAACCATTCTTATTGTGCCATCAGTGATACTTTGTTATATAATGCATTACTCAACCCTAATAGCTTCATTGCTATTGATAGATATTAGATTTTAACTCCTAATATCACCTCCAGCTGTCACTGAGAACCTAATCCAGAAGTATTGTTTTGTTTGCAGGCAGACAGGTAGTGTCTCTTTAAAGACACTGCTTCTCAGTAGACACTGGTAAATGTAGGGAGTGTATCATTAGATCGTCTCTCTCTCTGTGTGCAGTGTTGAGTCTGCAGGATCTGTGCTGCCGGTCCATCGTCTCCTGCACCCCTGTGCACCTGGTGGACAAACTCCCACTGCCTGTTGCCTTAAAGAGCCACCTGAAGTCCTTCTCCATGGCCAACGGCCTCAACGCCCGCATGATGCACGGTCGCTCCTACTCCGTCATAGCCAGCAGCGGTGCGAAGAGGAATGGAACGAAGAAATCCAAACTCATCTACCCGCCCCTGAGCCCGTCACAGAGCTGTACGAGGACCACATGCAAGATATCGTAGTCTAATGACACGGTCTGCACTCACAGCATCGACACAGTTACAGCTCCAAGTCAACAGGGTTTCACTGAAGTGGAAGATGCTTCCCAGTGGCTAACAGTATCCATAATCGTTTTCATCAGATACTCGGGATGTGTCCTCCGTACTATATCTGAATGTGATTGCTCAAAGAGATTGAACAGACCCATGAAAAGGGATTGGTATCAAGCCATTACATCACCATATTCTTCATATATGTACAGAATATTTCCTGTTTGTAATAGATGGGATAAAAACATATTGGCACTGCAGTTTAGCTCTGAGGCCATAAGTGATTTTACTGAACTCAGACTAAACATGACGGCAGTGAAAGCAGTCCAGTTTTTAAATCTCTCTTTTTACAGTGGACCTAGTTGATAATACCAGCTTGTTTCTTACTCTTATTCTAATGCTCTTCAGGGTACATGCATTGAAAGAACGTCAGTGTTGAGAAACGCACCTCTTTGTATTGTGTATTTAAGTCATGTTGTTTGATACTATGTTGTTATTATTCTTAATTATTGTAATGCACATGAACAGTGACCAGTATTGTAATATTTTATATGGAGTGACACCAAAGACATGGGAGACAGAAGAAGCTTATCAATGCTAACACGTTTTGTTACCAATTCAACACTAATATTTCAAATACACTGCAGATCAACAGCAATTCCTAACTAGCTATCAGGTTTCTTCTTTTTAATAAAAGTGTGTTACCAACCAGATTTCATCTGCTTGATTTTTTTTTCATGCATTAATCAAGTTATCACTATAGTCAGGATCAAGAACATACAGTTGAGTGCAAAAGTTTGCACACCCCTAACTTGATGATGAAATGATGAACCTGACAAGAAATTTGATGTTATGTTTTACCAATGGTATTTCATCACAAGTAACATAAAGATACGTTAACAGCTAAATTCAGTGGGTTAAGGGGCCAAAGGATGCACTCTAGCAGGTATCAAATATTGCTTTTTCCAGCCCAAATAGGCTGAGAAATTTGCATTTGTTGAAAAATCTGAGTTTCAACAAATGCACTGCCAATTATAATCTATAATTTAGAAGGTGAAGTACATTTTTTTCTGGTAAAGTGCCACTCTTTGCCACAATATAGCTAGTTGAAAAAAACACTGCAGCTATTTTATCCACCTGCCACTTAATGATTATCGTTACTGCCACCTACAAAGGTTTATGCCATCATACCATGGCATAAATTCACATGAATTTTTGTTTTGCAAAATATAACAGTACTTCTCAAGAGAAATATTGTACTAACTGTAAATATAAAGGTAGAAAAATTAAACTGCTGAATATTCTGTTATTGCAGAACAGCATAACAGTTAGAAAACTGCACCCCTTCAATGTTCTAAAAAAAAACATCTAAACCCTGGAGCTCTAACTAGAACATGCATGAGTCTTGAGTCAGGCTGAAGCTTGTGGAGTGTTTGTTGGGCTCGTTTTGGGTTGCAGCTATTTCAGCACAACTCAGCCCTACAGACCAGTTTATTAGGATGTGAATGTACAGGACATCCCTCAGCCCAGATTTCCTGAAATAAACTCTTTACTCATAATAGTATGTTTGATTTCAACATCATGTGGAAGAACTAAAGTATTGTACGGGTCTAGGGTTTTCGACGACGATTAACGAGGTCTATATACGTTTGATAATAAAGCTTAACTGCAGTGCAAGAACATCCATGACATTTATTACTGTACTTGTCACACATACAGTATTTTGAACTATTTGTCACAGTTTAATGATAAAAAACCTCACGATTATTTTAAGACATCCTTCCCCTTCCCTTGAACTGACCCAGCCCTCTGTTAAAGCTCTGTGAGTGGTGGCAGGACTCAGCAGCTCTGTATTTGGTGGGGCAGCGCTATATAAAAAGGGTAAACACAAGTCTTCAATGAAGAAACTAACAAAGGTTATTGCATGTTAATGTTGCAAAACACATTTTAATTATGTTTTAGTATATTACATCATTATTATAGGTCTAGAAACAGTTTTAAAACATGACAAGCTGCCCCTTTGAAGTTAAGATCACGGTTGATAATACTCATATTCTGAAAGCAATACTCATATATACTGCAAGCTTGAATAATGTTTATTCATTGGAGGTTTACAGAAATCATGTGATATACAGTATAGCAAACAAATTGTTTAATATCGTGTATGGTTATATGTCTAAAAGATGTTCAAGCTCTCACCAGCTCATAGCTTTGAGCTGAAGAGCCAGCAGATGGCATGCTTGCCACATTATACATTACTAACTTGAACCTTTCTGCCTCTTCGTCTTCTTTAGATTATATACATGACTCGCTCACGGTCAGTGAAGTTGGATTACGTGACTCTTTGTGGTTTAAACGTTCTGAAGTCAGGGTTAATGTAGACATGCTTTAATAACGTGGGATTCTTGCAAATAATGCAGTTTGTGGGGTTTAAATGCTAAATTACACATAAAATACAAATACACTTATGAATAGAATTGTAAGCATGCATAGGATGTAGCTTAAACAAACAAACAAATACATACATAAATATATAAATTATATAAATAAAATTTTAATGTTACAGGAAATTAATTGACAAAATTAAACTCACAGGCTCTGAAACAACTGAAAGGCAGGAATATATAAGTATTTACACATTTATGATTCGGAAACGCTTAAATCCACCCTGACAAATTAATGCTAAGGAAAGAACCATTTTAAAGTTTTAATGCTTGGCCAGAACATCTAAAACAGAAGCAAAAGTAGACATTTATCAGTATTTATGCTCCTATACAATCCTGAATGCTACAGATTTCAGGACTGTATAAGAGATTGTATCAGATTCAGCTTCACATGTTAACATTTATATTGTATTAAGGCGCCAAGAAGGGTATTGTTTAAAGGGGCCTCCTTATGCATTGCTTGGCCTCCAGACAGATGTGTTTCATAGAGATTAACAGGTTCACCTGCAGATGTCCAGACATCTTGATACCCACACTGGGCTCATTGCAAACTGGTGTTTTTAGATTTTCACCACAGGCAATGTTGTTCATTGGTGCTATTGAGTCAATATATTTTGGCCACTTTGTCTCATCCTAACCCTCATCCCTCCAAGTGTGGGGAACAGAAGCTCCAGACAGACAGTCTGCAGGTGTGTCTGTGCATACAGAGCCAAAACTCATCAGCCTAGCAGACTGCCATCTGGCCAGGAGAGGGAAAAAAAGCTTTCTGAGAGGGCCACCTCGGGCTTTATGATCATTAAACTTGTCCAGTTGTCAATTTTTGGTCATTTTGATCCAAATAATTGTTCTGCCCTTGTCAGAGAGAGAAAGCGTTGTTTGTCTCTTCTTGCCAAATTCTTTTTCGATCGCACCCCAGTTTAACAGAACTGCCAAACTATTTTAAGATAATTATTATGGAAACTAGATTACAAAATGGGAGTGTACGCTTCCTGTAAAAAGATTCTGGAATGGCTATCGTACCTTATAAATAATAAGCAGGAAAGGACGAGAAGGGCTCCTGCCAAGTCACTGCTCATAGCAAAGGTTGGCAAAGAGCAAAAAAATATTAATTACTACTAATAATGTAGTCAAAGATGTTTTGCTTTGAGTCATAATATGGGGCAAGAATTTTTAATGGGCAGTGTTTTCCTTAAATAGCCTCACACAGGATGTTCATTGTCTCAAAAACATTTCTGTTTTCCTGTTTGTCTTCAATGTCTAGTGCACACCTCATACACACACACACACTCACATTTTCCTACTGTGCTTTTAATTATACATTGAAAAAAATGAGCTGCTTAAGTGGGTCCCAACACTTGGTGGAGAATAAACCAGTCGTTGTCTGGTTGCTTTTTCAGCTGGTCAGGCAGCTTTGCCTGCCCTCACTTCACCACATTTCCACGTCAAGTGTGCAATCACATCAGCTACACATCAGTACATAATTTTATTAAAAATCTTGACTGGTTCACCATCAGATGCCACAGAACTTGATGAGATCACTGAATACTTAAAGTCTCGAAAGGTGATGTGAGATCTATTACATTGGGTTGAATTTCTTTTAATAAAGTTGTCTTTTTGATCGGAAAACGCTACGTACCCGCCTAAAGCGATCATACCCGCACATTAAAACAGACCTCTCAAAAGTTAGAACATAAATGGCATCTAACTAAATTGGTATTATTACAAATTGTAAACTTAATTGCAAAGTTAGGTTTGTATTTGCATAGGAATAATATTCCTGAGCTATTTTTGCCAGGATGAGACAGCACTGGTTAAAGTGGTAAATGACCTACTACTGGCCTTCGATGTTCCAACACAGAGGAACGAACACACAGAACTACGATCACGTCCAAAACTATGGTATCTAGTATTATAAGAAGATCATAGACTAGAGAATATTGTTGGACATAAGGGAGTGGCTGTTTCCTGGCTCAGGTCTTCAGGTCCACTAATATGCTGATAACATGTCTGTAAGGGCCGGAGTTTAAAAATGGCTACACTGACTACAAAAAAATTATTCAGTGGTTCATTAAATATGACAATAACAAATCTGCAATTTTTACACATAAAAGCAAATTACTAGAATGACTTTATTGCTTAAAGTTCTGTACTAAATGAATTCATTCAACTAAGTGAATATGTGGCTAAAACCCAAAGTATATATTTTTACTTGTTACTTGTTAAATTTATTTTTCAAGTGCTCACAAAACTAGAAAAAAAGAAGTAATGTTTACTTGCATACTAAAGTGGGGACATGCTTTTTGAACTTGATTTGCATATGTGTATGCACCTGTTTGATTGCATAGTTCATTCATGCCCCATACATAGGGGGAAATTATCACTTTTTAGCAAAATGTCTTCCAAAGATTTTCATACTTAGTTTGTATTTTTTTTT
>CM074956.1:13266249-13287810 GCA_037577455.1 Pangasius macronema | reverse complement strand
TACATGGAGACTTTTGGGACACCCTGTAGAGTCAGTTAAGTATTATTTTGACACTTTCCGTTTGCTCCAGTATCACCAGTCAGCAGATGGAGCAGTGGAGAAACACATTCAGTACAGATGTATCATAGTTGAGGATTAAGAGAAATACAGGAAATATTTTGGGAACCTAAATGTGTCATGTAGAAAGTGTGGCAAAGTCTGTGCACAGACTGAGCTGTGATAAACCCCATGTTTAGTCAGGAGAGGATTCACACCTTCACTAATCTCTTGCCTTTCTAAATATTCTGCTTCAGTATTAAGCTTCCAGGCCATTTTGCTCATAATATTGGGAAGATTTTTAAAATAAATTTAGTGCCTGAACATAAAATTGGGAACACAAAGTAACATTTGTGAAAGTACTTGGCCAAATCAGGTGTGAATGTCTGACACTTGATAGGAAAGATCAGCCAGCCTTGGAAATAAATAGATTTATGTGAAAGAAAGCTTTTAATCCATTTCTGGGTTTAATGCAGCTATTGCTGGGGATTAGAGGCAGTAAGAATGGGACGGTGATGGTCCTGCTCAGAAGAGTGAAAAAAAATAGTGACAGTTGTCTGCAGTCCTCATCCAACACAACTGTATTAAAGAGCCATGAAGGAATCACGATTCACCTTTTTGGTTTCGAACCTATAGATGGCAGCAAGAAGATGCTATGGGAGACATATTTATTCCTTTATTTATTCATTCATGGTCAGGGTTGTGGTGGATCCACAGCCTATTCTAGGAACACTGGCTGCAAGGCAAGGACACACCCTAAATGTGATGCCAGCCCATTGCAGAACACCATTCACATACATATTCACACACTCATTCATACCTAGGGCAATTTGGCTTAGACACTCCACCTACTAATATGGTTTTGGGAGGTGAGAGGAAACCAGAGAACCAACAAAGACAAGGAGTAAACATGGGAAACTCCATACAGACAGTAACCTGAGTTCAGGACCCTGGAGGTGTGAAGTGGCAATGCTCCACACTGAAAAACATTCATTTATATGGTTAATTTAATTATATGCAGTTTTACAGACTGTCATGATATTTCCTAGTGTGACTCATTTAGTATGCGACACATTTACTTTGATCACTTAGAATGGACCTTAAAAAGTCATTTGTTTTTCAAAGGAAAACAACTAACAAATGTTTAATTGGCTCAAAAACTTTACTAAGCTTTAGATTGCCTAATATATTCAAGTTCCCAAATGAGCGTTTGCAAACTTTCATGACTCACATCAATCGACACAGCAGTCTTCCAGATGTTACTCCTGGAAATTTGGCAGCAGGATTAACCCTAATTAATTGAATTTTTCTAGTGTTTTTCCTCAACAAAGCCTTTCTAATAATAGCTAGTTTTTACAGCAGCAAAATATCTGTCACAATGCACAGCACTATTTGTATATTTCCAGACTATTTCTATTTTTTCTCTCTCGCAGTCCATCTGATGCACTGAGTCAGGCAGCTGTTGCCTGGGGTGTGCTGCACTCTACTGCTGAGAGACCTGACAGACTGACAGACTCTACCTTAGCCATGTGAGAACACCAGACCACACCAGAGCTTCCTTTGAAGGCTTTTCCATGTGATTACAAGTGCACATAAAGGACCCAGGACTTACTTAATAATGCCACTGCATCTGGCCATGCATAATACCTGTTCCTGTAACAATACAGTGTACCTATAACAACACAATATAATAACTTGTATGGAATGCAAGTTAAATGCATTTAATTCGGAATAAGCAAGGGGGCTTGGTTTTTTACTGACTTCAAACTAAATTGCAAGAAAGCATTTGAATGCTAGCCATAAACTTAATTGAACTTTTCACATGGATTGAGGGATGCACATGATACAAACTGGAAAATGTGAGATCATATTGATTTGATCACTACAAAAACAAGACATTTATTACAGCCACAGGAGTTCCATCCAGGGCGTATTCCAGTCCTCGTCATGACCAGTGTTCCCAAAGATGGGCGCCAGATCCACTGCAACCCTAACCAGCATGAAGTAGATACTGAAAATGAATGAATGAGTGAATTTAGTATAGCGCAAAGCAAGGGATAGCAGTGCTATGTGTAAACTGGACTGTCATTACACGCTGTATGGAAACGGACACCAGCTATATTCCAGAAACACAGAACAGAAGTTAAATGCTATCATTATCATTATTGATTGCCTACTTTTCTCCTTTCAGTTTGATTGATTATAATGTCCTCAAGCTGACAAACATGTAACTGTGCATCTTTTAGTCGGATGCTAAATATAATGTGTACATGGTGGTATACACGCTGCTTTCTCTAACACAACTGATGTGTCTTAGCTTACATTAGCTCGTTAGTTAAATCAAGAATTACAGCCACAAATCCACTAAATTGGTCATTAGCTAACCATTTGAAAAACAATACTGGAGTATATGGGATAATAGAGTAGAATACTATTTTAGGAAATTATTATAATAGAGGCCAAATGTGACATTTGTACTCTTTTATATGTACTGTGTGAATGTGATTCATGTGAGGATCATAGCGTTGTATTGTAATGCATGTTCAAAGCAGTGAGACGTTAGCTCCTGCACCTGTCACCATGTCATCACCTGGTTTGTTCAAAAATAACTCAACTGTATTTTTAGCTTTCCTTAAAAGATGTGCGGTGAACAAAGCACTACAGACAATTCCCTTTGTATGCAGAGTAGAAAATGGAAGGGGGATAGAGGGCTGTTAATATGAGAAAAGAAAAGAACAGCACATGACTATTTTGAAAAACAGTACTAAGGGTATGATGACAGTGTCTCAGGTTTTTTCTCCTCAGCTGTAAAAGATATCAAACCATTAAGCATATTNAAACAGAATGACATGATTTAACTCACTACATTTTAAACAGACTTTTGCAATGACCAGACAGTGTCGACAAATTTTGAAGGTAGAGTTTGTAGTATGTCTGAAGAAAACAAACTGCATCTATTAGGTGGAACCAGCAAGGTCAGAAAGGTGTATGTGTGTGTGTGTGTGTGTGTGTGTGTGTGTGTGTGTGTGTGTGGGCGGTGTGGGTGGTATAAAGGGATTACGGAGAAAATCCACAAAATGGAAGACCAGAGACAAACCTTTATACTTGTCACAAAAAAGGAAAGAAAGGAAGAAAGGAGAGGGGCTAAAAATTCCAAAACTTCATAAGCCAGAGCAGTATAAGGGGAAAAAATAGCAATGCATGTAAAAAAAAAATCAGAAAAGGTCTGAAAATTGGGAAAGCTCCATTAATGAGTGTAAGAGTATAGAACCAGTGATGGGGAGGGACATAGGTCCACAGAGAGACGGAGAGAGGGGGGGAGTGTATGGTAGTGAGGAGGGAGAATGGGAGGGAGAAGAGGAGGATAAATCTGTACAGCAATATTATCAGGGCTCAGACGCTGCCGTGGTTACATCGCATGGAGAGCAGCAAGTGCCTGAACATCCCTGACATGCCACAGAAGCACAGAACCTGGACACGGACTGAAAACTCCAAAACCTGCTCCTTTATTCACGGATTTCCATCATCACTGCCTCACTGGCTCTGAACTGAGAAACTGGAGTCACAGCTTTAGGAAAGTCACAGCTAAATGACTGAATTGATCACTGTGTGACTTAAGTAACTTTCTGGATTTTGGACCACAGCACATCCTCAGTGAAAAGGGTGGAAACTGTGGCAAAAGCACTTCACCAAGATAAACTAGATCTGCATGGACTTTTGCTTCACTTATCAGAAAAGACAACAGCAGCTGGAATAGAAGAGGTCAGACATCATACCATCTCTCTCATCATCATCATTTTTTTAAATTATTTACTGATTTGTTGTTGTTGTTGTTGTTGTTGTTGTTGTTGTTGTTTCCTTGTCCTTTAGCATTATTTTCCCTCAAGGCTGGAGAAGTAGATTGGTGACAGAGAAGAAAATAGTGGCTAATTTAGGATGAAGGTTTAGTCTGGAGTAAACTTTCTCACATTCAATGTGTGAGTTAACCCACATTTTTTTTCTCTCTTTACAAATACACAAGATCACTTAAAACCTAAAGACATATGGTAAATATGGCAATATACTGCACACCATTCACACAAATCAGGACACGAAAATCTGGTGTCCATGGGCAAATAAAATATTCTTCATAAATATTTTATTCTTTCACTCAGACACATACACACATATTCACACACAGTCTTGGCAGGGAATCTCCATTCTCAACTCGGTTCACCTCAGCACCTGCACTCACACCTTTTCCTAGTCAGAAACCGCAACTGCAATCCTCCAGATACCTCTCGCTGTCATCACGAGGCAGTGAACCTGCCAACATCTGCCTTTCTCCTTCTTTTGGGACACTTGTCTCTCCAAAACTTTCCTTTTTTGTCATCACCAGACACAACTTTTGTCTTCATGCCAAGGATCTCTGTCCTTGCAAGGTCTTTTGCTGGTATACCAATGAACTCACTAAGTGCTAGAAGAGAACGAGAGTGACAGAGAGAGAGGGGATCAACAAAGGAGAGAGACGAAAAAGAAGGGGAGGAAAAGAAGGGAACCCTAGACACCTGCAGTGAAAGTGCGTACTGCTCGAGGTCAGGCTCGGATGCATCTAGCCGGTGCAGGTAAGCAAACTCCCTCCTTCTGCATATGTTCCTTTTCTGCATCTGAGTCATGGATATTAACACAGATCTCTATTTGGGATGCATTGGCTGATGCAACAGGGTCGCTGCTGTACCTGCTGTTTGCACAGAGAGACTGTGTTTTTGCATTTCAAAGGTGATGTCTGTGTAGGGGGACTTGTAGCGTGGTAACAGGTGTGCTGCTCGCTGTCAGCTAGTAGTAATAGTATTCCTAGAAAGAGGGAAATACAATGCAGGCAGCGGAGTTGTCATAAATGGAGTGACACACTCGGCAATCAGCAATAAGGTTTATTTATAAACTTGATATCTGGTAGTTCATTTACATAAATGTTAATGTCAACAGACTGCATAAGTATATTTATAGGTATTTCAGTGCAAGAAGTTTTCAGTGTGTAAAGCATATGTAAAGCAGAACTATATGGTATGACTATATGCATGTCTTTAACTGGAGCAAATACTTGACTGAGGATTAGTTACAGGTAAACTGTCTCATGTGAAGGGACGCAGAGGAGAGTTAAATATGGCAACGGCAGACACACTGTAGTGTGTTTATTTAGAGGAATTATTCCTATTAATATAAAGACTTTGTAAAGATAAAATCCAACTCCAAGTCATTGCAAATATACAGTCTACTACATCAAATCAGACAAGGTCACCATGGAGATAGCTAAACTGCTAAAGTGTTTAGGATTTACTATATTCATAAGGGAAATCTGAGAGCTTGACAAATACATATGACTACATATATTTTATGTAATAGCTTGTGAATCTACATCTGTATGCAATTGTGCATGTGTGTCTCCTCTGATGCCTGTGTATAACCTTGAAGAATGTATTGTGTGTGAATTGTATCCCCATGCCTACATAGTGGTTTATATGGACCACATGTACCTGTTTAAACTAATCTCACTCACACTTTACATACATTAGAAATAAATATATATTTTATTATACAGTATATGAAGCTGTAACAGTAGCTATGAGCACCAAATCTGCAACCCTTCCTAACGTTTTCCTAAGACTTGGATCATGCAAATAATTACTAATTTGCGCTTATAAGACCATGCTGTACACCTGAAAGGAAGAAACTGCATCAACATTTTATAGTTTAATTTGCATGTAGATGTGTTTGTAGGGTGTCTAAAGCATCAGCTAACGTTTGTTTATGTCCACATTGCCAATCAGGTAGTAATTGATGATGACAACTCCATTACTAATGTTGAAACCCATCTTGTCTATTCCAGTTAGATAGGGATATAATTACTGTTATGTCAGGTTTATGCCTTTTTGAAGCAGACTCACCGAGCTGCTTTCATATGCTCATTTTACTCTTGTGCAGGTGAGTAGCAGTGTGCTGGGATGAAGAAAGTGATCAGAATACAACTGTGGGGTGGATTTTTTTTAACTGTGCAGTACACTGTATGAACACTAAATAATTAGAGTTGATGATGTGTGAATATCCAGCATGTTTTATGAAAAATGTAGATCATACTCATAATTAAAACATGCATATTGAGTGTGTGCTGGTGGGTATGCTGTCAGTGAGTGAGCTAAAGAGGACAGGAACACCTGGACGTTTATGTTCTATATGACCTCTGTGACCGTGACATTAAAGGAGTATTATCTCAGTCCTTCTCGCTTTGACTTTGTGATTGCAGCCCAACAGCATGCAAGACATCTCATATCCCATGCCTAGCAGGCAAAGAATAGGCAGTAACACAAAACCACTTCACCATCCAATCGGGACAAGCATAGCTTAAATGAAAACCTGCCAAACACACTAATGTTGTGTGGCCATTATGTAATAATGTTGTAGGAGATATATTCAGGGGAGGTCATTAAAGAACCTTTCCAGGAACCCAACTGTAATTCATTTCAGTTAGCCATTATCCCTATTGCAAATGCATGCATCAAACTGCGATACAGAATGCAAATAGAGGCTAAATTGATTGAGAAATATGTTGCTGATAGACCTAGGCAGATGCTAATACGGTGGTACTATAGCATGTAATCTCCTTCAGCTTTAATCACCCTAAATCTCACACTATATGGATAGAGAACCAGAGAGACCATTATGGACTTATTACTATCCACTCTACCTGTCCACTCTATCCCATTGAGACCCAAACTCTAATGCTGTGTGCCTTGTAGTTTGTTTTGGGTAATTTTGTCTATTACCATCTGGTTACTATGGAAACTGATCAAAAAAAAAGAGTACAACCCAACCATCCTCGTAGGATGATCTTATGTAGATTTATTTACAAAATAGTTGGAAGAAAAGGTGTTTTTACATGAGTACAGTGGAGTCATGTGAGGCTAGTAAAGACACTGTCCACTGTGTACTCCATTTAGTGTCTATACAACCTACTGGAAAGGAATTAACAGTGCGTCTGGACTCAGAGGTGGCACTGATGATAATTTAGTCTTTGTAACTTTACAGACATGTTAGAATCAACAGCAGCTATAGCTTCAGCTGGTGTCCTTATAAGGAGTTATGGTTGTTTGATAAATAATGATGGTCTCATTACTTATACATTCATGCACACACATGTGAAGGTGTTTGGGGTAACTTTATTGAATCCGATGCTATTAGGGCAGCTGGCATCCACAGCTGATCTTGTGTCATGAATGTGTTATTACCAGGGATTTTCTTTTGTATTAGAATTATAATGTGTGATGGATCATGTTGCTGAATTGCACTGTACATGTACATAAGTTAAGTTCTCACATCTGACATTAGCATTGTAATGGATCTCTTTCTCCTACAGCTTCAAACTCCAACATCAATGGTGTCAATGGTTAATGTGATAGCCAGAGAGAAAGGGAAAAGCTCAATTGCAGAATAGAAAAGTGAAATACATTTGATTTATATATATATATATTTTATACAATCGTGGTTTAATGCAGATTATATAATGCAGATTAAATAAGAAACTGGTGAAGTAAAAAGACAGTGTGATTAGTAAACAAATTGAATGGCTCTGTATCACCTAAAGGAGGTTCCCTTTTTCTCTAGGTTTCATTCGTCCCTCATTTCCAGGAGACTTTCCTGCTGTTGTTGCTTCTGGCTTGCTTATAAGAGATATAAATCTATATTATCAGTAGACAATATCTATTGTTAAAACTATATACAATTAAAAATTTAATTGAACTGAATTGCCTACACTACAGCCTTTAAGTGTTTCAAAATAATTGCTCTACATTTTCTACCATTTTGTTGTTGTTGTTTTTTTATATATATATATTTGTATCCTACTGCCACACCGATGCCAGACTGATGAGGAGATGCATTCTGTGAAGAAAAGATTGAATAGAAATCCATTAGTTAATTTGTTTCATGTTCTTTAATTATTATCCCATGACGGTCACGTTCAACAAGGGAACAAATGCACTAGCTGTGATGTTCATTTGGCCGAGGACCTGTGATCAAACACATCAAAGTGTTTGTAAAAGGATCAGAGGAGTTTAAATGACAGACATGAGAAGATCTCTCATATATTAACACCATTCACGGCTTACGTGTTGGCTGCCATCAAAGCAGGGCTGCAGGTGTTTTAATGTTTTACTCTGGGAACTGCAAATAAATAAATAAATAAATAAATAAATAAATAAATAAATAAATAAATAGCATAGTGAGTACCAGGTCACCACATCTATACCTCATTTTCCACAAGAGTTACTTAATGTAGTCAAATCTATCTAGCATTTCCTATTATATGATTACAATAAAAAAAAAAAATCCAAAATTTTTTAAATTATCTTCCAATAACACTAGAAATATTAAAGCTTGAAATGTAGTTCAAGTGGCTCAGTGTGTTCCATCTACACACTTCAGGAAAAAAGGATACTAATCTGTACCTTTCCTTGCTGCTGGGTTGGTACTCTCAAGCGTACACCTTTTGTACCTTTAGTATGTAATTTTTTGTAATACACTGTGTGATGTGGCAAGACACAAGTGCGTGTTGTTTATCCTGCGCAGAAGCCATTGTCATGGTTTGATATAGGGGTCAATACACATGCAGGCAATGTCAAAAAGTAATAATCCTTAATCAAAAACAAAAACAGGCACTAGTCAGAAAAGCCTGGACCAAACAAATATAGAGCGCACTGCTCAGTACTGCACACAGACCTACGGCAAGAGACATTTAAAAAAAAAAGCACATGGCTATAGCAAACAAAACAAACAAGGGCAACAAAAGGGAAATCTGTGATACCTTAATATATAGAAAAGTGCATGCATTAAACGCCTGATTCTAAAAACTAATTTAGGTAACTTAAATCATTTCTTAAGGTACACTATATCCACATTTCCATATAAAAGACAGATATTAAAAGCACAAAAGATATACCCTTGCAGGTACCACCCCAGCAACAGGGAAGGTCCAGTTTAGTACTTTCTGATGAGAGTATACTGCTGGGAGGATGTGCATAAGATTAAACCACAAAAGCAGGACAGAAAAAATGTAATCATCCTCCTTATTTCCTAGAGACGGGGAACAGTAAGATAAATGAAATAGTGAATTCTATTATATGTGACGCATACTGTATATTAGCTCAGCGTGGCTTTAAACTTTTTTCAGTTTACAAAGCAGAATCATGGACCTTGCTTTTCTGCCAGTTTTATTCTGTCCATTGATTGGAACAGCTTATTTTCATGGTCAGTTAATAATTAGACATGATGCCCTGAGTGTTATAAAAATCTCGCACATTCATACATCATTTACTTAACAATCTCTGTGCCTTTGCCTCTTTTTAGAGATGATATAATGAGAATATGGCTGTATAAACACTCTACCTAGGATTCTTCCTGGCAGGCAATGATTTGTTTTGAGACTCATTTAGATCAACTCTATGTCATTCTATCTCCCTTGCCATCTGTTTCATCTGAACTAGGCACTTCTTGTGATCTCCATTTAAACAAGGAGCTGTTTTTATCATGGAGTTTAAATATTCTATTATTGAGTGAACTATTACAAAACTGCAAATAGCAACAGATATTTATCAGCCACTGTAATTTAAATGAGGGTTGTAGCTGCTCTGACTGCTTAATAGGTTGTATGGTTGCACTTGTAAAATGCTGGCATGGATTGATGGGTATAACCTTTACGCTTCTAAATCAGGTTCATCTCATTAGGCTGTGATGCTGTTTGGTTTCATACTTGAAAAAAGCAGCTGCTTTCTGTAATGCACACAGCTCAGAACTCTGTTTAGGAATCAGTCCTTTTTTTGGCACCTGATCATAGCTCTAACAGACAAGGCCAACATGTTGCAGGGGCATCACATGCAGGAGTAGATAACAGCCAGTTTGGTCATTTGTAATTAATTAATGAGTTACCATCAGCAGTGGTCCAATCTGCTCGACGGAACTCCTCGAAAAACTATCTCCTGATTTGATACATAAATGCAGAGATATAGTGTAGAGTTTCGCTGTAAGTCTCTGTGTGGAATGGGGAAGGAATACATTTCCAAATATAGCTCTAATATCTCTTTGTAATTTGTATCTGCTATAGAAAAATGTGTATTAGCTGGATACTGCTTATCACTGTAATAGTTAATTCGTACACTGGGGATATTGTACATAGGGCTATAGGGCACATGCGTAAACCCTTCATGACAACTGATTTATAACAATATTAACATTTATAAAGCTTATTCTAACAAAGACTGCTTTTGTCAGTGTGACATAGATTTGTGAAATTAAGTTCTGCTATTTTGACTTATCTGAGTGTATTTCTCACATAATGATGGTGATTGGTATCAATGTCATAAAAGTTTAATTGGAAAATTAACTAAAGTGACAATTTTCCTATTTATAAGAAAAACTATAATAATTACACAGCAGAATAAATGCCATAATTATGTACATTTCCTCTGATCCTATATTAGTTTTGGTTTTATGTTAGGGCTGTAGACTCAAATCCAGTCTTAGGCCACTCCACACCTGGCATTAGCATGTGTACTGGGTGATCAGTTCACAAGTGGATGGATAGTTGTTCACACCTGGCATTATGAACATGTCTCCACTGGCCACCATCATTTCTGCTGGAGATAGGCTGTCACGCAGATTTATTATATCAGTCTTCTGCAGCATTTATTTTCAGGCAGAAATATCCTACGATTCATAGCTCATGTGCCTCTATGGACTGTTTAGAATGATTTAATTGTGTGGTCTGCTAAGAAACTTATAAATGAATGACAGATGAGAGGACGAATGAAGCTAGGAAAAGCAGTGCTGTTATAGCATCGCTTTTATCCATTAGCCTAGCAGCAGCGAGCTCTAATTTTCATCACGATTTCCAGACAGTCTCGCAATGATTGCATATTTTCTGGGAAGGGCAATGACGCAGCTGATCAGGTGGTCATTCATTGATGTTTAGGACGCACTGAGATGCTTTTGCATTCACACTACATATGTGATGTGTTCATATGCATCCCAGAACACCTCCAAATGTAGTTTAAGTGATCAGATCACAATGCTTCTTTGAGATGCATTTGACACCGTTCATCCCTGTACTTAGCACTGTCCACTTTTGATCCCATCACCCAGGTTGCATGTAAATGCCAGGTGTGAACAGGGCCTTAGACTCAAGTCCAATCTTGAGACATTTTCTGTACTGATTTGGAGTTGTCTCGGATTTATTGGCATTTGTACTTGGATTTGTCACAGTCTTGGGCATTCGGCTTGCTAAATATGGCCTTGGTCTTGGTCGGAGTTTGTAAAAATAATGTTTTGTTGTCTATTCTTTTCACATGCACAAAGTTTGACAAGAAGGTATTCCTTTGTCTAGAAAACGGTTGTGGCCTAATTGGGCAGTCGTGGCCTAATGGTTAGAGAGTCGGACTCGTAACCCGAAGGTCGTGGATTCGAGTCTCAGGTCCGGCAGGGATTGTAGGTGGGGGGAGTGAATGACCAGCCCTCTCTCCCACCTTCAATACCACAACTGAGGTGAGACCCTTGAGCAAGGCATCGAACCCCCAACTGTTCCCCGGGCGCTGCAGCAAAAAAAGGCTGCCCACTGCTCCGGGTGTGTGTGTTCACTACTGTGTGTGCACTTGGATGGGTTAAATGCAGAGCACAAATTCTTAGTATGGGTCACCATACATGGCCACATGTCACTTTACTTTTTTAAAAAACATAAGCTAATCAATGGAGCACTGATGCACAAATAAAGCGAACTAGTTGAAGTAAAGACTTGGCCTTGAAAAGGATTTGCTCTCATTTGTTTTAGATCTTGACTTGGTCTCAATACCCTTAATACTCGACCTTGACTCGAACTCAGCTAGCTCTGGTCTTGGACTTGACAATGGTAGTCTTGACTACAGCATGACCCAAAGTAAAACATTTTTTTTTAAAAAACATCAAAAATCACAAAAGCAGTCATTATGACAGCTTATACTAGTTGAAATTACTCTTTATGGATGATGTAATATAACAGTAGTAACACTGCTCTTAAGAAAAGTGATACTATATTAAGGTCACACTTTGACATAATTTGGACCCACAATGATTGTAGAAATTAAACTCTAGAAGTTTGTTCATATCTATTGTGCACTGGTGAGTTTTCCATATATTTTTGGTTATTTATCACTTCATCATCCATCTCATATAATCCTGTTTATCCATTATTTAGATAGTCCCTTGAATTATTGGATGTCGTAAATGCTGAAATGAAGATATCTATCTGTATATGGGCCTGGGAAGGATATGTGCTTACTTGCCTGCATGTACACTGGGGATTATGTAGTGTTATCAGATAATATATAGGAGAAAGGCAGAGTGTCAGGGTGTCTGTGCTACAATAATCTGACAAGCAACAATCTGAAATGACTAGTGATTTATAAGAATCTTCAAACAGCCCCATCCGCGGCACACCTGTCACTGGTTTGGACTCTATCCAATTCCCGTGGACTCTCATTAACATTTTCAGGTACAAAGCAAATCCTATTTCCAAACAAGAACGCAGAACATTTACTTGTTGTCACAACTGTGATTAAGGAAATATTTTAAATGCATCTGAAATTAAAGCAGCATGCAAATCAAAGTTTTTATCCATAATATAGTCCTGTTCAGGGATAGCACCTCTGAACACTGCTATTATCTGTTTACTTCAATTAGTATTTCCTATGGAAGAATTCTTATTTTAACTTATATTCATATCACATGTTAACTTGGTGACCAGTCATCACTTTTAGTTAATAATGTGTTTTACAATTCAATCATTAAGACCATTACAATGTCCTTGTAATGTTAGAAGCATGTGTGAAGCATATCACAGAATGACACAAAAAAAAAACAGAGCCGTTTTATGTTGTGCTTCTCTGTTGAAGTGGTTGCATCACAGACTGACACCCTCTGTGTGTTAGTCAAGTCAAAGAGTGGACACTGGGAAGTGTTAACATGGCACAGTTTGCTGTGAATCCCTCACTGAGCTCTCAGTGTGTTTCTTCTTCATGTTGCTAACTACCTGTTGTGTCTCAGAATTACTTAGATGCACACACAACCCAAACACACTGAGAGCAAAGCAGCGGTGTAGTTGAGACCAAACACACATTGTGTACAAATACACAGCATGTACTCAATTTACTTTGGACTGGAAACATGCAATGAGGGTTTGTATGTAATGGAAATAGCCTCTGGTATTGAATTATTTCAACTTGTACTTTACTGCATGTATTTATCCCCCCCTCTCTGTCTTTGTAGGCTGTAGGTGCCTGAAATGGCCATTCATCAGGGGTGTTTGAGTTTCTCTCTCCAGCTCCTCCTGTTGCTTACTGCCATGCTGCATTACCAGGCTCGTCCTTTCTTTGGCCCACCTACAGTTAATGTTGCAGTGGTGTTTAGCAGCTCTGGCCACCAGGGTGAAATAAAGGGCCGTCTGAGCCGGGAGAACTTCCTGGACCTGCCACTGGATGTGAACCCCATCACTGTGATAGTAAACGATACAAGCCCTAGTGCCCTGCTTACTCGCCTCTGTCAGACTATGGCTGCTGAGAGCCTCCATGGTGTGGTGTTCGAGGATGATGTTGACTCAGAGGCAGTAGCTCAGATCCTAGACTTTCTCTCCTCCCAGACTTCCATACCCATAGTTGGCATTAATGGAGGATCTGCCTTGGTCATCCCTCACAAGGTAAATTGACATATATGTGGTAAGTGAGGGCATACACAATAGATCTGGTATTTATACATAAAGGCACTAAATGCCTGGTTGCTCTGTGATTAGGGTGTTCAAATTTTTGCTCTTGAGCACACCCACTTCATCGCACTTCAAATATATTTAGCCTACTTGGGGAAATTTGACCTAGTTTTGTAAATTTTAGCTTTTAGTGAAACTTGCCGTGTCAGCTGGTAAACTCACTACTACAAGATGATCCATAAGTCACATAGAGTTTTGGATTAATTTCAGTTAGAGATTAGAGATTACTGAGATGTGCAGTTATAATTTTATTTTAATCTAACATTAGCATCAATTTGTTTAATAATAATGTGGATTCCAGTCATTTGAAGCTCATATTAATAAGACTTTAGAGCTGACAAGTCCATGTAATGAGAGGTGGACTTGATGCTTGATGTAGAATAGAAAGCATGTAGCAGTGCTATAAAGCAGTCCTTGTTGTAGGCTAAAGCCTAGCCAATGCAAGCCAAGGCAAGATGAAACTGGGTTAAGGGATGTTATTTCTGAAAAACTGCCAAAGCAAAGTGGAAAATTTAAAATATGTAAAAGTACTCTTTACACATATGAACATACTTTTTTAATCAGCTGGGAACATAACACACAACAAGTGACAGAAAAATCAAATATCATGTGTTCCCAGTTGTATGCTGTGAATCAGATCAGAATCTTAACCAGGCTTTGTTTAATTAGTATACAGCTTTGCACAGTTTAAAGCATTAAACCCCTACCTAATCAATCATATTCATATTCTCAGTACCATTTTCCCAGCAGGTCTGAAAAATAGTCCAAATACGACTGCTGAGATCTGTGAAGCCTTGAAATCAATAGGTATTATGAATATCATAAACACCCAAGAGCTTGGTGTCCCACTTTCTTCTCGTGATTTATCAAGAACAAGAAGTGTTTTAAAAACTAACACCTTAAACAGCATAATGTTACATTGCTTGTAGTGGCCAGATAAATGTAAAGACAGTGAAGATATGATTATGTAGGCTTCACAGTCCTAAATACAGAACTAACACCTGCTCTATTTCAGAGAGTTGTAAAGTACTATACTTTTAATACAGTACAACATCTTCATGCTACTAATCTGTGAATTAGACTGCACTCACTGATGTGCAAGGTAATTATAAACATGTTTAGATATCATAAATAGTCATTTTCTGTCTTGGCTTGCTTTATAATATTTACAGGAATCAGGTAATGAGGAAAAAACATTGCGTATTATGCAAATGCAATGCACAGGGGTATATCTAAATGAAAAATGTCTGTAGAATTATGGGATAGATTAGAATATTTAGTACTGATTACGGAGGACAACAGTTTCCTGTCCAATCATTACTACTCAAATTATGTTTATGCTCACTTTGTGTGTCATATGATGAGAGATAAGACTGAATGAAGTGTAAAAAAAAAAAAAAAAAAGAAAGAAAGACACAGAACATGCTTACATCCTCCATATCATGATGGTATTGGAAAGAGTCTTAATTGGATTCTCAAAAAACAAAAGCTGACCCCTGCTTCTGGTTGTCTTCCAACAAGCTAAGAAAAAGTAGAGCTTTTGTTATACATATTTTATGCATGTTAAATACCAGCAGATGAGTTTTGGCTTTTTTATTGCACCATTTTCTATTCCTGTATTTGATATGCAATTACCTGCTACTTCCACTCCTTCCAATAACTTTGTAATTATTTGCCATAAAATGTTCTTTTAAAACAAAGAAGCTATATTTTCCCCTTCGTAACAGTAAAAGGAAAAACAGTGTTAAAAAAAGACCACACATAACTGCCTTTTCTCCTCCACATATTTATACTACTTAAAGAACAGTACTTTGCCTGGTAATAATAATAATAATAATAATAATAATAATAATAATAATAATAATAATAATAATAATAATAACCTTTACTTAACCAGGTAAGTCAAGTGAGAAACAGTTCTCATTTACAATGACGACCTGGCAAAGATGGCAAAGAAGACCAGGTGACTGTGTGGGAAAAATTGTTCACTACAAAAATCTTAAAATATAGTTGCACACACTGAAGAATGTATGTTGTTGTACATACCTATAACTGGCAATTAAAGGTATTATAGTAAACCTTCCATTCTAGTGAAGAAATTATCACCTTGAAAAGTCTCCTGTTGCTTGGAGAATCAAATCACCTGGTATGGGATGGTCCAAGAACGAAGGGCCATGTTAACTCCTCGAATACTGCTCCTTGTATAGTATATGATCACAGTAGGAACACAAAGACTAAGAAATCAGGCACATATATGACATGCACTTATCAAAAAGACATTCTGTTTTGAAGTAATAGTTTTTCATTTGTGAGCCCAAATAGTAGAACAGAGTGATCCCCAGTTAAGGAGCTCCGTCATGGTAGATATGCAGGAACAATCCTATTATTTCAATTCAAATAATTGGGTGCATGTGGGTGTCAGGCTCTGGAGGGCTGAACCTAGGTGATCTTTTCTACTTCTTAAAATAAAGAAAAGTTGCACTGAAAAGTAAGAGTGAATCCCAGAGCTCTCTTCAGCCTGAGCCCTTCTCATTCCCATAGCCAGCCTACTTTAGGTAAGCCGTAGAAGGTACCTGAAGGACACTGGATCAGCATATATGGGTTTGAGCAAGCTCATGTCAGATAGGAGCCTTGGGAAAATGTCTCCTAGCTCCTGACAAGACGAGACCTTTCCACTTAGTTTTCTCAGATCGGAGCTTAATTGGGCATTTCAATCTCCCTCCTGCATTTTCAGTCACCTTGGAGAGGCAAGGGCTGCTGGCAGAATAGGGCACGTCTTCTAATGTGACAGAATTAAGAGGCAAAAAGGATATGTACTTGTGTAATTTGTGTATAACTTTACACATGCATTCACAACTGCTGTATATAACAGATGCAAGTTCAAACAGATATTGAAACCAAATTGTCAAAAGTGAAAAGAAAAATTATTAAAAGTTGGGCAATAAATCATGATTGTGGCTTGTGGCAATTGTACAGTAGGATCAATATTCCAGCAATTTATCTTTGTATTGTGGGTCCTCCACACTTGAGACAGGTGTTCAAGGTTAATTGTTTACAATGACTCATAGATACACTGTGATAGTTACTACAAACTCCAAAGACCAGAAACCTGTGGCTCAAATCTGTCTCTGTACAAAGGAAAGCATTTAGCTCCTTTTGTGCTGGTTCAAGACATAATATGTAAAGTAAAGAAGTGCATAAATGAAACCTGATATTTCATTCGTCTTTACATTATTCTTAAATTGTATATTATATTATTTGTATATTATATATATATTTTTTTTTTTTGTCAGAATGATGACGCAGCTCACATTTTAAGGCATCACTTATCTTTGCCTTGCTCAAGTAACCAGAATGCAATTTAGACAACCCCGAGATTTTAAAAACATCCAATTATATTCCAACCTGAATGAAGATTAGACAGCCACTTATGGTCCAATTCATAAACATTACAGCATAACTGGTGTTGTCAGGTGTATTGATTGTTGTTCAATAAAAAATGCCATACTAAACAAACTAATATCACATAACAACAATACAACATATGGAATATTCAGTTTGCAGTAGTCTTTGACTACTCTGACTAAAGTCTAACAACTCTAACATCCAACTCATTCATTGTAATTTACAAAATCGCTTCACCAATATTGGCATCTCTTTCTCTACACTTTTCTTCCAGGCTGAAGGTTCGACTTTCCTCCAGATGGGAGCTTCCATTGAGCAGCAGATCAATACTATGTTCAAAGTAATGGAGGAATACAACTGGGGCAGCTTTGTGGTGATCACCAGCCTTTATCCAGGCTATGAAAACTTTGTGGACTACATCCGCTCTTTTACAGACTCAAGCTACTTTCTTTGGGAGCTGCAGGACGTGCTAAGCTTCGAGATGTCTGTGGGAGCCAATGACATCCGCTCACGCCGGCTTCTGCAACAGGTGGATGCTCAGGTGTATCTGGTGTACTGCTCACACGAGGAGGCTCAGTATCTGTTCAGGATGGCGTCTGATGTCGGGCTCCTCGGACCTGGCTACATTTGGGTCATCCCCAGCATGGCGGTAGGAAACCCAGAGGCTTCACCTCCAGATAGTTTTCCGATTGGGGTCATCAGCATTATTTCAGACCACTGGAGGAAAACTCTGCGCCAGAGGGTGAGGGAAGGAGTGGCTGTGGTGGTGCAGGGCGTGTACAGTTTCCACAAGCATAGAGGATTTGTTCCGGAAGCACACACTCAATGTAACAGTTCAGCAAAATCCTATGACCACTATTCACTTTTTAGGTGAGATTTCAACATTTCTTGAAAGGAATCATAGCCACAGATTATTTGTATGAACCTACTGGTTATGGAGCACTCTTAACTGCTCAGTATAAGTTTTCTTATCAGTCTGCTTTTAAAACTCTGAATGTTACATTATGAAGAATGAAAAGGAGTGGGTCTGAATTTATACATATGGACCAGAAATGTTTTATGAAGTTATATATGCAGTCCTTCTTTGCTCTTAATCCTTATGTTCCTGACATAGGAGATGTTTTTAATTATATCCTGTGGAGGCAACTATACAGAAAAGTTTAACTAGGTTGAGAAAAAAAATCAGTATCTGTTTTAAGTGAATACAGAAATGCTGTTCATTCTAAATAGTCCACAGGCAAAAATGAAGCATCACATAGGTGCTTTTTGGTTAGTCTTCTCCTTTCTAATGAGATTCAGAAATTTCCTAGTTAAATCAGCTTTTCACCTGGGAGAAGCTGACCTCATTAAAGACTGCTTCAATTGCTTCCCCAGATCGTCTGTGATCAAGAGTTTCAGAGGCACATTGGAGACTGAATTTCCATTGATTATATTCTCAGATTGGGCTATTGTGGCTTGATGACTCATAGATGCGGTCTATTTAATGTCTTTAGCAAATTCTTCCATAGTTCTTTGACTGTTGGTCTGCTATTTTCTGAATTTTGAAATGTGTCAATTTTACCAAAGCAACTGTGAAGGGCATTCAAGAAATGGGCATGGCAGAGGTTCTTTAAATAGTAAACAATTCATTTACCACATTAATAGTACACGTTGTGGTTCATAGTAAACGCTCATGAGCCACTGCACCCTCAGTGCTGGTCTCAAGCCTGGAAATGGGGATGCTTTCAGGAAGGTCATCCAGTGTAAAAATTGTGTCAGAATCAAAATATGCAGACGGGTGATCTGCTGTGGCGACCCCAGAATGGGAGCAGCCAAATGAGGGGGAACAAATTCATATTACACATACTAATATATGGTAAATCGTCCATTCCCTTTATCCATCAGACAATTAAAATTATAAATGATAAATAAATGATATAATAAATTTATTACATGAATTATTATAAATTATTATAATAAATAATAATAAAAGATCAACATTATAAATAAATTTGTTAATTTTTTTTTTTTGCACTTGAAATATCAGTTCAAGGACTGGCAAACATGAAATAATGAATTCCTCTGATGAATCTTGCTTGATTGGCAGGACTTCAGCATTTCAAACTCTCTTTGCTTTTTTTGATAGACATATGCTAAATGTGACATGGGAGCACAGAGACTTGTCTTTCAATGCTCATGGCTATCTCACAAATCCCTCCATGGTGATCATCACTTTGGACCGAGAGAGACTCTGGGATAAGGTAAGGTAAAAATAAGACCTTCTTGATCACTAAATGTTAATAACTCAGAACACAATGGCTGTTAATGAATTAATTAATTAATGGAATCATTGTTTTTTAATATGTTAGGAGGATATTCAAGATTCAAGATTCAAAGAACTTTATTAATTCCAGGGGGAAATTGCTTAAATTTCCCCCTGGGATTAATAAATGTTTACACTCTCATGCTCCCCCTCATATGATGTTTACACTCTCATGCTTCCCTTAAAACACTGTCACATTTCTCACACAATGTTCCCAGATGGATAAAAATAAAAGTCTTAAAAATTGGTAGAAATAAACATTTAATTGCTCTAGATATATTTTAGAAAAAACTAAATTAATCCACTAACTGAAAGTCAAGTTAAGTCAAGTAGGCTTTACTGCCATTCTCCTATTACAAACAGATATGCTAGTAATGAATTTTAGGTTCCCCAGAATCACACTGCATACTTAACATGAAAAGTCAATAAATGTAATAATGTAGGCAATAGATACAAAAAACTATACAGTAATCACTAACACAGTTTTTTTTCCATTGTGGTTTGAACAATCATGAAAAATTTACAAAAAATAGGTGAAGTTCTTGAATAATAATTAGAGAATAATTATAGTTGTTCTAATCAAACCAACCAATCAAATCTAATCTAATCAGTTGATCTAATCAAACCAAATAAATTGGTTTATTTGCATTTTAACATAGATTTCAGTTCAACTTCAACACAGCCTTATACAAGAGATTTTTAGAGAATGTTAGATGAACAGTTACTGGAGCTCATAGTATTGGAAAGAGAATTCATAAGACTTCGCAAAGCTATATTAGGCCAAAGTAAGTCAGTTTTTCAAACAAGAGAAATTCATCACCAATGCTACACTGATTAACAGTGAGTATCCTACAAAGCTGGTAATTCTCTTACATGGCTCTACAGTGACACAACAACTATTTGTGGTATCACTGAAAGGCTGTGAGTTCAAATCCTAATGATGCCATGGCTATACATGGCTAGGAGTCCAACAGAGCATAATTAGCTGTGGTATCTGGGTGGAAAGGACAGCTTTCTTCCCTCTCTCCTGATGATGAGGGCAACACTAGCCAATCACAGGCATCTTTTAACACATGTACACAGATAGCACTGAAATGCAAATGTGTTTAGCTGTATGCAACAGTTGGAAAAGATGCAGTGACTGATATGTTTCAGAGGATGTCTGGGTTAGACCTCCCTTTCTTTCTGAAGTAGGAAAACAAAGGAAGATTTTCCACTAAGTGACAAAGAAAGGAAATCAAGAATGACAAGCTATTCTGAATTACAAAAATATGAAGAAAACAGAAAAATGTGATTCTGTTAGTAGAATGTAACCATGGAAGAAACCACTGCTTTCCAAAGCATGCAGTACATTATTGGTGAGCCAAAAACCACCTGTATGTTCCCCAGAAGTATGTTTAATTGATGGGAATTTGTAAATGTACACAGAATAATGTTTGGAGAAAACTACATAAAGAAATACTAAAGCCAAAATCCAACTGCAACCATGTTAGCATGGGAGAATATGTATAATGATGTCCTTTGCTGCTTCAGGGGCTGCTTACTACACATATGTACCATCATTGAGGGACTAATGATTTACACAGTGGGAATTCTAGGAAATTGTACAGCAGGGCGTTGTCTGGGATCTAAAAATATGTTGGTTCATGCAAACATTAGATTTCTCCAAATCACACAAATGGAAAAATAAACAGAGGCTCAAAAAGAAGACATTTTTTAATTCTGTACATTTAAAATACCTCCTGACTACTGCACATGACCAGCCAGCAGGTAGAGACAATGTATATATTACATAGACTAATCTAATTCTAATCTAGTTGCTATGTATGCTCTGTATTTTTCCACAGATTGTGTTTAGTCCATTTCTTGACTATAGGTGTCATCATAGGTGTAAATATGTGTTTGGTTAAAACACACACACTCACACACACACACACACACATACATACATACATACATACATACATACATACATACATACATATATATATATATATATATA
>CM074956.1:13236186-13259530 GCA_037577455.1 Pangasius macronema | reverse complement strand
GTGATTTTATAGAATTTATATGGAATCTATTTTGACTGAGTTACATTTTAATTATCACCATATTTAATCCATGTAGACTATGAAAGGGAGACAAGCGATATATGTTTGGTGGCCTGGGAAAACCCTTCACAACTGAAACTTTGAAGAGATTTAGAAGAGTTTAGGCATGAGGAAAATCTGAACTTTTGTACAAAGCAGTTAACAAGGTCAATATCACAAATTTGCTTAAATATGGACCTAGACATAGTGCAGAATCTTGATTATTAAATATTCAACACTTACTTTTTTGTTTAAAATATTTCACAATTCTAAACTCTGCTGTTTATTTCCAATTTTAACTGAAAAAATCCCAGATTTTCAATGTGGTCTCAGACTTTTGGACCCTCTATATGTGTATTTCTTCCGTCATTGGCATATTCCCAGGCATGAATAGTAGTGTTGTGAAAGTTGCTGTTGCGCAGCCCCCATGGCAAATGAGAGATGGCTCAATGAGTTGTGCAGCAGCAGTAAAAGGAAACACAGAGTGAGTGAGGAGCACCTCGTGCCCTGGGGAAGAGATGACAGTTTCATTATGACAGCATGCTGAGGGGAGAACATGTTAATAAATCAGTGAATGGAGTAATCACCCCTCAGGGAAGATGGGATGCCCAAGAGGAGCATGGTGATAAATAACAGTAATGATGACATCAGTGCCATGGGCTGTCACAAATCTCCATATTAAATGACAGTACCTTTTGGGAAGTCTTGGAATCTTTGGCCACATTTTGAAGCGAATGCCAGGATTTTGTATTTTTGCAGTGGCCTTCTACTTGTGGAAACACAAGTTTCATCAACATCAACTTCAGTCAAGATTCTTAAAACTATTACTTGATAATCAGATATTCTTATGTGTCACTATTGATTATGGTATAAACGTGAAAGCCACATTTAGTGAATAATGTTTTGCCTGTGTACATTGTATATGTGTATATGTATTTGTGTCCTCGAAGTGTGCAAGGAAATCATCTATGTGCACAACTTTATTTAAAGAAAAAAGTCTTCGAATATCCGTGCTACACCTGTAACTGTGCAATAACAGCTCACTAATGGTAGCAGAGATATATCTCCCAGTAATTTATTTGAAAGCAGAAACAGCAAGAAGAAGTATGTGTGCACATTTCCACTAAAGAAACCAGTGAACTCAGACCTCAATTTTCTCCTCCTACTCCTTACAGTGACCTTACTCCCTCAGTCTGGACATACACACATCAGTATAAGCGCATTGTGTGTCTATAATATGTGTGTGAGCCCACATAAGCCCTTGACTGATTAAAGAATCTGGCTACAATTCACAGCCCACTTAACCCAAAATCTCTAGTGCAACATTCTGCTGGAAAGATAGGGTAGCAAGGGACAAGCTTGTTTATGTTCTGCATGGGTTGCTTGCACATGGAGACTTTCATCTTCACATCAACACTTCATTTGTTTCCCTTTGTTGTGCTTGCTGTCCATCTGTCCTGGCCTCCTGCCTCCTGTCTCTCTTCTTCCACAGTGCAGTAGGCTGGCGGTCTGGTGAAGGGTAGAGGTGACGCACTATCATTACTCCTGGAGCTTCTTTTTTCAGTGCTCCCTCTGACTAATGGCTAAACAGATCACTGTGTTTGGTTGGTTTTAAGAAATTTTTACTGTGAGGGTCTACAGTTTATGTTTAGTGGAATCTTTAGAACCGGGGACTGAAGTCTTCCCCACACGGTATGCTCTATTGTGTATAGATGTGGAACCCTAAATTTGACAGATTTAGTTTGTAGATCAATAGATTGATAGATCAACAGATCAATCTATCTATCTGTCTATCTTTCTGTCTGCATGTACAGTGGCTTCCAAAAGTCTGAGGCCACACTGAAAATCTGGGATTTCTTTACCATTTGAAATTGAAAATAAATAGAAGATTTTAGATTTCTGAAATATTTTAAACTAAGAAAGTAATGTTCAATATTTAATATTCAAAATATCCGGCACTATTTCTAGGTCCCTATTTAAATGTAAGCAAAATTGTGATGTTGACCATGTTAATTGCTTTGTACAAAAGGTCAGATTTTCCTCCTGCCTAATCTCTTCTACTGAAGCCTGTGTTCATACAACTCTCTGATGGATTTGATCTAAAATGGATGATGAGGTTTTGTAAAATGGCTGTTGTGTTTCTTGTGAGTTGTGGTCAGTTTTCTAATATTCTGATAGATTGTTCACTCTAAAGTGGTAAAAGTGTTTCTCACCTCTATTTACAGTGGTATTGGTCATTCAGAGCCTTATACCAAACTGTGCTGCAAAGGCTTCTGCATCGACATTCTCAAGAAGCTCTCGCGTACCATCAAGTTCTCCTATGATCTCTACTTGGTCACCAACGGAAAACATGGGAAGCTGGTCCGAGGCATCTGGAATGGGATGATAGGCGAGGTATGAGAGATGCTAGCCTTGGCATACACGCACACACACACACACGCTCTCACACACACACACACGTTGATGATTAAATCCTCATCAAAATTCAATTGTATTAGCAGTGAACATGTTGATCTAAATTTAAAACTGGCAATAACATCTAATGGAGCATCCTTTCTTCAACACAAATCTGCTAGTGTGTGTGTCTAATTATTATGTGAGATGCAGCCTGTGTCATTAAATGTGTTCACAGAGTGAACTGAATTTAAAATACAATCTCGACACCATTCATCCTGTCAACTCCTGCCGCGTGTAGTGTCACTTGATCCGGTGTTTAAGTGTCTTCCACAGCTGCTGGTGTTTTCAGCATTTCTATCACCTGCATCTCCCCACATGTCCCACATTTAAAATTTAGCAAAGATCTGTACTCATAGTATTTAAATGTTTGTGTGCCATGAAAAAGCAACTGATGAGCTGATTTAAATTACTACTTCATAACTGTTTGGCAGTGTCTTTCCATCTTACTTTGATGTTTCTCCATAGGCAATGCTATAGAGTGTATACGTCATATTGATAGCTGCTGTTACACACTTAGTTCACACCATGATGTTAGGTAGTGGTTGTGTCTCACCTAATTAATCCTGTCTGTGGAAAATTACATGTCGTTTTAGCTGTTATGCAGTACTCGTAAAGCCATGCATAAAAGCACACCATAAGTAGATGAGCAAATAAACCAGTTAAGCAATGAAGGAAGCTGCCATTAATTGGCTGCACTCATTATTTTTCTGTTTCTCTCTAATGGTCTCTAGGTCTTCTACAAGCGTGCAGATATGGCTATTGGCTCACTCACTATTAATGAGGAACGATCAGAGATCATTGACTTTTCAGTGCCATTTGTGGAGACTGGGATTAGTGTCATGGTAGCTAGGAGCAATGGCACTGTCTCCCCATCCGCCTTTCTAGGTGAGAAAGATTTATTCACAGTGCTTCTACCCTTTTGGCAGTCACATTGGCTATGTGAAATGGTTACAGACAGCATTAATATTTGCTGCTAATTGAAGGTTTGATCAGCTACAGTTGCAGTAATGTGCTAAACTAAAATTAGGACATGTCCCTATTGCAGCAAAGACAAAAAAAATTACAGATCTCAAGTCCCATTGGTCTTTTAGATACAAAACATGACCATTTGTTTCGTTTTGTTTTGTTTTTAAAGCAGATCATTTATCAAGTCATTATTCTTCCACTAATGGGACAGCAGAGGCCTAAAATAATGTAATAGATCTCATCATTACTGATCGCAGTGGTTAATAATGCCATGTTGTATTCTCATGGAGGTTGTGAAATGTGGGTTAATATGTGTCTCTCCTTACAGAGCCTTACAGTCCAGCAGTGTGGGTCATGATGTTTGTTATGTGCCTGACTGTCGTGGCTGTAACAGTGTTCATCTTTGAGTACTTTAGCCCTGTCGGATATAACCGTAGCATAGTCAATGCCAAAGGTTGGTGAAGATTTTTTTTCCTTCTTCTGTCAAAGTTCTGTTAAAAATAAGGAACAGAAAAAAAAACTAGCTTAATTAGTCCATTAGTCCATATCTCTTAATCATAAAAAAGGTTAACTCAAACACTCAAACAAGGGCTCTTTTGTTTCTCGCCTTAAGGGAACTCAAAGATTATATGTAGAACCCTGCAACAGAGAGAGGTTTCTCCTATCAGAAAAGTAGAACCTCTACACTAAACCTAAACCACTAATCAGTCAAGGAACCTTTGAGGATACTTTCTTTATTCTGTGCAGACATAATACAGTGCACGCTTCCTGTTTTTTTATTTATTTATTGTGTGTGTGTGATTTTATAGAATTTATATAGAATTTATCTTGACTGAGTTACATTATAATTATCATTGTGTTTAATCCATGTAGACTATGAAAGGAAGACAAACGATATATGTTTGGTGGCCTGGGAAAAACCCTTCACATGGCGAAACATTGACATTCTCTTCATCTCCCTTCTGGTTAACCTCAAAATGGAGAAAATTAATTTTAAAGACTTCATTCTAATTCCATTGAAAGACACCCTGCCTACTTCTACATATACATTATAACCTAAACTCTTTGTGGAAATACATTAGGGTCAAATTGTAAAGAATTATACATTTACAATAACAAATGAGTCGTCACTTGTGTTATCACTTTGATTATCAGCATCATCCAGTCTCTGTCTCATCACCTCGTTACTTGCCGCATTTGAACACGGGCTTCATGGTTGTCTCTTCACTTGACCGATAACTGTTCTTGTTAACATTTCCTGGGGAAATCATCATTGATTTGTTTAGTCAGCACTGCTGAATTTCCTTTATAACTTTTTATGAATGTCTTTTTATTTGGTCATATAAACATTTTAAGACTTATTTTAAAACTTATCATCTATATCATCTATATCAACTTTATCATCTGTATGATCGAATGCCTAAGCGGTCTTCTCTGTTTTGATGATGATGTGAAGCAGAGGAGCATCACAGACATTTGGATAGTTGATATCTGATAACAAACCGAATTATTTAGGTTTATGTCATTATTAAAAAATTTTAATCATGAGAAAACTGCCTGGGGGGTTACAGGATTAGAGGACAATAGGGCAATTTTACACATCTTTAGGCAAAATGACTGTATGTACTGCTGTGTTTGTTAAAATGGCTCCTTGCCAACATGATATTTGCAGACAGGCAGCCATTTCTCGGCTGTTTTCCAGAATTCGGCTGCAGACAGATCCAACCAGTTTTCACAGACCACCACACATATTGACATTTCTATATATATCAATTCTACATAGAATACTAGCCATGTCATGGAGTAATACATGAGTGGTTTTCTCTTTTCTCCACCTCCTTTCTGTCCATCTCTCCACACAGAGCCTGGAGGGCCCACATTCACTATTGGGAAGTCAGTCTGGCTCCTATGGGGGATTGTCTTTAATAACTCTGTCCCTATAGAAAACCCTAAAGGAACAACCAGCAAGATTATGGTGCTAGTTTGGGCCTTCTTTGCTGTCATCTTTCTAGCCAGCTATACTGCAAATTTAGCTGCGTTCATGATCCAAGAGCAGTATATTGACACTGTATCTGGGCTCAGCGATAAAAAGGTAAGATAAGCAGACAGTTTCTAAAGAAGTAAGATTGCAGTTTAATGTGCTGAATTGCACAGAGTGTGTATACATATTTATAGAAGTCTGCTAGGAGAAGTTTTAATTACAATCAAATAAATTGCCACCATTGAGATACTTTTTCGGTTACGTTTAGATAATACCTTTCAGGAGATGCATATCTACAAAACTGAATAAACCCCAGGAGGAAATTTTAATAGATTTGACAGCAGTGATACATAGTTTTCTCAATGCATGCGGATTTCACTGTGCTTCAGCATAAACCAGGGATTAATTTAAAAATCTGTTCTTAAACCTTATATGCTGCAGACTGATCCTATTCTACTTTAGAAGGATTAAAGAGGCTTTGGAAGGAAATTACCAGATTGTCCAAACCATTCAAATGCAATATATCTCCTCACCCGTATACCTGTACAATGCATGGAAAATCTGACACGTATTTTTCCAAACAATTTGTCAATAAGGTGTGAAAGAAAATACAGTGCCAGCTGTAACTTTCATNTTAAGGCACTTTTTAATCACTGAACTTCACTGTAATATAAGTTAATTTGTTGCATTAAGTGTCAAGCTATGACTTTGAAAAATGTACTGACAGCATAAGTTTCACTTCTATGAGAAGCTACCATATGAAAATTCGACACTGCCTACAGCTAACAATCTGACATCTAACCAAAGTTCACAGTCTGTCTTATCCTGCAGTTTCAGAAGCCCCAGGAGCATTACCCCCCTTTTCGCTTCGGCACAGTCCCAAACGGCAGCACTGAAAGAAACATTCGCAGCAATTATCCAGACATGCACAGCCACATGACCAAATACAACCAGAAGGGAGTGGAAGAGGCACTCAACAGTCTCAAATCAGGGTGTGTTTTTGTGTGAACTTTATTGTGATTTAGAATAATCCAAGACAGCTGGTCTTTAATACACCTTCAACAGGCCACTATTAACTCAAATAAACGGACAGTAATTATTTGTTTGATGTAAGTATATGTAATTATATGCATCCCTATGTAATTATTACTTTACCGTGAGCTTATCAGTAAGATAAATGTCACATGGTCTTTGCTGCAGGAAGCTGGATGCCTTCATATATGATGCTGCAGTGCTTAATTACATGGCTGGCAAGGATGAGGGCTGCAAGCTGGTGACCATTGGCAGTGGGAAGGTGTTTGCTACAACAGGCTATGGCATTGCTCTGCAGAAGGACTCCCGCTGGAAACGCCCCATAGATCTGGCTCTCCTCCAGTTCCTGGGAGATGGTAAATCATCATCAGGGGATCAGATCTGTTCCACAATTAATATCCTCAATCACAGTGTGAAGCCGTTACTGTCCTCTCTCCGGGTCTCTATAATATCATCAAAGACCCATGTACCCATAAGGTTTATTACAGTGACAGCTTGAATGACCTTTAAGATTACACACTATTTACTTTTTTATGTTCCTATTCATTTGATTTCAGTTTGAAAATACACTCTCAATGTATCATTTTTAAATACAGCATGAAGATAAATACATTTGACCCAATGGAGTCAAGGAGTAGAGTATAAAGTATAGACTGATATTTTACTGATATTTTAAGAAACAAAAAAGAATACTGATACATTTGACATATGGTCTGTTAAAATTCTCATGTTGAACAGTATTCTCATTGCCATTACTTAGTAGCTTTCTTGTAATGTTCTTGGAGGGGACACACAGAGACTGGAAACTGTATGGCTGTCTGGAATATGCCAGAATGAGAAGAATGAGGTGATGAGTTCCAAGTTGGACATAGACAACATGGCAGGTGTCTTCTACATGCTGCTGGTGGCTATGGGTCTTAGTCTGCTTGTCTTTGCCTGGGAACATCTGCTTTACTGGAAAATCAGACACTGTGTTCACAAATCTGACCATCTAGACTTCCTCTTGGCCATAAGCAGGGTAGGTGTATGCCAAACCACAGCATGCTGTTTCATAAAACCAATTAGCTGTTTCTCATACCCAGGCAGCAAAGTCAAGTTTGGAGCTTGAATACTGAAGCATTAGGTTTATGTTTTACAGGTGTAAAATATCACTGTCTGTTACACGTCTCCCAGTTTACATTAATGTGTGGTTTTAAATTGTTAGATGCCTTCAGTTGGATTGATTGAGCACACTAAGCTGTATGTATACCTTAAATATAAGGGAAAACAATTTTGGATGAGATACTGTGAAGAAAACAACATTTTATATTTAAGTGTTTGAGCATATAAATTTAACTTAACAGTATAAATACCTATACTGTGTATCACAACATATTATTATTACAATTGAGTGCAGATGTTTGTATCCCCTTGTATTCTGGGTGAATAAATGGAAAAAATGACCCCATCTTAAAGTTTCTCTACAAAATAGAAACCAATGTTTCATTTTTAATGGTGGTTAAAATCCTATTACCACATGGCCTAAATTTTAAAGTATTTGAGTCAATATCTTTAATAGTAAGCTCAATATTTGTATCCCTATCGACATGCTCTAATTGTTTGCATTTTTCCCATTAAATCTAATGATTTAAACCTGTCAGCATGTTTTCTCTGTTAAGATTTGTTTCGGCATAAAAGGTTCAAACAGGCTTAAACTCTAAAGCAGTTTCTGTGAGCAGTCAAGTTCAAAGTCAGTGGGATTAGGAACAAAGCTATCACAACATACAAAACAGAAAATATCGACCTTTCTCAGAACTGGAGAAGGTTATCAAAAGATATCAAAGTGTTTACGGAGACAATTAGAGAGCAAACCAAACAGACAAAACCATTAACAAAGAATGAAAGATAAATAAAAAAAACTGCCTGAAATTTTACAAAAATTCAAAACCCCACAGCAGGTCACAGCAAAAAGTCTATATTTATATAATATGACTTATATACAATATAATTTTACTTGTTTCTCTAATAATATCTTAATATATATTTTTGACAATTTTTATATCTCATATATTTTCACAATTTTTATTACATTTGATAATAAAAGAACTGTAAAACTTCCATTAAATTGGTCATATTGGTTTCATCATTGTGAAGATGGCACTCATGTGTATATTAAATATGTATAATATATTCATAATAAAATTCTGGATAATCTCTCTCTCTCTCTCTCTCTCTCTCTTAGGGAATTTACAGCTGCTTTAATGGTGTTGAGGACATGGGAAAATCTGGAAACTTGCAGAATCTTGACATCACAGCAAACTATGCCCAGGCTAACATGCTTAAAATGCTTCAGACAGCCAAAGACATTGTCTCCTCAGCAAAGGTAGAGAATTCTTTGGACAAGGCAACAAAAACCATTGAGAACTGGAGTCGGAAAGGTGGGAGTTTACCAGCACGCATTCCACAGGTGACCACCACAGAGACACTCCCAGGTCAGCTCTCTTACATTACTAACATCACGGAAAACCACTCATCCCTCACGCAGCGCTCTTTAACGCCCCAATTCACACAACATTATGCTGAAACTGTCAGTCCACCACATGCATCTACTCAAAGACTGATATCACACCCAACTCCACTACATTACACCGTCCCTTCCCGATCTAGTGGCCTGTATAATGGGCTGCCTCCCATGTCTAGCATTAGCGCTCCTCATTTAGCAACATATGATCTGCATTCCCAAAAGTCAGCCAAAATGGCCTCTCGTTTCATCTCAAATAAAGATCTACAGGCACCAGACATCTTCGCTGAGCATCAGGAACCTTACCACACCTTTGTAGGCCCCAGATGGAAAAAGAGATCCCAAAGTTGTCTGGAGGAAACTGTGGATCTTAGAGGATTACATGATGACAAAGGCCACAATCCATGTCTCGCAGAAGTCCAAGCAAACCATTTTGCACATGATGTACATCCTTCTTCTATGGAAAGCCCTTATCGATCAGGAGATATTACCTGTAATTCCTGCATTAAAACATATGCAGATCCTGGGTTAGATGGCATACCTTTAATAGGAAAGAGAAAAATCCACCGCAGGCCCTCCTTCCTTAAAGCCACCTGGGGCCCAGGCAGGGTGCGGTTTCCAAATGAAAGGCCTCTTGACCCAGCCTCATATCGAGTGGACATGCCAGATCTGTTTCCTTTCACAGAGATATGTGGTAGAGGGAGAAGTAACAAATACCACCCTTTGCCTGTGGAGCACATTTACCTTCACTCATACCACCGCCAGCCAAGAAAGGGTCAGAGATTAAGGCACTCCCATTCCACCTATCTGCCCTCTTACAGGGAAGCAGTCCATCATGATGCCATAGGTGTGAGGAGGGCCTCCAGCCTTGTACATAGACAATACTCCTACCCTGACCTTCCAGCCTACCAGAGCCCACTGCCATATGGACCGGCAGAGCTGTGCAACATCTTCCCCTGCATGGGCCATCCAAGAGACAGTGGGTATAGGGGGTATAGGGGTCCTGTACACCTGCAGGATAGCCATCTGCTCCCTGTTCCAGGTAGCAGGGTGCTTTACAGGGTCGGCTCCCCAGGTGTACCTCTGACATGGGGAAGGATCTCTAGTCTGGAGTCTGAGGTTTGACTTTTCCAACTTAATTATTTATTTTCCACACAGTTATTTGCAGTGCCAAGCTTTGAAACTGAATTCCAGGAACCAGTTTGAAAACTACCTTTTACCTGCCAAAAACGAACTGCAGACCTACAAACTTTGGGCTTTCTTTTATTCAACAAAGTGCAATAATACAAAGATTGTACAAGAATTTTTGAACAATTAGTGTGGTGTATAAATAGTTCATATTATCTCTAGTGAATTGTCCTTTTTTCTTTTATTTTGAGATAAATTTGGTATTGATCCCTGTAATCAGCTATAACACTTACTTTTATAAACCCATAAGACAGTCAAAAATATTTTTGAGCTCTCTCTCTCTCTCTCTCTCTCTCTCTCTCTCTCTCTCACTTTCTCTCTCCCTCTCTCCCTCCACATTGCAGGGTGAATCAAATGGTATTCTATTATTAGTATTATCAAGTACCTCCAATGCTTTAATAAATCACAAAAGCCTATCAGTAGATCCCATATAATTTGTGGCTTTTTTTAAAAGGGGTAACTGAAAGACTTGTCTGAATGCTACCTTCAGCATTCAGAACCACATTATACTTTAGGTATTGTGATTAAAATATAGTTCTTCTATGTCCATTATTATGTACCTTATTATATACATAAGAACCAATATAAAAATGTAAGTGTTGACCAGTAAAAATGTCCAGTATAAGTTCTCCTCTAAATGTTTTAGTAATTTTTGTGTTAACAGGAGAATTTTTTTTTATTATTATTTTATTTTTTACAATAATCTCAATCATGTTCACACTCCAGATAGATCTGAAATGTTTTTTCTGTTTTTCTCATTTGTACCTGTACTTAAAACAAATAAAAATAAATCTACAATTAAAGCTGATTGCAGCTGTAAGTATTGTGCCTCTGTATTAACACAATGCCTGTATGTACTATCAGTGCACACATATAGCAGCAGTTTTAAAAGGAAAGAGCTCTATTGATGATTCCTGAAAACATAACTCTGTGCACACCCACACAAGCATACTAGACTATACGTTAATATAAAGCCTTAAATTATAGAGAAAAGGGGATGAAAGTGTAAGAAGGAGAGTTAAAGAAAAAGACCCTCAGAATAAAAGCCTTCAGTTGTGAATGCTATAGGTTATAAAAGGTTTCATAAATATCTTATTAAAATCAATCCCTATAGTGATTATGCAAAGTGTATGGAATGTTACCCAAATTGTCCTTCACTCCTGGACCTCATTATGTCCAATGTCTCCACCTCAGTGTGTTCCTCCAAAGCCCAAGGTGACTTACACTGAGGTAATTATCCAGTGAGGCTTTTGTTATCTCCTGATAAGGAGCCCTCTTTTCACGGAGTGAGCATATGAGAATCTAAATGCTTAGAAACTTTCATTTTCCTATTACCAGCCTTGCTTTGTTGTTACTTATGAATGATAGCACAATATCCAGAATTTACACTAACCCACTTTCATCATCTCTGTACAGTGAAGCCTTTATTTACTGCAAAATATTATACTTCTGTCATAAATTTTCCTCTACAGCAGCGGTTTTCTGCAGAAAGAAACATTTTCTAAATTTTATTGAAGGCATAAAAGCAAGGAAAAGATGACCAAAGTGAGCTTTAGGTCCATAAAATGTAGTGTTGTGCTCTTTGCATTACGAAAAAATAAAATACATTGTTGAGGCAGTTTGTGAGTTGAGAAGTGATTCAGTATTTGGCTCTAAAAGCATCCAGGAGGCAGGCGCCTGGCCACAGAACAAAGTTACCGGCAATATATCAAGCCACAGGTGGCTAAGGAGACAAATGAGCTACATTTAAAAGGCAAGAGGGATGTTGTCCATGAGATTTCATTTGCAGTGAAGATAATAAAACCATGAAACTATGAAAGATTAATAATTTACACAGTCATTGTTAGATTCATAACCATTTAAGCAGTTTGGTCAGTTTGGCCCCCTATTAGAATTGACCACTACTTCATATCATCTAATGAGAGCAATAACATCATAATAAGACTTTTATATTGTACATGGTCTCTTTCCTAGAGCTACCCTGCAAGTGATAGTAAAAAGTAAAAGTAAAACAAAAAAAAAAGGTTTTATTATAACAGCCATGTAATTTTCACTGCCAAAATTAAATACTACCATATTAATGCACATGCAAGCACACTGATATGCACTCACACACATACACTAAAAATACTTATAGGGCAGCATGTATTCTCTTCACGTTGCCTCCCGGAATCCATTAGCTCGGATGTCAATGCTAGTCATTGCTTCTGGTCACCTTCAGCCAAGGGCTTTGAGTTAAGACAAGGTGGATAAAGGAAGTTGGCAAAAAGAAAGCTTTAGAAGAAAACTTCACCAAGATTTAGCAATGACTAACCACTCTGGGAAGTAAATGACACTACAATTCCATTATTGAAAAGGAGACAAATAAAGTCTTCAGTAATACTTCTATTAACAAGGATGTGATGAGATTTGAAGAAATGTGCCACAGCTAGACTATTCCACATTCAAGATGATGTACAATTTGTAGGTCACTGTTTAAATTTAAGCAATCTTGTGATATTGACCATGTTAACTCCTTTGTACAAAAGGTCAGGTTTTCCATGAGTCTGATCCCTTACATTAAAGCACGTGTTCAGACGACGAAGGATTTGATCTAAAAAGGATTATCAGGTTTCGCACAAACTTGTGGCGTCTGTGTCTGCTCAAGTGCACAATGTCATTAAAGCAAAAAGGGGACATAACAAATATTAAAAAACCCTGAAATTCATGTAAATATTTTTAAGATTTTACTTTTCACTCTACTTTTCACAATTAGATATAAACAGTAAATCCATATAGCATGTATTGTATACATCTATAACTATGCTGAAGCGCAAGAAGTACAGTATATTGTGTTGTAGCTCTATACAGTGTGATGGTTATGTATATGGTTATGTTACAGTATATTACTCTATGTTTTCACTTTATTAAGTTGCATATTTTTAGCATGCAACAGTAGTTGCATATTTTTAGCATGCAACTATTGTTAGCCAGACGACAGTAGTAGGCTTGCGATTAGTACAGAATCAGGTGACAGGCTCAGGTGAGAGGTATTATGGTGGTGTTCATGCTTAGTGCTTTGCTCTGTGAGCCTTGACAGTCAACACTTGGCTTGTGGCTTTCATGTGGCTTTCTGCCATTTGGATGTAGAGTCACCAATGATTTAATGCTTAAATCATTATGCAGAAATTCAGGGAAATTACTGGTGTAGTGTCTGACTTTGTCTTTTCTAGAGTTTAGGCTTTGAAGAGATAGACACCATTTCTTTTCATTACCATGCCCTCTATAAAATATCCTGAAGACAGTCTAAATCAAGAGAGATCACTGATTAGTCAAGGCAGAAAAAAGCCACGAAAATGTCTTACAATTAGAGAGATTCGTGTTCTCTCTCTCTCTCTCTCTCTCTCTCTCTCTCTCTCTCTCTCTCTCTCTCTCTCTTTAACCAGACCAGCTTTTTTACCTGGTCATGTGTAAACAATTCCTCGTCTCTGAAGACCTGCATTTTCCAATGCCTGCTGTGTTGGCTATTTATTGCTGTAGGTGTCAGAGGTCTGGTATTCTCCCTAGTCATTAATAATTAGTCATTATTTTTGTGTTGTAGATAGAGACAGAACACTATTAAACACATCAAATATTCATGAGTATTTTCCACAGAGATTGAGCGGATTCAAGATAAAACTAGCAAAACATAAAAACCATTATGTGGTTTGCACACCACTTGAAATTCCCATTTCAAATGGAATTTAAAATGTGTTTGCAGTGGCCGATATCACCACATATCAACAGTGCCCTGACTAGGTTTCATGCCACATATAGGCAATACATCATCAGTTCTGGGTGCCTCAGACAAAGGACTAATTCATAAGAACACAAAGGAATGGAACAAATAAACTAGCTTTCCTGCAGACAGAGTATCAAGGCCTCATTTCTAAACTATTGCCTTTTAAACTGTATTTTTTCTTGTGTGTTAAGAGGACCATAACTATAAAACATTGTCAACAAAGCAAACACACAAGCATACACAAATGGCATGCTCAATAATTAATCAAATTAAAAGCAAGATGGTCAAGTTATGGAATATAAATCACAGTTACATATCACAGCGTCACAGTTAAAAGGTGAGTCTCAGCTTCTGAGGCTCCCTCCAAGGGATAAGGATCATGTGATAGCTTTTGTACACTTTTCTGTCCACAATCTTCCGAACATTGAAAGTTGAAATTTGATTGATTCTATGCATTTTCAAACAACATGACACATTGGAACAAGGTATCGAGATCTCACACAATTTGGAACAAGATATCATTGGAACAAGAGTCACTGGACTCAAAATATTTTGTGTGGAAAAAATTTGTACTGAGCAAATCTTACATGTTTTGCAAAATCTTACATGTTTTACAGTAAACGGATTGTGGTTAGTCATCTGCTATGTCACTCTTCTTGTGAATGTAACATTTCTTGGCCGAGTTTCTTGACAAAACCTATTAGACTTGCTAGTGAAGATTATTAAGACATTACCTGCCTAGGGCTGCCTGAATAAACCCTACAACTGTTTATCGTCTCTCTGTTTGTCCTTCCAAGGTGACAGCCCCAGCAGTTGGCCTTGGCTCATAATATGGCAGCAAATTAACAAGCCCCAGGTTGTCATGAAATCGGCCAAAAGAAGGACTAAGGCCACACTTAGTGGTTTGCCAGTAAGCACTTGGAAACAAATGTCTTTGTAATTAAGAAGAGTCTGAACCTCCCACCAAGTCTGGAGCAAAGTCTGCTCCTTAAATGAACAATCCCATTCCTCAAAAGATCTAAAGTATATACAAGATACAATAGTTGCAAAACAGTTTGCTAAATATAATATGTTCTATATTCACAAGGATGCTACTGGATGCTCCATAGCTAGCATAAAGTGAACATGATGAACTGGGCAATGTCTTCTTACATACATGTGTGTGAGAGAAAAAGAGCAAAGTTGAGAATAGTGAGCAAGAGAGGATCATGGAGTACATTCACAGGACATTCAATTTTGGGACCTTAGAGAAAGATCTCCCAAAGGAAATTATTTCAGAGTCACAATCCTTTGGCCATTCCAGCCTGTTATAGCCATTATCCATAGCTATCAAGGGCAAAGTGTTAGTGACTATAACAAATGCATGCCTCCTGTACCTTCTCTTTCTCAGTCTATTTCAAACACAGTAAATCATTTATAATGCAGTATTAAATTAAGAAATAAACAAAGGCCTGTTTATTAAAGCTTTTCATCTATCACTTACACATAGCATAACAGTATACTCAAATCTAGCTATTTTTGTCTGTTCAGATCTTGTGTCAATCCATGCAATCGCTGTATGCCAGTAATTTTGCCAGTAATAGTGTCATTAATGATAACTGACCTTATGAAATTAAATACTATAACATATGACAAATTCATCATGTACTAAAAATACTACTTAGTAGAAAGATTTTAACAACAAAACATCACTGTGAAAAGGGGGGAGGTGTGGTTGGGCAGGGGGAAGCCTCCATCACTATTCCATCGCCATTTCATCGCACCTACACATTAACACACACATTTCCTCTAGGGGCAATTTAGTGTAAACAATGCACTTACTGGCATGGTGGGAGGAAACCAGAGAATCCAGAGGAAACCAACACAGACATTAGGAGAACACACAGAACTCCACGCAGATAAAACCAGGAACCCTGAAGTTCAGAATAAAACCAGGAACCCTGGAGCTGTGAGACAGCAACACTATCTGCTGCAGCAATGTGCCTTCTCATCTATCTTAGGTACATCATTTACATGCGTATAAAGTTACATTAAAAATTCAATTTCGACTTCTACAAGTGACTGATGAGGAAAGAGTTGGGAGATATCAGTTTTACCTGATGTAACTGGTTTAATGTTTATTTCTCGTACAACAGGTTAATATATTTCTATGGGGTTAATGGAAACGTGAGGCATGAATTCTGCCGGCTCTATTAGTGCAGCTCAATTTGTTTTGTCTCTATTTCTTTTTTAATTACCATACACTTTTCATTTGTGTTTACAGAGACCAGGCAATGTCACATTCATCCTGGTCGGATACTGTTAGAATGCCTTTGATTACTACTCAATAGAGAGGCTGAGGAAGAGGCAGAGCATATCATTAAGAGACTCACTGACAGCAAATACAGTCAGTAATACTTTGCTTGCATGTCCACTAATAAAAACTAAAGTCACCCTCTTGTCAAACAAACAAATATACAAATAGGTAAACATGTAAAAAAATTTAATATTTTGTTTAAAATATACTTTTATAAACTGTTAAATGCTCATTTTAGAGTATACATATTACCTCTCCTATATTTCAGTCTAGAAAATCTCATGTACACTTCCATTATATTTGTGTCTATGAGCTATAGTTTGTTTCATTTCATGATTATAAATTAAATAGGGCAATTACAACTGAAACATCAAACACCCTGCAACTCTCTCTAATCAAATCCCAATCCCAATCCCAATTTACTCCACCAGCACTACACAGCTGTCTCTAGGAACAAAACACTATGCACATCAGTAAACCTACTAGGAAACCTCTTCATGTCTCTACTTGTCCTATAGTGTGCACAAATATAGCAGTGTCTTCTCACTCAACACAACAGCTGTATATTTCAACTCAGCTTCCGAATGGCCCCCTCGCTGCTCCATTTAATGATACCTTCACCAAAACGCTGTGGGGTTCAGAAACTATTCTGATCTGGTCACGCTCCACAAATCTAACCTACTTCCCTGCCTCTATAAAATCCTTAGGCAGTAAGAAAAGGGACAAAGAACTCATTTGAGAACTTGTTCTCAACTGATCATTGCAATAGATACCAACCAGATGTGCTTTGAGACATAAATAATGCAATTAAATTTGTTCTATTTTCTTTACAACACTTTTTTCTGGTTAATATAGAGTAGGTGTCCACATAGGCCATTTAGTTGTACAGAAATTTCTCTCATCTGTCTACGAGTGCACAAAGGACCACCGTTGCCTCAGAGCACCAATAGTACTGCATTAGCAGCGCACCTGTCCTGCTGAAGCAAGGACTGAGACCGCACCTGTGGGGAACACAATGAAAAGGACTTCAGTAATTAAGCATGCTGACTCTTTTCCCAAAATGATTAAAGGGAGAAGTTCGCTTTCCATTATGGAAATGTTATATGCTATAGAATACTTTGAAGACATACTTAAAATGCATTAAGTACACCTAATATGGGTCTACTAGTTCTATCTTTTTTTTAAGAAATACCATTAATGCTCTAGCCATATACTTATTAATAACTGTAATTTTTTTGTAAACTACATATTAAAAAACTAAACAACATGTTAAGCTTTAAAAAATTTCTTAAAAAAAAAAATACAAGCCAATTCTTCCTCTATGGTGTACTACTCTTCTGGGAGCAAGAAGGTGATCTTGTCAGAGATCAGGAAGACAATTCTTGCTATGTCATAGTAAGGACTTTTATTTAGGGGTAAGTTTTATGACTCAAGTCAGCTCATGTTTGCTTTTATGGCACATTCACAGACAAGCGTTGGCTGATTCACTGAGCAGTAAAATCAAATTAATATGAGTTTGAGTAAAGGGGATTTAAAATGCACGCTAAACGCTCAGTAAAATGTATTTTAGCCATGTATTTTGTGTAGTGGATTAAAACCTGTTTGCATAAACCCGTAATAAATAATTGGGTTTGATCTAATATAAATAGTAGGATTAGTAGTAGTAATTACTGTACTCAGAATGAAGTTTAATAAATGTATTATTGCTAGTATAAGTGAAAGTAAACTAATAGTCACTTGTCATCTACTCTTGCCATCTCTTCAAGTAGACTTTGAAGTGCTAGTACATCTAAAAGTAAACTGTAAGTATACCTGACACACGGTGTGATTCTATGCTTGGATTGTACACTTGTAATGTACTTGAAATAATGTCTTTTTTTCATAAAGATTAGCTGATAGCTGATGTCTGGAACATTATTGTCTCTTTCCTATACAAAAACTGCTGGAATTTCTTCATCTATCTTTCCAAACAGAGAAGAAGCTAAATATTGCATCAAACTTCAGTCTCTTGACAAGTAATTGTCCTGGTTAGCCCAGGATAAAGCTTCATGCATCAGGAAAAAGAGGTTTCAGTTCATTATGTGCACCGGCAAATGACAGTAAGCGGATAAACTTTCTTATTCTAGAAAAGACTGGATGGTTTGACTGGATATCATCCAAGCATTGCTGATTGTCCAGGATGTCGGGTGTGTTCAGATGCTGGGGTCGAACCTCAATATAATGCGAAGGTTAACATGGATGCCTCAAGACAATGTCAAAAAAGGGCTATCCAACGTCTCCTAATTTTAAATTAAATGTGCAGATTATAATTGTGATTACTCTGATAAAGTGATACTTCCTAATGGAATGAGACTTCACCAAGGCTAACATGTTACATAGTAAACCATTACTACTACACTACATTTATACGTCTTCACAAAACACAGCATCATGAGAACCAATAATTAATTTCGTTCTACCTTCTGTCAGCCTAAAGAGCTGATTTAATTATTCAATTTTATGACAGACAAATCATCACTAGCTATATTAAGACTCGGCAGAGTGTATGTAATCTGAATTATTATTATTATTATTATTATTATTATTATTATTATTTTTAATTATTATTATTATTATTATTATTATTATTATTATTATTATTATTATTATTGCTGTTGTTACTATTTAAGTAATAATTAAAAAGCTTTGTGACAAACTTACTAATGAGTAGCTTAGTAATTTTCTGAATTTTAAAGTGTATAAGTCAGTTGTCTTCTCCCAAATAGAGTATACTATTAGCTCTAATTGTTGCAAGAGAACAAATATGACATGTTTAAAATTCATTTATTCAGTCATTTACATGTGGGTCAGTGAGTAGAGCAGCAATAAGTGGAACAACATGATACCTAACAAAGTGCCAACATAATTATATACAGTGTCTTAGCACAGTTTCCTTGCTATTAATACATATAGGTATAATAAAAGGGACACTAGAATATTAAGCTTAAACCCATGTTCATTCAAAACACAAGTATAAATAGATTATTTTATATTAGTTATGTTAGCATCTGCCCCTTGTTCCTTGATATTCAGGTATTTTTAATACGATAGGACCATCAGTCAAAAGACTTTAACGATTTTGGCCCTCATCCTCTTTAAAGTGTTATGTATCTTAAAATGTTGTCCAACGTTTCATTTTTTTTTTTTTTTAGAGATGCTTCCTAAAGTCAGAGAGAACATACAGATGAGCTCTGAATTGAAAAAAGATGTTTAGGGTTCATGTTAAAGTCACTAAATTCTGGGGATAGAACTTTAGTAGTTACAATAAAATATTCACTAATTATAGTAACCATAAAAAGTAGGACAGATAGGTAGGTGTGGAGTCAGGACCTGTCAGTGAGTTTAAACTGTTAATTAAAAAGTGTTTCGCCGTGATTATGCTGTGCTCTTAGCATGCAGATTAGCTGTGTTAGAACAAAACACACTATATCACACCATTGCACACTAATACTGCTTCTGATCTCATGGGTTTCGTGCTGTGTTGTTTTTAGAATTTCTAAAACCGTGTTTTAGTCTATTTGGGCTTTTGTGAGCAATCTGGGTGTTTACTGATGCAGAGAAAAATGACATCTGTTCTTATAAGCTAGGTGTGCTTGTGTGGCCCAACTTGTACCAGTATTCATGCCGGATGGAGGGTGATGTGGACATGAGAGTGCCACATCGGGACCAATTAATGCTGACAACATCAGTCAGCGATCAATTTTTTAAATTTGACATGATAGAACAGTAGACAAGGCAATGGAGACTTCGAGAATGATGGAGCCAGGATAGACAGGAGCTGCAAGACTGCTGCATGGACAGCCTGAAGCTTTTACCTGGGGGGTATTGTAAATGACAGATACATCCTGTGAGCAGATGTAACTTGGTCAATGGAAAACTCTCTAAGGCAAAGCAGATTACTGTGAGCTTTATGTTTTGATGCAGCTTGACTCACTGTTATACTGTATTAAAGAATGTCTAATCACCCATTTAAAATCATCTTCAGACCCCAAAGAGATTAGAATATACTTGGTAAGTTCTTATGGTAAATGCAAAAAAAAAAAAAAAGTGGTTGTGTTCACTGCCTAAAGTTTAAATAAAACCAAGGTGAATGTTCTTTCTGCAAAGAGTGAAAAACTGACTGTCTGTCAAATGCTATGCATATTTATTAAATATGTGTTAGATATTTTGCATCGGACATGTCAGAAGCCCTTTAACTGTTGCTCTGTGTAGCTTATTAAATGTGAAATGGAAATGGAAATCTTTAACACTAGGAAAAACTGATCAATACTCACAAAGATGCGTTGCTCTGTCATAACACAGATCAGATAAATGCACATGTTGTAGCAAAAAAAAAAAAAGTATGACACTGTACAGTTAAAACACAAATGTTAAAATGATAGCAAATTTATCATGACACATATTGTATGATTTTTTTTACGAACACCTACTGCATAACTACACATCTGAGTGGGTGAGGGCTAAACTGTGCTTGCTCCCAAACACATGAAGCCAGACACTCCACCTTTCCACCGCTCCCCATGCAACATCATACAGAGATAGGATGTATTGGGATCAGACTATTAACTACCCTCTTACATATACATGAACTCACAGGTGCTTGAAATTGGTTAATGTTGCTCTTATCAACAAGCGAGAGAGGAATTCCATCTTTCCTGTGCAGAGAGTAGAGTCAGATATGCTGTCTTAGGCTCCTGGCCATGGATGGCTTTGGAGTCTTTGCTATACCACTGTGGCACTTGGGTGAAAGTTCTCTGAAGTGATGTAAGCATCTAGTGCATGCAACTTAATTCCCCAAGAGAAACGACCAGCCCAGAGAAAATATCTTACATTAGCTGTTAAATGTTTGGCCTGTTGTGGGTGTGAAATTCCACCCTTCTGACATGATGCCATCCCTCAGCAAATGGGCACCGTCTCACACATCAGTCCAGAGCTTCACACTTAATCTTACCACATCTCCACATTGGGTCTATTCCAGATGCGGGACCAAAGAGAATGCACTTTCAAAAAGTACACTGCCTAATTTGGCCAACTTTGTTCTGGAGACATTTTATAGCATGCCATTAAAACAGATGAGCTGTCTGGGGGGTGGGGTGGGGGGTCTGGTAGCAAACTGGATTAAAGTGTTCAGAAAGATGTGCTAACAGCAGTAAGCAGAGCACAACATCACCAGACTGTGTGTCCTGCCTTTCATGTCAAATGAGCTGACATGTTCACAATGCAGTGGATTCAAACTGGGTGAAGCCAGACTGAGACCTTTATGTTGAGACAAATAGGAGTAAATGAGGTGTGGGTCTAAAAGTTAATGGGTGATCAGGTGGGGCAATACATTCTCCAAGGGCATTGCATGCTGTCAAATACATGGACACTAAACTGAGGGACATTGCACAGGGGAGTATTATTTTGTTTACTGTGTTGCTATTTGTATCATATGAGACACAAAATGGGCACAAGGGACAAGCCTTTTATTTTAGGAGTAATATTTTGTGCTTTCCTCCTAATATTCCTCTAATCAATAAATTCATACAGAATGGCCTGACTCAACAATTTACCTTAGTTTTCCCCTCTATGGCCAAGGTTGTCTGTGTTTGAGAAAAGAAAACAAAGACAGAAGTATCTGTTTTAATCTTGGATGTGATCCATTGTCATTGTGCTACCAAGGTTTCTTCCAGGAGTACAATAAAAAATAAATAAATAAATAAATAAATAAAAACATTTATGATTGGATGATATTTTTACAGCACCTACAATGAGTGGATTGATCAGTGTTTACTGAAAATCAATATCACGTTATTGCTAAAGTTCTGATGAAAGGCTCCATGTGTCGGGTATCAAAATCAATAAAGTACACAACATGTTATATAATCATACATCTTAATTTGATGCTCTCCTAGGCTTCGTTTTAGGTCTTCATCAGGTATACAAAAATGAAGGAACAAAAGGAGTGTATATATAGTTAAGGCACCCAATTAGCACCTTAAATCCCTGCAAACAAGCACATCTTACAGGTAGCTTCTTATCAGTCGAGACTTCCTCACACCAATTATGTAAAATAGTCCCTCCTTCACAGTCTTTCAGACGCCTCCTCTGATGTACAGGTTAAAGCTCAACTAAAATCTTATCTTTCCACCTCCAGTAATTCATTGTTTTATGCTGTTATGAAAACTGAGTTGTTTGTTGTTATCTTGATGTCGCTTGTGTCTTTTCCTCTGACATACAGTACGTGTATTTCTACCCATTGTAAAGCAGCGCTGGATTTGAGAACGTGTTAATTAATTTTCTATAATAGCACAGCTCTGACAGTAGTTCCAGCTGCCATTCAAACAGGAGGTTTATGTGCTCTTTCTGATACGTTATTGATTCTATAGTAATAACTCAATCACAGGTCTAAGTCTAATTACACGTCTAACAAGTTTAACATCATGGCCCTAAGAGTAGCGCAGCTGAAAGGCAAATCAAAGGTACTGTATATGTGCATGTTTTTGTTATATGTTATGATATTTTTCTGTAGAAGCAACTAATTTAAATGATTATTTTCCTATAACAGCTCACCCCATCATGCTGTATTCCTTACATAACATATTATTATTATTAGTAGTAGTAGTAGTAGTAATAGTAGTAGTGGGAGCTCAGTGTTTCTTTGATCCACATGCTTATATTGTGCCATAAAAGAGTATGCAAAAAGTAAATTTTTTTGTTTAACCCTTGTGCATAATCAAAATTCTGGCATTTTTATAACAAAATGGAGATTTTGTTATAAGAACTGCTGCAGTTATCTGGTTGTTGTCATTGGTTTAGGGTGTGTGACTGAGTGTGACTTATTTGTCGCAACTGAATCTGCTTGTTAATTCTATCCTCCTTCATTAGTAACTAACTAACTTACTTGAAATTGAAATAGGGTGAAAATAGAAATGTAGACTATTTGCACACAGTGTAGTCATTACACAGTATTACCAGTTAGTAACCGAACAGCAACTAATACAGTGTATACAAAAGTTGGTTAGTTTGATATCAAAATTGGTTATCAGACATATCTAAAGTCATGCAAATGTGGTAAATTTTCAAAACAACATTGTTCAGAAATAT
>CM074956.1:13190656-13227710 GCA_037577455.1 Pangasius macronema | reverse complement strand
GGGTCAGAGCTGTTTTGGCTGTTTGGGACCTACCCAATATTAGACAGGTGGTTTTAATGTCATGGCTGATCAGTTGTATACATTTTGATTAATATGTCTATAAAGCTCATCACCAAGTGCTGAAGGCAAGATTGTACCTATGAATTGCTTGCCTTTGTTTTCCTTCAGAGCCTGATGGTAGCAATTTGTCCATTTTCCTGTGAGTGACAGGCCAGTCAAGGATGAGATTGATTGTCAGGGGTGTGAAGGATAAGAGGAGTTGGGGCTCAGTGTTCTAGTCTGGCTAGGACTGATGGACTGACAGAATATAAGGAGTGAGGTTTTAACATGCCTGGGCTGAGAGATGCATATCCTTTGAGATATAAGCTGCATAAAGCCACTGATACATGACACGTCACAGTCCTTTTGTACTAGACTATGCCCAGATTAACAGATAAAACCAGTAGACTGTTCATTAGTCAAAAACTTTATACTTGAACATACCAGACCTGTGTTTCATAGAATTGAAAGTAGGTTCACTTTGTTTGCCGGAAGCATTTCGTCTTTGTTCTTGAGCAGCCTGACCTGCAGCAAATCCTCTGAAGAGAGCAGATGGTTCCTTTTCTGACGTGGGTGTGAAACAGCCTAGGGACCACAGTCCATGGTATTAAACACACACACACACACACACACACACACACACACACACACACACACACACACACACACACACACCTCATCTCATCCAGTCATCCAGACCCTCCCTTCTCTGCTTGAGTGCCAGAGTGATGGATGTGTGATTTGAAAAGACAGGCAAACCTCCCTGGGCTCCTCCCTAAGGAGGAAGAGAGAAAGAAAAAAGAAAGTGAGAGAGAGAGAGAGAGATGGAGAGAGAGAGAGAATATATATGTCAATGTGAAACTGAATTAGGTCTTGTCCAAATTGCTGATACATCCTTAGAGGGACTTAATTTAGTAGAGATAGGCTCACAGCCCAGGAGATAACATGTCAAATTCACACAGAGTGAATTTTGTTATATTTCACATGTGGGACACACTTTATATTCAGTAGGTCAATTCTCAGATAAACAAAGCACCCATGGGAAAGGTTTAATTCACCAAACACAAGCTTTTACTCATGCTCTGAGTGTGAGCTGACAGGTAAATTCAGCATGTGCCAAGCTGATTCCCAAGAAAAGATCTACATTGTCAGGCACACTGAGCCAGATGCATCAGGATCCAGACGAGTTCCATCTGATGATTAGTAAATATGATTGATATTAATGTTGCTTTTTGCAACATGTATGCTCTATCAAATTAAAACAACGTTCCATTAAACCCTTTATACAAGAGTGCTCCTTTGTACAAAGTTCTTCTACTATACCACACACATCCTATTATAATAATAATTTGCTACAATAATAATGAATTCCTCTTTAACAGCACATTAACAACACATATTTCTTTGGACATTGTGGCTGCCTGTGTGCTATTCCTGACCCTGATTGTGTTGTTGGACACAATGCTCAACTCTCCTCCCTTTCAGCCTATTTTCATAAAAGAGCACAGCGCCGTCTCATGCCAAACCTCCTGCTCCTCCAATGGCTCAACCATCAATCTTCTCTGACATCTTATTAACTCGCAACAGACACCAATACCCACAGATAGGTTTTGGTGGCTATAACTAGTTCACTTATTTATTTATTTTCACATCGATTTGTCACAATGTGTAGGAAGAAACATTTAGCCCATGTCCAAAAATAGCCGCATGGCACATGGCAAAGACAATAAATACATCCATTCCCGTTATTTCACTTCCTCTCTACGTCCAAGAATTAAAGGATGTAAGAAGTTTCCTGAAAAGTTTCCTGAAATTCTCCATAGTGATGTTTAGTCTATTTGTCAGTAGACAGTGGAACAAGTCATAATTCTCAAGACATTCTCCAGAAGCAGAGAGAGAAGAGAAGTGTAGTGTAACAGTAGTCAGCAGAAGCGATTACATGTCCAATAACTCCACTGGGTTTCTGAGAACACACATAAAGAGCACATCACTATGATGAGTTGTGGGTATAACAGAGCTGATCACACTTTCCATCAATATCATCATTGCTGAAGAGATTAAAACCACTCCAGCACTTCTGAAGAGGATTTAAATTGAGATGCTCGAGCTGTCAGTGTACCATGACGTCTGTGTCACGGGGAGTTGGAATGGCAGGAACAGGCGTAGATGTGGCATTATCAGTTCAGCAGGCGCTTCTTCCTTAGATTGATCAACCTTAATGAACTCATCATGCCCCCACAGAGAGATGTCCCGATTACATCTGCAAGCCACATGGGGTCCAAGAGCACTTGTAGAATTATGTACTGCCTGTCATGCACATACAAGTACACACATAATCACAGGTAAGATGTCCTCTGATGCTACATTGTCAGTCCCACTTATGCTAAGCCTTCAACTTTATAGGACGCCAACAGGATGCTTTATTGGAGGCCATGAAAGTGTATGCAGGGTGCAGAAAAGAAAAAGTGTTCAGTGCACCTCAGTGCACAGATATCTCTCTGACTGATTAAGTACAAACCGCTGGTATACTGAGAGCGGCTTTGCCTGGTCAGAACTTTTGCAGGTATAGTGTTTTAGGGTGTGGTGAGCAATGTATTTAATCTCAACATTAATGAAATATTCAAGCATGCCAGCAGCCTTTGTTTCCATTCCAGCTTCTTTTTTCATTTTTTCCATTCAGTATTTTTCTAGTGCAATTCAGTTCATTATTTTAATAGACCTATAGCAAAATCTAATTCGGTACTACTTAATGACTTAAGTGTGATCTATATGGCAAAATAAAATAGTAAGTTAGCAAAATGTAAAAGAGGTGGTATCATCTCAAAGAGCACTGGTATACTGTACATTGGGGAAAAAGTCTACATATTATCTTTTACGGTGAAGTCATATAAATAGCCACAGGAAATAACAATTAATTCAAGAAAAATCAAACACAAAAAGGACACTACCATACAATGAAGTAATCGTGGTACTAAATTCAAAGCAGAGTCAAAAACTTAAGCTTTAACATAAACATTGATTTAAATTAATCTCAAAATTTAATCTAAACTCTGCAGAAAATTGGCACGCAGAGCATGTTATCAGGGCTGGGTAGGTGCTCTGCAGTGCTAATTGCTTCCAGGATGAGACAGAACCTTCCTTTGGCGTCATTAATCAACAGAATACATTATAATCAAACCAGCGTAATTAATAAACTAAATTAATTACACCATAAATGGAGGCATAAGTACAAAATATGGCCTTCACAATCACGTCCCCTCCCCCATTTTCAATCGGTGATTAAATTAAATCATTAAACTACGTAATCATCTTTGCCTCTCACACATAGTCTTGTACTAGAAATTAAAGCCAGTAAAAATAACAAAATATATGGATTATTATTCCGACAAATCTAAACCCCATCCATGTTTTCTATCTCTATAGGAACTGTAACTAAAGTTTTGATTTCAGTGAGGCTTTCAGTGAAAGTGGACTCATTAACTTGACAGTTCATTGAGACTGCCATTTGCAGAATGTACTAGTCTTATCCTGGGCCTTCAAAAACGTCCTATTATCCTCTAGCTATAGTTTTTCACTCTTTCATTGATGTCCATTGGATGGTGCACACCAGGAGAAAAGGTTGCACCTCCCATTCAGAAACTGGTATTTGTCAGATCAAGTCAATGTAATTGCTGGCAGAGAGGACACAGACATGCCAGTGCTGTCATTAATCCTCGTCTTTGAGCTGCAGACAGAACACTGGTAAGGATTCACTGAGCTCTATTTTCTCACCTTCTCATATTTCATGCTGTTTTATGCTCTGAGTAAACAAGTTAGAGCCCCTGGGAAAGCTGCTTATTTTAAAATAGAAACGCTATGCTTAAAAACAGCAGATAATATCCGGTTGGGAGGATGGGGGGGTGGGGGGGGGGTGTTGGGGGGGGTTAGTGATTCCTAAGAATCCAGTGTGAATAGGAATCTGGTTTCATTCAGCTTCCCAGCTTCTCGTTCACCACACAAGGAAATCTATCTAGAGGGGATACAGGGAGCGTCCTTATTACTTTTCTTTTTCCTCCTTCCTATTTGCATGTACACTTCTCATTTTATGCCATTTCTTTTGTTAAACATGCATTTCCTAACAAACTTTTGGTCTGTTTGATCAGAAACAACTCTCTCTTCTCATTTTGCCACTAGTCAAATACAGTGAAACCAGTGCCTATGCTTAGTGTAGACAATACAGTGTAAGTGCTGCAAACACTGACATAAAGATACTTTAATCTTTCCTTAATCATAGTTATCCCTACCGATAACTACTAGACTCATATTTACTCTATAAATACAAAGAAACTGTGCTGTAAAGAAGGCACCATTCATTGTCATGGTTGTACTCATGGTAGCTGTTCATACGATTTTTTAGGCCAAAGTTTTTCCAGTTTACCTTTCTGCTTAAACATGTGGTATTACCATGACATTTGGTGTTTGTTTCTGCTTACTTTGTTGTGCAAATAATAATACAATTATGATATACATATTTTATCATAGTTTCTCTTAATTTATGGTCATTTCAGGCATTTCAGTAAAATTATGTTAAATTGTCTTACCATCTTTTTTACACCAAAGTAAATAACCAAGTAGCACCACACATTCATTTTCTACTGCACAATTACTTGTTAAATAGCTAGAACCTGTCAGGCATTTCAGATAAACTGTCTTGGCACTTGGCATTATTTGGATTGCACAGATAATGTATTGTAATCAGATGCAAATAGAGATAGGAATAAGCTTGCCAGAAATTTGGTTGAGACTAAAGGTATGTATTGACTGGGAAAATATTGGGGGGCAAACAAAAACAATAACAGTGTGAATGGGATTTAAAATGGGATTTTAAAAAAACATTAAATACCCTTACAGCTGTGAGTGAATCCAACTGTGAACTCGAGTGAGGCTGAGGAACTGTCAGAATTCACAGACCATGCTGACAGTGCTGCCATTTGTGGGACAGCATGGTATGATTCATATTTAACTGCCAAAAATATGTTTCATGTATCCTTTAGGTCATGCCCACTTCTGGTTTAAATCTGAATACAGATACAAATATTGGGAGCACTAAACAGATACAAGTATACAGGGTGCCCCAAAAATCTCCATACATACGAGAACATTTCTTCCGAAACTTTTCATATTTAGTTTATGTTATTTTTTTCAGGTAGCCTTTAAGAATGCCTTTGACAAAAGAAGAACGTATTGAAATCATTCTCATGGATGGATTGGGAAGCTGTCGCAAGTTTGAGATGGGCTTTAACATGGAACATGGCAAGCACATCACACACAACACTGCTGCCAAAATGAGTAACAAATTCAAAAAGACTGGAAGTGTTTTGGACCAACTGAGATGTGGACGTCCATGAAGATCCACTGAACATACACTACAGTAGCATACACTTCTTGTACTTACCATTTTTACACAAAAATAATAGTGCAAAATTCTGTAAAGGTTTGTACCACACACTTAACCACATGATACCTATAAATTACAGGACTATAACAGAAAGCATTACAGCTACTGATTTCAAATCAGTGTTTTATGAGGTGTATACGACTGCAGCCTTGAAATGGATAAAATCTCACTCAAAGTTTCCCTCTAAAGCATAAGGCTCAGTTTTCAGTGAGGAGATTTGAAGTACCTGTATCTTATGCCTCTGATTATAATGCATCAGTATTGTTATTTACATTATTAATTAACAAATGATGAACCTCAGCAGTACAACAAACATAAGTAAGTTAACAATTGTATTACCTGACATTTGTTGAAATTATTTGGCTCATTTAGTTTCCTATTTAAAAAAAAATCCATTGTTACAAGTTACTAGTTACTGAATGTATATTAATGCTGGCTCTTTCATGATAACTACTGCTTTAAATAATGCTAGTTAAGGGAACCCTAATCTAAAGTGTTATAGCATTGACAAATTTTGTTAATTAATAATACAACATCAATAATGGAAATAAAAGCGAAATTAGAATCTGAGTGCTCTTTTGTCCTTTTGCTTCTGGGCTCTTGAGCAATTTTATTTTTAATTACTTTGAGAAACCGGTATCTCATGGGTCATAACCATAATTATCATTTATGTATCTCATTAAATAGGCTTCATTTCCACAGGACTCGTTTTTGGTTATGAATTAGACCCGTGAAGACTGCTATGGTGCCGATCTGTATATGAACAGATCTTGAAGAAACAACTTATGGAGAAATAAATAATTTCCCCGTGGTTGTCTGTAACGTACATACCGAACACAGCAAAGGTAGGAAGCTGGAGGCTCTGTCAGGGTACGAATGTATTCTCTGAGAGCTTCTCCACTATATTCACCATGCCTGTCCTATGCACTATGAAGTTCCTTTCCTTTTTCTACCCTTCACTGTGTAAATGTTTGTTACAGCTAATTAGCGCTGCTTTTTTAATGTCTTTCAAAGACAAATCAGTCATCCTTAAGTCAAACTGTGCCAACTACTCAAGCCACACTCCATTCATCTCTGACTCAAAGACTAATCCTTATAATGTCCTTATAATGCAGTTAAACCAATTAGTCCTATTATGAATCACTATAATGGTTACAGATATGGATATTGTATAAGACGATATTTGCATTTTATGGTTGTGATGACAAAATGAAAACAGTGAATAGCTTATGAATCGCTGTGCTTGTGAATGATAAATCGCTCGGTGGTCAGTGTGGTAATTGCATGATGGACATGAGCCTATTCAATCAGTGAGTCATGTGTGTGTGTTGCACCTGGCCGGCTGTCAATGTCCTTTCTCTAATTCAGTGCATCCAGCTGAACTCCTATAAACCATCAACTCTAATAAACAAGCAGCCCTGTCATCTTCCAGCATTCTTTCCACACCACCACAATGGTGCATACCTCAGAAACACATCTCCTAAACAGACAGACGACATAAATACAAAAGGAGAGCATAAACAAGAACAAAGTATTTACATACCGACCAGTGACAAATTAAAGGAATAAATAGCATAGTGCGTTAGTAAGATGTAGAGCCAACCCAAGGCCCCAGAACAGCTTCAGTGCACCTTGGCACAGATCTTCCAACTCTCTGGATCCGTACTGGAGGGATATAACACCATTCTATTGACTTGCAGTCACGCATCCCTCTAAGTGGACTAGTGGATCCAAACAACGCCTGCATATCAAAGGCACAGATTTTTTTCCTTTAATTTGTCACACAGCCGTAGGTTGAATCTGACTCGAGAACATATTTACAGAAGGATATTGTTTCAGTGTCTGTACAGCAGCACCACAGGCTAAAAGCAGCTTTTATCAGGTTTGGTCTGGCTGCTCATATCACATACAGCATGGCTAATGCACTTGCAAAATACACTGTTGGATTTCTATTTCTTGAATATAAGGATAACTTTTTAATGAAGAATTTGAAGTCTTATAACCTCCAGCAGCGTCTCTGTAATAACTTGTGATCAGATTTATGGTAATTAGCTTTAGCTAATTAGCTTTTAGAAGAACAAAATAATGTACTCAACTAAATAATCAGTAAATAATCTGCTCAACTAAATCATAATCTTTCTGGAATCTCTAACTTTTGATATGGATAACATTCATATACCTATATAAGTCTTATGATCTATTTTATGTACTTTAATGAAAGAGAGGTTATTGTTCATGCCTACACTATTATGTAAATAACTTCAACCGGAATCACACATGCAATAACAAAACCGAAGTGTAATTATGTTCTGTTGTTCTCTGCGAATACTCTGAATAGTTAGACTATTAAAGTTTAATGGATTCATTGTGATCAGAAGCAAAACGAAATATTAAATATTTCATTTCATTTGACTTTAAAATGAATGTTTTAGTATTGTGTACTTTCCAGTCCAACATAATAAGATGCTTTTTCTCAGACAGTGCCAGAGGGTTAGTCAGTTATTGAGTTTTGTACTCTGATAGTAAAAATAGCACGCTTTGAGCTTTAACAACTATTGACGGCTTTCAAATACTGAATCTGTTGCTGATTTGATAGAAACATTTGTAATAAAACAAAATGAGCACTAGAGGCAAAGGCTATAATAGTTTTTGAACTGATGCTGTATCTGGAACATAAATACAAAAGAAACAAGGGTCAGTTGGTATCCATATTTTGTAGGGTGTTAGCCCTGAAATTTAAAATTGAACATTTTATATATAAAATAAAATTACTTGGATTAAAGCTCAATGTCACTGCTGGTTTGTGAACAGTCAGCCAGTCAAAATCATCCAGCCAACAGTGCTGTGGTCAGAAACTGACCTTGAGAGGGCTTGAGGACAAAGAAAAACAATTGCACATGGAAAACAATGAGCTATAGTCTCTAAATGTACACATGCAAGGTGATCCATCAAGGTAGGTGTGTCTAATAAAGCGGCCAGTGAGTGCATTCTGAGTTTAAAACCCCTAGCATCACTCCTGTGCCTAATACACTTACATGCCACTACCATATCAGTACTGAGAATGGTCAATAATATAATATCTGGTCAGTGCTGATCTTTACAAAGTGACCTGATTCAAAGTGACCTTAACAAAGGTTTACCTGATAAAACACAGCTGTATGAGCATACAGACTACAGACTGGCATGTCATGTATATCATGCAGCTGGACCCAACATAATCCATCATGCCAACATAATCCACATTATGGAGAGGACAGTGAGGGACAGGCTCCATGCTGTTGTTTTTAACAGTCATTTCAACCCCATAGAGCTCTAGATCACTACATCAGGAGACACTGGGACTGTCCAGCTCCCAATGACAAGCAACTTCATCAGGCTCTGTATGTGAGATGGGAGAAATTCTCACAATACTACGTTCACATGCTTTTCTTTAAGCAAGAGTTGTTAAACTGTGCTGGCTACTGGCATTGTGCTGTTATTCTATTTGTCTGGTACACAGTGAAGGTTAAAACATCAATCCAGCAGGCCCTGCATGTTGTCAGCGTTGTATACTGAAGAGAAGCTCTACTGAGAATCATCTAGTGCCCCCTGGAGGACTGAATGAAAATCTGACATCAGATTATAGTGCTATCATAAACTGACACAAACACACTTGCACTGCATTAAGATTCACAAGACACAATGCTCAGGGCATTTTGGTTTTGATTTTGTGTGTGTGTGTGTGTGTGTGTGTGTGTGTGTGTGTGTGTGTGTGTGTGTGTGTGTGTGTGTGTGTGTGTNTTACCCGGGTCAGTGTCACACTGAATCAGGAGTCTATCCTAAAAACACTGACCATGAGGCCTGAATATACCCTGGATAGGAGGCCATTTCATATCAGGGTGTCATGCACACACACAATCACACACTCATTCACACACTATTGGCTAATACGTGTTGCCATTTCATTTAATGGCATATTTTTGGGAGGTGGAAAGAAACTGGAGAACCTAGATGAAACCCACGCAGACTTGTGGGGAATATGTGACACCACAATCCTCACAGACAGTAACCCAAGCTCAAGATACATTAGACTGTGAACTGGCTACACCACCCATCTATGTAATTTTCATGTCACTTGGTTTTTCAATTGAATGTCAAACCTAAACAGCAAGAGCTGAGGAGAATAAACTGAGAGGATCATTTGCGAAAAGGTACTTTTATGGTCTAGAAATCGATTTCCTTCGTTTTTACTAATCATTACTTACCCGGTTTTCTTTTGTCACTGTTAGGATTAGGATTATGTACCAGGATCTCAAAGTGGCGCAAGTACACAAATGTGGCATAGGAATGAAAGATAAATTCCTCAGCTGTAGGCATCAATCTCCACTGATGGTACAATGTCACTTTAGAATTCAGAAAGTGTGATTAGAAAAAAAGACTTTATGCCAAAGCCATCTGTAATAACTTGATTTGTTTTAATGTAAATGAATGACTTATACATTTATATCATTATCATTACAGTGCTGCCTGGACATTAACACTGAAGGCCTGGCAACAATTGATCTTTTTAGCTATCAAAGATAAAGCACACATGCCAGGAAAGAAACTGAAACACAAAAAGTCAATCCATCATTTCTCCCCAACTTTACAAAGGAAAATATTACTCAATAACTCTTATGTCCTATTACTACTGATGAGTAAGAAATGACTTTTGACTTTGCTAAAGTCCAAACTGTGCTTTCTTTCAGACACTGAGTAGAATACTGTATAACCTAGCCTACAAATAAGTGAAAATTAATCATACATCTTTAAGGGAGTCCAAAAATGACAAGTACACATTATTACACTTATGTACTTAAAATATAAAGTGGATGTCTTTTCAGTCATGACAGACTTTTGACATCTGTGCATCTCCTGTAATATAACCCAAAGCGTCAAGGAGGATTTTTCTATTACACTGGAGAATATTAATTATGCTAATTAAAAAGCATTATCGCCCTGTGGTAGACCTTAGAGCTATAGAGAAGTCTGACTGAGCAATTAATCTTACTCTGAGCTCCCTCCAGCCCAACTGTGTTCCATGACTGTTGACCCCTTTTGCCCTATGTGTGCTTTTGTCTACAGGATAATCAAATGGATGGTGTGTGTGTGTGTGTGGGTGGGTGGGTGGGGGGGTTTGGGTGGATGACTGGGCTGTGAGGAGAGGACAGTCCTGTCCACTCAAGTGTCTGTCATGCAGGGGCTTCCCTAAGGATCCTCCATACTCAAGCCTTGTCAGTGTCACTCAACCCATTCCCACAGAGTGACACAGGAATGTGGGAGTCCATTAGACTTGCATTTAAAAAAAAAAAAAAAGGAAAGTGCTTTTTTTAGATCGACAGAGATTCTGTCTTTCCACAATGAGTGACAGGCTGTCAATGAATCAGTCCGAACCAGTCCCCGTTTACCGTAAGAGATTGTTTCATCCTTCCGTTATATTAACTCGAACTTTAGGTTTTTTACGAAGAAACTCATAAACATTCACTGTTAATCCCTACCAGCTATTAGTAGATCCCTATTACAACGACAAAAACTCCACAACGAGGATAAACCAGCCGACTCTCACCTATGATTCACTAGCTTCCCACCAACAAAAACAACAAATTAATGTCTTACCTGTTCACGTTCTTTCTTTTCGATTTTGAGGAAGTCAGGACGCATAAATAAAAACAAATATCGTATTATGGTCTGAGAAAGTGATTCCCTCTCCTGTTTGTTTACTTTCTCATACTGTCAATCTCTCTTCATTGGCTACCAGCTCCTGCCAGTCACTATGTAGTTGGACTTCTTTTATGTTGAAAGTTTGGTGTTGGAGCTGGTGTATGACACATGCTGCAGGTTATACACAGAGTGGAGTGTGAATTATTATTACAGGATTGCCCAACCAACTCACAACAGCTCATATCATATTGTAGAGCACTTTTTTGCCCAATGATTACATAATCATGTTTGGGGAGACAGGAGGAGGATTTTTATTTTTATTTATTTATTTGTTTTACTTTGCAACAAAAAAATCTACGCACTGTAGTGTTAATATTGTATACTTCAGGCTCGCCTGGTGCATATATGTGGATTTGACCAACAGATGTCACCAGTGTGCTGTATCAAGCATTACACTCATTCATTCATCTTCAGTAATCACTTCACTGGGAGTACTGGGTCATTATTGGAATCAAATTAACTTTTTTTACACAAACGTAACACTACATAATGCTAAGTTTAGTTAAAGACATTAGGATGACAAATCCATAAACATTCACTGTCTCTGAAGCCATGAGTCTTTTTTCAATACTGGAACTTGATCTTGTGGTTTGTCAGACCCTGTAATCCATTTGAAACGATTATAGATGAGTCTAGTGCATCTGTCCAATTGTACCTCCTTGAGTTGACAACAGATAATCTAGGGCCAGGATTATTTTGCAAGATCAAGTCTGATTGTGCAACATTACCCAGTGCATAATCAGTGTTACTGATCAATTGATCTAATTGTATTAACAAGGTTAATATCTGGTCTGGTGATTAAACAACACTACGATACGATACGATACGATACGATACGATACGATACGAGAAGAGAAGAGAAGAGAAGAGAAGAGAAGAGAAGAGAACTCGCAATACTCGAGACCATATCATTTGAAGACAAAGCAAGCCTTCAATACAAGTATCATGTGTGTTATCCTTTGTGCCAGGTTCCAGGTTTGTTTTAACTATGATTCATAAAGGGAGTAAATACACCACAGCACATGTGCCAGTAAAAGTATGGGATTTACCAGGAAATTGCAAATTAGATTAAAAAACAAACCTAAAGCTTTAAAAGTGCACACGTTATTCGGTAAGATATGTTTGTGTATTCTTATGTTAGATGTGAGCACTTCTTGTGCCTCTATTATTTTACATAGAAGACAAAAAAAAAAGCTGAAATTGAATTCAACACCTTTCCGTCTTCATGGTAGGTTGTAAAACAGCATGGATATCCTAACCAAAATAACTGCTGTGTGTACAGGAGCTAACACAAATCCAGAGGTGCAAGAGTGTGTTTTCTGCACATAGTCTTGTGTAGGGTTAGTATGTGTGCCCATCAGATTTTTTTCCCTACTCACTACCAAAGTGTTTCTCTCAGGGTGTTTAGCAGATGGTGCTGTAAACACTTCATTGAGCTCATCCTGCTCACAATTAATACATCATTTTGCTGTTTCATGAAGTGTGTAAAAAGAACAAATGCTTCTGACTAAATCAGAAAGTGGGAATATTGCTGTCTGAGACAAATCCAAAGCAAATTTATTACCAAACTTGTATGCACGTACAAACTGCAACTCTGTTTAACTCTGGTCATTACTCAGAAATGGAAAAAAAAGTGTTATGTTTTCCAAATATTCCTTCATTATTGGTAAAGAAAAGCAAACAAGTTGTCAGAGTATATTAATAGTGGAACAAAAAAGCTGAATTTGATATAAATTTGGGATTTCGTTCCACTTAACAGTTTATTTTTTCCCCCTTTGTATTTATATGTTTTTATCGGCATATGTTTCCTCCATTTCTGAGGCATGGTTTTCACTGTTTATAACCCTTATAAACAGTTATAAACATCTTTTTATAGCCTTCTCAGCTCTGTATAAAGTAAATATTTTCTGTTTTAGGTCACATGGAAGCTGCTTTTCTGTTCATAGCATCCTGCCTGAGAATTTGATCCTATTTAAATATTTCAAGCCTGAAATAAGAATTACTTTAAAAAGTAAACATGTATAAAAAATAATTTAAACAGAGTTGAACTTTGGGAATAGACTTGCATAAGTAAGCTGGGTTTTTTTGGGGTTTTTTTGGATGTTGGTTCTTGCAGTGTAATTTAATTAAAATGCCATTCAAAGCTCATGTGAGCTGTCTGTTAGCATGAGTGGTGAGACGTGTTTCACAGCATGATGAAGGATCCGCTGCACTGCTGCTTGTTGAAGATGTACTGTATGTAGATATGTGTAGAGGACATCCAGTCAATAGTCCTATTTACAATTACATAGAAGAATTATTTCGTGTCTGTGTCGTCCGTGTTACTGTACTGGAAACTATCTAAAAAAAAATGTAATAAAATGCAATACAATATGTTATTTTGTTTATTAGAAGGTAGATTAAGATTGGATTACATATTTCAGCCATAGTTCTGTAAAGAAGAACAATCACTGGCTCATTGATAAGCGCTGGAATTCCCATCACTAGTTGCTATGCTGGTTTACATCCTCTTACAGCTAGATGGATATGTATTATTAGTAAACTGCAGTCTGTTTGTTCAGCTTTGCAACGTTATTCCACCTGTTTGCTCTAATGATGCTCCTGCTTTCTGGCTTTGCATGCTCTGTTATGTGCGTTGTGCTGCACTTATCACTCTTACATTACTCATTTACTCTAGTACATTACAGGTGTGGCATTAATGACTGCCAAAAATAAAACACAATACAAGAAAGTGTAAAAGGTGCAAAGAACGCGGACATGTTACAAATCCCTGAAAATCAGTCCCTGTTTTACAATGCAGATCTTCATAAAACCTTTGGCAAATAATTGTATAAATAGGCTTTTGAGTGTTTATAATGTATTTAATTTTCTTTCATACAAAGGCAGACAAGTTGTCTTTTTTTACACTGTAATAGATATATACATGTAGAGTGAACCGTCCATGACCCGATTGCTACTCCCGTTACACAGTGACACTGTCTGTTTTTTTGTATATATGACTTATCTTATACAAGCAAACTTTTAATAGCAGTTTGACATTCACAAGCCAACACAAATCTGTGGCTGAAGTACAAAGCCTGTTAGATTATAGCTCTTGTGATGGTCCATCTTTTCATCTAAATTTTCAATCCACGATGGGATACAGCTTCTTGGTGGTTAGTTAGAGAGGGTGTAATTAACTGGAGTAACTTTCTTGTATCTTGTGTAGCTCCGATTTTGCACCGAATACAATCATCATCTTTTTTTTGGACAGTTAGATGGTGGCCACCATGTTTTTTCTGATTTCAGCACAGGTGAGCAGATATGTCCTTGCATAGATGTCTGATTTCAATTGTTCCCTGGAGTTCTCTTCTCCACCAGCTCTTCTATTTGTTTCTGCCTCCTTCCTAACACTTCTAAGCGTTTGGCATCATTACGAGCTCTTTCCTGAGCTCGAAGCTCGTCCACATCTTCAAAGAACAAGTGCCTTCAGAGACAAAGTCATGTTTAATTGCTATAAAAGATGTATTAATATAATTTACTGTGTTTAGAGTTTTGGAATTGCAAAGACAGAAAATGTCAAATTTAACATTTAACATTCATATATATATGTGAATATTAAATTCGACATTTTCTAGCTTTGCGATTCCAAAACTGTCATGTTTTGTCAAAAACATCTAGATGTCAAACGACTGCACTACATAACACATTTCGTGCCATTAACACAGTAGTTTTGGAGCACACATGGCGGGGTAGGGCTTGTGAACGCTGCATTATGATCGTTACCTGTTATAGAATGCTGTTGCAAGTCCTGCAATCAGTGTGCCGAAAAGAAGCGGTTTGGTAAGGCGCTTTTTTGCAGACAGCTTGTGCTGCTTCATGTTGCAGTATTAAATTCACTTTTAGAAGAAAAGTATTAGACGGTTCATTCGTCTTTTTATACACAACTCCTACGCCTACTACGCTCTGTGACCTCGAGATGCTCATCAAAACACGTACGCATTACTTCCGGAGACCATTTTCGTAATGTGCTTTTATTTCTGCTGTTGATTTAATATGTCGCGTACATTTAGGAGTTTCAACCATTTACATTTCGCCCACATGCCATCAAACATTACAAGTAAGGCTGCTTACTAAGTTTTAAGAAATTTGCACTATAAGCCCGGAACTAATTTTGTGTGCCTGATCATGGGGATTTCTTTTTTGGACGGACCGGATATGCTTTTTATTTAACGTGCGCAACAGAGAAAAATGTTCGGGCTGGTAAATGGTTTACGAGCCCTAGTACGCATGCGTAAAATGGTATTCTGACACATCAGGGGGGACTGAAACACAGGTATAAATAACTGTTAACATTCAAATTTGATAACAAATAATGTTATAAACGGTTTTGTGCATTTGTGTTCATGTAATGAATTAACGTATTCGTTTTTAGAGTTAGCAGAATATCTTTTGGGCACAGTTGTATAGTGTAGATTACAGGTTTCCAACCTTGGACATGGAGTACCCTTACAGGTTCCCAACCTTGGACATGGAGTACCCTTATCAGACACACACACACACACACACACACACACACACACGGGGGAGGGGGAGGGGGAGGACTTCAGCTCAGGGAGTGCTGTTCATTAGCTGATTCATCTGATCACTGTGTATGTTGGGAGCATAGAAATCACAAGAAATCACAGGGGGAACTAAAAGACCAGCGTTGGAAACCTGTGTTTTAGATTATTTCCTGTTCACTAGGGAATTTGCTATACATTCTGATTCATGCATTTAATCTAAAATCTAACCTAAACCATGTCTGAAATTTGTGTTAGCTGGTATAACATTTAAAAAATGTTTAAGACTGCTTTGCATAGCAATCCTAAGAGAAAACCTGGCTATGACATTTCCTCTCCTTCAGATACTTAAATACCTTCTGCTCCTAATTTTTACAGATGTTCTACAGGAATGGATCGATTCTGTGCATCGGATAGGTTGGAATATTTGCAGGGGCTTGTGACAGAATTTCAGGACACTGACAGTGAAGGTAATTTCCTCACAAAATGCATTTACATGAACATACACATTTTTCTTCGTATAAATATGAAAAGTTCTTTCATTCACTCTGTCTAGAAGCTAAAGAGCAAATTCTGGCTAACCTGGCCAACTTTGCCTATGATCCACGTAACATGGAAGCTTTGCGGATGCTTCAAGTCACTGAGCTCTTCTTGGACATGCTAACAGAGGAAAACGAGAACTTTGTGGAGTTTGGAATTGGTGACTACAACTGAACTGACATTTGTTTACATGTTTACATTTGTATTATTTTAGATGAAGCAGTCTGGACTGTCGCTCCTTTCTCACGCAGTTTGTCATTGTGTTGCTGTCTCCTCAGGTGGCTTGTGTAACCTCAGCATGGACCGCGAGTGTCGTGATCAAATTCTGCAAAGTGGAGGAATTCCTTTAGTCACAGGATGCTTGTCTAGTCACAGAGACGAGACTGTTTTGTCCACCATCACAACATTAATGAACCTTACCACAGCAGCATCACGCTCCCAAACCACAGACAGTGGAGTAGTGCAGTGCATGCTGCGCTTCTCACTTACACAGAATCCTCGCCTCAGCAATCTGGCCACGGTTTTCCTGCAGGACTACTGCACTCAGGACCAGGTAGACAAAGCCAGAGAGCTTTTACAAGGACACAGCCAGTCAGCTGTTGGAATTCCTCTCCCCAAGGACTAGGACCTTATGATTTCTCTGCTGGGGTTAATGAAGATGGACAGTATAAAAGCTTAAATGGACCTTGTGTATACTTTCATTCAACATTTTTGTGATGGTTGGATTTCTCCATATACTGTTCTTTCAGGCACTGCTTCACTGTTCAGTGCTTCAGAGCTACAACTCACAGTTTAATGAGCTTTCTGCTCTTACACTCACTTATACCACACTGGGCTTGATGGTGATTTAGTGTACAGATGTTTAAAAGAACATGCTTGATTTTTCCACTACAAAAAAAAGTGTGTGTGTGTCATTTGCTAAATCAGCTCTCTCGAACCAAGTTAGATGTGGACGTAAACATAAACAGGACATTTCCCCCAGTGTTTCTGTAATAGTAGTATAATAGTATATATTTAGTTAATTTAATAGTTATAATTTAGTAATCCCGGCTTCTGTCTTGAGCTCAATTTACTGTCTGGAGTTTAACTTGTTCACTTGGGGTTCGTGTGAGTTTCATCCAGATTTCATTCAGACTGGCTATGCCACATTGCCCTTATTAGTGAATGTGTATGTGAACAGTTCCCTGCAATGGACTGGAGTCCCAATCACAGACTGCCTCATGCCCAGTGTTCAGAGGATAGGCTCCAGAGTCACCGTGTCCCTGAGCAGGATAAAGCAAATACTGAAAATGAATGAATTTAGTAAGTTTTTAGCAGGCTACTTTAGTTTAAGTACTATTGCATATTAAATACCCTTCACATACAGCAGGTGATTCTTTCTATCAATAACTCATTCTCTATTATCAATAAAAATAACTTCTCATAAACTCTCAGACAGACCTGCCATGTTTCTCTTTATAGTTGCCACTTTCTGCTGATGGCTGAAAATATTCCCCCTTCATCTAAGATGTACATGCCTCCCTTGCTTCTCGTCATAGCTGCTACCCAGCTGAAGCAAAAGGAGTGTATTTCTTCTTTTTTTTTGTTGTTGTTGTTTTTTTGGCGTTTTTTTTCATCTGCCAAAGAGACAAATTTTTAGCACAATGAGTTTCTGGTTCAAAAATATTTTATGAGTTTATAAAATAGTTTATCTCAATAGCTTCTGCATATTTGCTGATTAGAGAATCCATTTCACACGTAATCTCCGTTGCTATAATTGTAGCTGATGCACCATCAGCATGCTCCAACTGCTCCCCGGGCGCCGCAGCAAAAAAGGCTGCCCACTGCTCCAGGTGTGTGTTCCCGGTGTGTGTGTGTGTGTGCGCACTTGGATGGGTTAAATGCAGAGCACAAATTCCACGTATGGGTCACCGTACTTGGCCACACGTCACGTCACTTCACTTCACTAATAATATTTAATTAGTTGCTCCTCAGAAACCAAGTTAACCCCAGGGTACAGCGGCACTGCCTCTAGTACACTCCTATATTAATAAAGATCTAGAGTTTTAGAGTTGATCTTTCGTGGTTTCTAGCTAGAAACATTACAAAATATAATGCACATGTTTTATTTTGTAGTGTATACCTTTCATCCAAACAGAATATGGGCAATATATCAGGATGTATTCTACTGTAGCAGTGTGCACTCTGGCATTGGTTAAAATCCAAACTTTGTGAAAGTTCGAACTGCCACAGAGCACAAATGAGAAAATCCCACTGGATTAACAAACTTTATGTGGTCATATACTGCGGTATTAGTTTTTTTTAATAATACTCTGATGATCAATACAAACATTTTTTTCCTCATTTCTTTTGGTCATGAGAATTTTGGGTCCTGATAATATATTTAATGGCCAAAAAACATCTTGCAAAGTCCAGTCTTGTCAGCTTTCTGTATACAGACCTTATTTCTGTAATTTTCTACATTTCAGCATACTGTTGAAAATGAAATCCAGGGTAAGGTCAAGCAATCTGCACTATAGGATACTATCTATTTGTACTGTACAAGCTACAGCTAAAATAAGTAAGTATCATCATGACATACATATTACACATTCAGTGACACTCCTTATTTTTTAAAACCACGAGTCATCGTAAAAGGGTTTTTATTTCATTATTTACAACAATAATGGAACGTATTTATTCTTTTTTACTCGCTAATACATTTTCCAAATGGAAGTGATTTAATGCAAGAGTATAGGAGAAGTGTTGTTCAAAGTTACCTAGTTTGCTTTCTTAATAAACTTTCCTAAAATACCTTAATGTACCTTTAATATGGTTAAGGTTGTAACAAATGTTAAAATGTTAATGAAATTCAGATAAAAAAATAAAGGTTATGAACTGGTACATTGATAGAATTTCATGGTAACCTTTCATTTGTTTAAAAATACCACAAGTCTCCGAGTTCACAGTCCCAGCTGTTTCTCTGTCTGCTCCCGCAGTTTGTTCTTTTGGATCTAAGAAAGGTGAAGAAAAGTCATTTATTCAGTGCTATTTAAGGATTCCATCTTTCCACACTTAACCACGAAGCAGAAGTCCTGTGCAGACTGCTGCCCCTGACTATAGAAACCACTGCTGCGGATTTTCTGCAGACAGGGAAATTGCTAAAAATTTCTCCGGTCGTGAGATCTATGTGATTAGACCCCAAAAAACACCACTCTTACATTTTTAACATTTTTTCCAAAGTGCCTAGAGAGACAAATAAAAAAAAGGTGGTGACCACAAGGAATTTGTGAGGGTATTTATCCAGACTGCGGGACTATGCAAACAATATGGATGGAATGAAATTCATCTTGCTGAACCTATTTATAGTTTTACATAAAGTTTCACTGTGTTGTAAATGGTAAAATAAATTCATGTGTGCTTGTGTTTGGGTGAAGATTTATGCACTTACTTTCCCTGAGACAGTAAGAGGATAGCCCTTAACAAAAGTTACATAGCGGGGGATCTTGAAATGGGCAATCTAGAAATGAAGAAATAAATAGAGCAAGTGAAAAGGCTTCATGTGGTCTCTATTATATGGGCTGGAATATAATTTAGTCTGCTGATCGAGCCGGTTAAATGTATCTGACCTGGCCTTTGCAGTATGCCCTTAGCTCCTCGGCAGTACATTCCTGTCCATCCTTCAGTTTGATGCAGGCACAAACCTCTTCACCCATCCTCTCATCTTTCACCCCAACCACCTGCAAATAATGAGAGAACAGTGACTCTATGTCTGTCTAATTTATTTATTTATTTATTTATTGATTTTGCTCATTGTTCAGGGGTGGACAAATGAGCTCCAGTGTGCTTGCCCAGTCACATGTTTTGGCTGCCTGGATACCTATCTGATGAGGATAAAAGTGGTAGCTAATATTATGTAATAATGTATGGCCAGTTATTGCATTAATCCAGAATAAGGGAAATAAGGGAGTATATGAATTCTCAACATTGCCTCAACATGCTCTCAACATAAAGTCACTAAGTCATTGGTGAATATTTCAGTTATGTTTGAATCTGACTAATGCCTTTACCTGTATGTTCCTGATTCTGAAAAGATCGTCTGTCATCCATGTGTGCGGATTAATTAATCCGCCTAGTAAAAATTGTTCTACCATCAGCCAGATCGCGAGTCAATGCATGTAATGCAGCAGGTGGTGGGATTTGCAAACATGTGCTATAGTTACAGCTTTGAGGTGTGTCGCACCACTATAAAGTTCATTACATTAAAAAAACGAATAGATTAGATCAAAATCTGTTGGTCCGGGGTGCTAGTGATTTGTCCACCCCTGTTGAACAAAATACAAAGGCATAAAGTCCATAATTTCTCAGACTTTCTGATCAAACTGTGCATGGAACTGAATGATTAAAAAGTCCAAACTCCCTGGGTATTCTTGGTCACCTGTGCTTCCTGGACTTTAGGGTGTGTGTGCAGGAACTGCTCGATTTCAGCAGGATAGATATTTTCTCCTCCACGGATAATCATGTCTTTGATACGTCCCTCTATCCTGCAGTAGCCAAACTTGTCCAAACTGGCAATATCCCTGTGGAATATAGTGTCAGTTGAGTGTCATGATAATCTAATGTTTTGTAAGTCCTTCCATGCTGAAAATCTACAGTACCACTCGATGTCCACACATACCCGGTTTTGTACCAGCGGTCTTTAGTAATGCACTCTCTGGTTTTGGCTTCATCTTGCCAATATTCCAGCATGACACAGTAACCTCTGATCATAAGCTCTCCTGGACTTCCAAGAGGAACAATATGTCCTGTTGTAGGATCAACCACCTTCGCCTAAAAGAAGAAAGAAATCTTTAGTCATTGCTCACTAAAAACCTGGACGTAATTTTGTGAAGCAAGAAAACAGGGATTTGTTTGCGTACCTCAATGTGTTGGCCGACACATCCAACAGTTTCTGTCTTTCTCTCTACGCTGTCAACTGGATAGCCACAGAATGTCACTGGACTATTCTCAGTGGTACCGTAACCAACCTGTTCCAACATAACAACGCAAGTTTAAGTATTGTTTTGAAGGAATTCAAGCCCATACAGCATCCATCAATACATCAATAAAGCAAGTTTTTTTACGTGGCTTTTAAGCCCCTCAATTCCCTTTTCATACAGTAGGGTCTGCGTGCCCACCCTCTGTCTGTTATACTGGCCAAACTGGCTGTATGAGCTGCAGCCAGCTGTGTCAGCATGTGAAGGAAACCTGGCCTTGAAGGCAGGTGAGGTATGTGGTGCACATTTGAGAACTTCTGCAACACTGAACTGCTCCATTAGTTCAGCTGGCCATCAAAACACCGTACCTTGCAGACCTATTAAAAGCAATGGCCCCATAATAATCAGAAACTTTTTTTTATTATTATTTTGGCAGGTGTATTATATACAGTTTTCAGGCTTGGAAAATCCTTCACATGGTGAAATGTTGACACTTAGGAAATAATAATAACTGAAGGGAAATAAGTATTTGTTTTTGTAATATAATTCCAGTGCATATATCCATTTCATATTTATACACATAGTGCCTATTGACAAAGCATGAACAAAGATATATTAAAAAAAACATAACTGATAGGGAAAACGTATTTGGAGACTACATTTTATAAGATATACATATATGTAAAGGCTACATAAAAATCAATCAAGTTCTAGATATAAATGCTGCAAAAAAATTTTATGCAAATTGCATCGTCATTATAAAAGATGTTGCCATTGGTTGGGAAGATTTCACACAACAAGTACCAATCACAGTGAAGGTGAAGGAGCTTCCTAAAGTTCTCACTGACAACATTATTAAACAACACACGAATGGAAAAAGAAACAGAGCCATTGCAAAGAGCAAAGACTTTAAACATCCCTGTCAGTGCAAATGGCTTTGGTAGTATGCAAATGGAAAGTTCATGGAAATATGGAAACAACTAAACAGAGCAGTGTGCCATGCAAGAATTCACAACACATTCTCAGACAAATAATAAGGAAAGTAACAGAGAAGCCAGTAGTCACTCAGAAAAAAAAGAGTCGTATGACCTGAAAGCAGCAGAAACAACACAAAAAACAATAAGACCTGCACCGCAGTCATCTCTGTTCCTACACCCCATGCAAAACAAGCAGAGATCAGAACTCTTTCAGAACAATATGCTCTGGTCAGACGAAACAAAAATAGAACTCTTTGGCAGTAATTCAGCAGACTGACTGTTTCTACCACCGCATTTATTAAATTGGCTCCTTACACAATGTGATCTTTGCAGGACTTTAATCTAGGCAAGATTATGAAGCAAATTCCCATGCCATTTCGGTGAAATATATTGATGCTTTTTTAAAACTGAGGTGTTTCTCAATTTTTTTGGCTTTCCCAAACAGATGAGTGCACATACACTGGACTATTTACAGGTAGTCCAGACTACACAGGACTACACTGGGCAGGTAGACAGACTTCTTCTTCTTCTTCTTCTTCTTCTTTTTTTGGCTTTTCCCTTCAGGGGTTGCCACAGTGAATCATCACTCTCCACCTATCCCTATCTTCTGCATCCCCAACACTTGCACCCACTAGCTTCATATCCTCANACCTCCTGCCTGGCAGCTCCATGTCCAACATTCTCCTACCAATATACTCACTCTCCCTCCTCTGAACATGTCCAAACTGCACTGTGACCCCCATGGCTAGATTACAGGTAGACAGACTACACTGTACTATTTACAGGTAATACAAATACATAAAGAGAAATATGGGAAATTAACTAAACTGATTATAGTATAAATAATATACTGGAGATATAATGAGGCGATATGATGAAATAGCAATTTCAAGGAATACGTACAGTATATGTACACACATTTATAATGCACAGATGACGTATAGATGATGTATCTTCTTCACATGGTTCTGAGTAGTGCAGAAAGATGGAGTTATTTGTTACAGTGAAAGAGGATGCTAGGTTTCCAACAAAGCACATACTGTACAGAAAACAACATTAGGTTTTAAAACAATTGTCCTGTTTGGAGCAAAGTCAACTGTGTAGACTGCAGACTGCAAGGGGCGGACTGAGATTTGACCTGGTGTGAGCTTGCACTTGACCTGCTAGAAAATAAGCTTTCCCAATAAAATGTTACATTTGTTGAGCAAATACTAGATTCCACCTATCCTGTGAGCAGCTGCGGCTGCTAGGTTCATGGACAAAACATTTCCCTTAGGGTATTTGTGCGTGTGCGCGTGTGCGTGCGTGCGTGTGTGTGTGTGTGTGTGTGTCAACCCAATTTTACTGTGTCTTTTTTATTTATTTATCCAAAGTTTTATACAGGAAGATATAAATCTTTATAGCATCACATCAGACCTGAAGAAACTTGCAGGCAATGATGGTATGAGAAAATGGAAACACAAGCTCCACTATGAGGACTTAAAATAGACAGAAATAATTCCCTTATGTAAGAATAAGAAGACTGATTTAAACCCAGCTTTGCAAAACTACTGAAGTAATTATTCATTCCATGAAATACTTGGCATATTTGAAACAGAAAAAGACATTTGTGCATAGAATACCCTATAATACAGCCAGAAGGAAAGCACATTTGTTGTAAGCTGATTCAAGCCACACATCTGGCTATGCTCATGTGTTATAAAACACACAGGACCAACTGCTTTTTCTCCTACCGCTGACTGTAAAACAATGGAGGTATGGATTGACATGTACTGTAGTTCTCTTTTAACCTCCCAACATCTGGCACAGAATGTGAGCCGCTCCACATTTTATAAGCTTAACTATAGCCTTACAATGTGTCAGGTTTTTAAAATATTAAAGCAGAAAGCAACTTTTCTTTCCAATGTATATTTCTCCTGCAAATTCCACTAAACTCTTTCTATTACTCCAATCATGCTGATGGATCTGTGTGTGAGATCAGCTGTTTAACATTTTTGCGTAGGTTAATTCTATTGTAAATTTGCACAGTGGAAAGGGGGACATTCTCTCTCATCTCCTACCTACAGAGAACTACATTTTCAAAGACATTCTACTTCCTCCAGGAGGCAACACCACATAAAAATATCTCTGGTCAGTCCCAAACCCAGCAAAAAAAATTTTTTCTATCATGAGCAAACATTATAAATGTGGGTGCAATCAGACGGTAATCATTCCTCTCTAAAGTCAATCTTTTGCTCTGCCTGCCTTTACTTTGTCACACACCCCCTCTCCTCCCTTTAGCTCACCTCTAGCTCTCTATTTCAGCACTCTTACCTTCTCTCACTCGCTCTCTTTCCATTCTCAGGATCCCTGCTGCTGTCAGAGTACCTTCTTGCTTCCAGACGCTTCAAGACAGCAGGAGGCAAGCAAGAGAGAGAAGCACTAGACTGACAGACAGCTGGGTCATCATGCACATTATAAGAATCCAATTAGTGGTGTGTATACAAATTTTTGCTATCTTTATAGTAGGTACCGAAAGCCAGTGTCCTAGTCCATGTCACTGCCATGGTGACCTACAGCATGTTATCTGTGACAGTGTTGGTTTGAAGAAGATCCCTCGCATCACTGAGGCTACTCGTCTCGTCAACCTGCAGCGCAACAACCTGGGTATGCTCCCAACCGGGGGCTTCGTCGAAATGAAGGGTCTCGTCTCCCTGCACCTGCAGCACTGCCAGATCCGTGAGATTGCCACTCAGGCCTTCAAGGGTCTCAAAAAGCTCATTTATCTTTACCTTTCTAACAACGAAATCAGCACCATCAAACCTGGAGCCTTTGAGGACCTAACTGAGCTCACCTACCTTTACATGGATGGGAATCAAATCTCAAGTCTTTCAAAAGGCATCTTCTCCCCCATGATCAACCTATTTATCCTAAAGCTTGATAACAACAAGATCCGAGACCTGCAAGCAGGTACCTTTGCAGGTGCTAAGGACCTTCGCTTGCTGCATATCAGTAACAATGAGCTAAGGTCAATGCAGCCTGGCTCTCTTGATGAAGTGGAGAACCTGGCCACTCTCACTCTGGACCAAAACAAGCTGTCTACGTATCCCATCGAGGCCATGAGCAAGCTACGCGTTGTTGAGGAGCTTAATTTGTCCAAGAACCCACTCACCTTCATTCCTGACTATGCATTCAGGAGCTTTGGACGCTATATCGAGAAACTGCATCTTAATGATATGGGCCTGGAGAAGGTGAGCTGCTCTGTAATGCAATAAGTTCATTACATATCTAGAATGATGTTTGACAAAATGTGCTGAAATTGATGTTATAAGCATGTTGTTATTTTTAAGTGCATAGCATTAAAAACACACAAATCCTGTCAGCAGGTTTATTTGTGTGGAGACTGAAAATGTAGGACTTGTTTGGGAGTATCATTAAAGAGACTCTCTATAAAATTCAGGATGTTTACAAATCTCAAACCACAAGGAAACCAAAAGTGTACATACCATGTTTCAGAGTTAATGAGGCTAGTAATAACCTGTCTCATGAATCAAGCAATAAAACTGTCTCTCAAAATGCTTCTAAAAAGAATATTTGTTGTTAAATAGGGAAATTTGATTTTTTTTTTTTGCAATGCGATGCAATTCAGTAACTCTGAACTTCAGATTCAGATCAGCTTCCTGTTTTCCACACTTTAATAAGATCCACTTCCATCATCCTCTCTTCCTGATTATAGCTCACATGTGCTCTTCGTGAAGCTGCACATGTACTGAGATCAGCAGGAATCCCCCTCCTGATCAGTAAGGAATTTCAGATATGCATGGAAAGTGAATATAGCTTGTACATTGTTTGATCATAATTTCCATGCCTGCACCAAACATTTTTCCAGACAGTGACACTACCTCTCCAGAATAGAGATTATTCAAAGACCATGAAGGCTTCAAAGACCAGATTCAGGTTCAGCTCCGATATCTTTGTCAGCTAAATCTCAAGAACCATTTATTTATCACATGCAAAGTACTGCCAGTGAAATGTGATGTTTGGATCTCACTGATCTCAGATCCACCACACTGTGGGACAGAGTGCATGAAGGTGCAACAGGAGTTTTCTTGTTCCCCATTTAAGTTCCATATGTATATTAATGTTGTGACATGGGAAAGCCATGAATGAAAAGTAGCAGGGCTAACAAGGATATTTTTAGCATCCGTTTGCTTGATGGTTCCCATCCAAACGTGCCCCCATCTAATAATTACACAAGTGTCATTTTAAAATGTGTGAATTTCCCTCACGCGGGGCACCATGTAAACAGGTCAGGAAGGGTTAGAAGACAGGTAAATAGTAACAGGCTGTCCTCAGACCTATGAAGAGAGGTATTTTAAGGGTTTAGTTGCCTCACCTGAATGCACAACTGGTCTCTTTGGAAGCACTTTTGGCAAAAAGGCATGTTGGTGAGGAAAGAGAGCGGGCAAAACAGTCCCTCTATGCAGGAAGTCATCTTCCATAGCCCTCAAATTTCCAGCTTTTCTAGCTCTCCACTCTCTTCTGACTTGAATGGAAATTTCCAAAAAAAAAAAAAAAAAGTCTCCAATTACTTAAGAACCAACACACTCCTATTCACACACCCTGTTTGCAATGTCCCTGGGTTTTCCTTTAAGGTGAGCCTCGTTCACACCATGCAGAACTGTTCTTCTAGCACCTCAGTGAAGTTTTTAACAGCCTTGCAGTTGCTTATGAAGTTTAATGGAAGGTTAGTATGGCGGTGCAGAAAGGTTTACATAAGCACTGGCACAGGAGAAGGCCTGTGAGGCCTCTTTCATGTAAAACAACCTTTCCAACTGAAGGAAAAAAAAAATCAAAGCCAGACCTGACAGCAAGTATCACACAAATTCATAAAATACTCATTTCCACGACTTATGCAAGTTGAGGTAGGTCCATGTCCAGCTCCAGTTCCAACGCAACTGTCAATAGATAACACATCAAAATTAAAACTAAAAGGATAGAATTCATTAGCCCTAAAAATGCAGTAGGCTTTGAGGCTATGAAATCAAAAGAAACATGTTACATATCTTCAGATGAATTAAGCATTGTCCACTATTTCTATCCAATCAGTTTTCCAACGCAGCTTTTGAGGGTGTGACAGCTCTAAGGTCTTTGCATCTTGAAAACAACAAGCTGAGGAGCCTACCAAGCAACCTGGTTTTCACTAACATGCAGAATCTCACTCTGTTCAACAACCCATGGAGCTGCACTTGCAATTTAGCCAACCTTAAAAAGTAAGAACTAACAACAAGACAACCTATGAATCATAAACCAGAGGAAGAAAATACTATTAATTAATAAATACTATTTACATTTAAATGACACCAATTATGTGCTACTGCTAAGAGCTCAGTTTTAAGACCCTAGCTTAAATTTGTTTTTAACATATTTGCATCTCTAGATGGATGGACTCCAGTCGTCATCGTCCTGATGCAATTTGTGCATCACCCCCAAGTCAGAAAGGGAAGCAAATCCGAGACAGCACTGCCTTCAGCAAGTGCAAAATGAAGAAAGCCAAGAAGGGAGCACGTCACTGAAAAGGTAACAGGTTGCCTCATTAAGGTTCACTTTATGATCTTTCTTCTATTATAATCATAGAATTTCAAAGATACTTAGAAATAACAAATCTGAAATATTGCCGCAGAGTGGATCTGGCTAGTTTCCTCATGCTTTTCTTTATGCTTAACTTTTCTGGTCCAGAAATTCATCCCACCCCAAGTTAGAATAGAGCTGCTCAGGTCTGCCACATCTTTCTAAAAGAAATCTTACAAGGTATATGTAGTTGGAACAAAGTGTGTGCAGTGTTTCAGAGTGAGGGGGGAAAGGCTTGTCAGCGTTTTCAATACAACTGCAGTCCATCTGACTGGCTGCTAAAGGCTCAATCTGAATCCAAGGCTTCATGTTACAGCAATGTGGACTAAAACCTTCCCCATGCCATGTAAATATAAACAAACCATGACAAATATATGTATTGCTGGGAGATGAATGTCCAGCCACAGGAGTTCCCTGTCAGGAGGGGAGAAGTGGTTTCCAGAAGGAGACCACAGCTCTCCCATGGTCTCTGTAAGAGACCTCTTTATAGGGTGTGTTTCTAAGAGATATGCTTACTAAACGCCCTCCAAAAGTACTATTAAAAATTTGAAGGCACTGTCCAATAGTTGAATAATTAAACTATATAATATACTGCTCAAATTTAGAGAAATAATATTTCTGAAATTCATAATCAACACAGAAACTGAGCTAAAAAAAAAGGTCCTTTTACTGAGTTACAGATGGCATTTATGATTTAGAAATCATACAGGCTAATGAGAACCCTGACCCAGCGAAATGACATTAAATATAATTAAATTATATTAAATAATTCAAAAATCATCACAGAAACTGAGTTATCTATAACTGCTCTATCTGGTTACCTCTATCTGGCTTATGGGCAGTTTTTATAGTTCATACACCAATCACATTAAACATTAAACATAACGTTAAAGCCACCTGCCTAATATTGTGTAGTTCCCCCTTGTGCCACCAAAACAGCTCTGACCCGTAAAGGCATGGACTCCACAAGACCTCTGAAGGTGTGCTGTGGTATCTGGCACTAAGACGTTAGCAGCAGATCCTTTAAGTCCTGTAAATTGCGAGGTGTGGCCTCCATGGATCAGACTTACTAGTTCAGCACATCCCATAGATGCTCGATCAGATTGACATGTGGGGAATTTGGAGGCCAAATCAACACGTTGAACTCTTTCCCATGTTCCTCAAATCATTCCTGAACAATTTTTGCAGTGTTGCAGGGCGCATTATCCTGCTGAAAGAGGTCACTGCCATTACAGAATACCGTTGCCATGAAGGGGTGTATTTGGTCTGCAACAATGTTTTGGTAGGTGGTACATGTCAAAGTCACATCCACGTGAATGCCAGGACCCAAGTTTTCCCAGCAGAACATTGCCCTGAGCATCATAATGCCTCCGCTGGCTTGCCTTCTTCCCATAGTGCATCCTGGTGCCATCCCTTCCCCAGATCTTCTTCCATTGCTCCATGGTCCAGTTCTTATGCTCACGTGCCCACTATAGGCCCTTTCGGCAGTGGACATGGGCAGTCTGACCGGTCTGCGGCTACGCAGCCCCTTACACAGCAAGCTGCGATGCACAGTGTGTTCTGACACCTATCTATCATAGCCAGCATTAACTTTTTCAGCAATTTGTGCTAAAAGAAGCTCTTCTGTGAGACCAGACCAGATGAGCTAGCCTTCGCTCCCCACTGACAACAATGAGCCTTGGGCACCCATGACTCTGTCGCCGGTTGTCCTTCTTTGGACCACGTTTTGTAGGTACTAACCACTGCATACTGGCAACACTCCATAAGACCTGCCTTTTTTAGATGCTCTGACACAGTCATCTAGCCATCACAATTTGGCCCTTGTCAAAGTCACGCTTGCCCATTTTTCCTGCTTCCAATACACTGACTTTGACAACTGACTGTTCGCTTCCTGCCTAATTTATCCCACCCCTTGACAGGTGCCTGTCAGTGGTTTTAATGTTATAGCTTATAAATGTATATGGTGTGTGTAGTTGACTCTTGTTTAACCCATGAGAGATCAATGCAATATCAATGAGAGATCTTCTCTAACAATTTGGTAATTTGGTATATTGTTTTATAACTATTGTGTCCTTTATAACTATTGTTGTGCACTTTATTTCTGTATTCCTACTAGTCTTTGGCTTCCATTTTGTCTCTCGTGCCATGGCTAGAACAGGTTATGCCACTCATGGATGTTTAGTAGTCGGCTTGGCTGTTTGATTTGGCTCCCTCCTTTGTGTCTTTCCACAGGAGACTCAGAGGAGACATCTGTCCAGGGGACCGGCACCATTTCCAGACAACAGACGCAATGCTACTTTCTACTTCAGGACTTTTCATTTTCTTTCTATGAAATGGCATGCATATGAACATTCAATTTATAACAAATAAAATGAGAAGCCAGACTATGTGTTTGCAAGGAAAACAGAGTAATTCTACACTACACTTTAGAGACACAGAGAACTATATACATGCTGTGGCCCTACTCTAAACATTCTGAGGATTTTAGATGTAGCTTCCGGATTAGCATTTTCATTTAAGAAAAAAAAAATTGTGGTAACATTTACAGTGTCAAAATAATCTTTCCTCATGAGACCCCACTGTCTTCATATCAGAACATCACGTTTTCTCTCTACTACATTGTGAGGACCAATGATTACTACTCTTTTGCCAAACTTCTTCCTGTTTGAAGACATTGATCAAGTTCAATAGTTATCAGATGCTAATAACAGAAACAGTGAGGAGGAATTACAATGTACACAACATTAGAGTTTGGGTCTGAGAAGGCTATAGTCTTCCTAGTAACACAGAGTAACAAGTGTGAAAGCCATCAAAATGGTTTGCTCTGGTTCAAACTATCCATACAGTGTCAACAGAAAACTGCATGAAGTACTTACTGAAGTACTTTGCTTTTCACAATATGTAATCTTTATAACTCCTTAAATCTGGGATCAGTATAAAAGCTTCAAGCATAAGTGCATGGCACTGAATAAATGACCCATAACACTACACAAAGATGTGCAGTACAAAGTCCAAAGTACACTACGGAAAGTAACCAAGTCATGGATAACAAACATAAGCACTTAAGTCTTTCCTCCATAATTTCTTAAACTCTACCATGTGCTGCTGCTTTATGGTGCGTTTCCATTCCAATAAAAAAAAAACGTGCATGCTTACGCTACCAACAGGAAGCTGAAATGTAGACAGAATATTTGGAAAATTTGAAATGGGATTTTTTTTTGCCACAGCTGCATGGCACACTATTATGTACAATTACAGATTATTCCATATAACTTTGTGTAATACATGTCTTGATTATCACTTTTTCAATAAACAACCAATATCTAAAAAAAAATGGATCATGTGATTAGTGTGTGATTTTTGTCACTGGATGCAACAAAAATGTAAATAGGGAAAAAAAACCTCTAAATGGCTTTCTGCTCTATCAAATGATCTTAGCCTAGATGTTTTCTTATTTTTAATAATGCTCTGTTGGTTGTATGCATGACCCAGATGATGATGAGGTGTTTATGCATTGCATCCCTTTCTTTTTGGTAGAAATGCTAAATATACATAGCACAATCACATTTTGGGTAAGAAAAGAAAAACTGATTAAGAATGGATAAAGGGACAAGGGACAGTCTAATATGTGAGTATTATAGCAGCATAATTTACACAGTATCTACAGAATATCTGAGTTTGCAAAGACGCTACCTATGTCAAGGACACCACCTAAAGATAGCCCCATTCGGTACAACAAACTGTAGTGTGTGAAAAATAGATTTTCTAGTTTATACCATCGTAGAAGAATGCAGAGGTTCAGAGTTTTTATTGTTCTACTGACAGCATGGCCTGTGTAATCCTGACAACAAAAGTGCATTTAAGTGCAGTTAACTGCACCAATTTAAAAAAAAAAAAAATCATACAGTCATTTGACAGTACATTTTCATTCAGTTTTAATTCATATCCCTGTAATGGCCCATGTGCATAGTCCCCTGTCTCCCTCTAGTGAATTATTACAGAGTGCATTTAATAAGTCTCTTATAAAAGTACGCTTTAAACGTACTGCTTGATGCAGTATATATAAATTAAAACCTGTACAGTTACAGTATTCAGTTATAAGTGTAAAAGTGGTTATGATAAAAATTCATCCCAGGAACCACATTTAACACTGGTACTACTACAGCTACACTAGATTTTTTATTATTTTCCTTATTTAAAATAAAAACTTGTATTTGTAACAGTGAGGGTGAATTTAAACTCCATAATACACTAAAGTGCCTATGACAAGACATACTAAACTGAAAAGCCTGCATCACTATAACTACTGTAAAGATTATAAGTCTTCATATATCAGTTATAACAATTTACATTGCAACAGTATCTCCCTACAATATAATGGCATCAAAAATATGTAGTTTATATTCATCCATTTTTTTTTATCTGGGGCCAGTACTCACCAATATTTCCTTAATGCCCATGATGTTGATTACTTTCTTCAAAACTTCCGGAGGACAGGGAGAGCCAGCAACAATTCCTGTACAGGAAATGTACCACCATACAGATAGACAGATATGAAATCACACATGTATCACGTTACACACAGAGCATGCCACAGGTGCAACACTCGGTTTATTCTTCAAACATATTTTGCATATTAAATTCAAATCTAAATGACTCACCTGCTTCAACAGATGACAGGTCAAACTTGGCCAGGTCAGGCTGTCCCAGCATGTCTATGTACATTGTAGGGGTGCCATAGACAAATGTGCATCTGCATAGAATTCAATTGTGATCAAGTTCATTAAATAAATTAGAGGCACAGAAAGACACATTTCAGGATAGTACATTTGACATCTTCAGCTGTCACTGGAAAAGCACAGTAACTAACAACCCATGCGGGTTACCAAATAATTTTAAAAGTGTTTGTATATTTTATATATACAGTCAGGTCCGTAAGTATTTGGACCGTGACACAATTTTGGTAATTGTGCCTCTGTACTCCACTACAATGGATTTGAAATGAAGCAATCAAGATGTGACTGAAGTGTAGACTTTCAGCTTTAATTCAAAAGGTTTAACAAAAATATCGCATTTACTGTTTAGGAATTACAGCCATTTTTTAGTCCCTCCATTTTTGCAGGCTCAAAATTAATTGGACAAACAAATATAATCATAAATATTATGATTATTTTTGATTAATTGGAAGTAAATCCTTTGCAGTCAATGACTGCCTGAAGTCTGGACCTCATGGACATCACCAAATGCTGAGTTTCCTCCCTTGAGATGCTTTGCCAGTGGATTTGAAATAAAACAATCAAGATGTGATCAAAGAGTAGACTTTCAGGTTTATTTTAAGAGGTTCCACAAAAATATGGCATTTACCATTTAGGAATTACAGCCATTTTCAGGAAAGTACCTCCATTTTCAGGGGCTCAAAGGTATTTGGACAAAGTGACATAATTGTAAATATAACCATAATTTTAATACTTCGATGAAAATCCTTTGCAGTCAATGACTGCCTGAAGTCTGGAGCCCATGTTCTCAAAGTCACCTGAGGTCAGATGACTGACTCAGCCATTTAAGGGCATTTAATTTCCAAGCTCTTGGGCTGCTTCTCAGTATGTCTTGGGTTGTTATCCCTCTGCACTGTGAAGCGGCGTCCTAACAGTTTTGTAGCATTTGGCTGAATGTGAGCAGAGAGTATAGCCCTATACACCTNTTTTGTGGAACCTCTTAAAATGAAGCTGAAAGTCTACATTTCGATCACATCTTGACTATTTTATTTAAAATCCATTGCGCTGGTGTATAAAGGCAAAATCACAAAAACTCTTTCAGTGTCATAATACTTGTCCAAATACTTATGAGTTGCCTAATAACTGTGCACACTAATAATTTCCCCTGAGAGAGACTCATTTTGTCTTTGTTAAACATTATATTTTGATGTAAAATTTTATATCTAGGATTCATTTAGGATCAACTGACTCCATTGTATTTGTTCACCAAAAAAATTAAGCCCAGAAACAAGGAAGATAATAGACAGAAGGACATGCAGGCATACTTCTCATTCTGCATAGCTGACAGGTTGGCACGTCCATCGTACCCAGTAGAGGGAAAGACCAGTGTGATGCCATGTACTGCCATCACAATCCCCCCACCCACTGAGCCAAAACAGTGGTACAACGGCACTGGCAAACATACTTTAATTTGCCGCTGGGGGTAAATGAGGACATGGGAACAAGCATTAAAAAAATGTACATCTACTGTAACCAAAATATAACACTCTTTCGGTTATTACACTGTAAATTCCAATAAACCTATTAAACTAGTGTCCAAATTCCAGCACACATCATGAGCGAGCACTCACCCTCCAGTCATATCCTACACGCATACCAACGAAATATGCGTTGTTGACAATATTGTGGTGCGTCAGAGCAGCTCCTTTGGGATTCCCAGTGGTTCCCTGGAATGAGACAAAACAGTTAGATAGTTATGTAGAATTTGTGTTCTTGTTGCTCAACTATTTTTCACTAAATCATGAAGTAAGCTTCTTTTAAAATTCACTCCTCAGTACCGATGTGAACTGGATGTTAATAGTGTCATCAAAGTTGATTTTTTTCTGCAAATCTTCTAGCTCCTTGTAGTGCTGGCTGCTCCCCGCCTGCATCAGATCATTCCAGTGGAAAGCACCGGGCTGCTTACTGTCCGTCACAATTACCATACTCAAGTCTGGCAATCTGAACACAGAAAAACCACACTGTTTACATACATTCTAAGTGCCACAGTCAAGGTAGAATACTGAAGAGAACACAAAACGATTTTTTTAATTCATTATGTACAGTTTTAGTACATCATAGGACCAATTTATTTTTTAATGTTGTCACAAAATACTACATAATGGTCATGAATCCTTAATACAAGCACACAATTTACTTTTTTGTACCCTTAAAATTCAATTTTTATTCATTCTATTTAATTTTTCCACCTCCAAAAAGACAAACTAGAAGGCATCGCTCAATGAACTCTCAAATGTCTTTGTAATGAAGCGTTTAAACCCCTACTATAGAAGTCTAGTATAAGACCCTACTATACAATTAAGCCCAACTCTTCCTGACTCTTGCACTGATATACTCAATCACCTGAAGAAGAGTTATTCTTCTGTTTTAATTACATAGCAGGCTAATGTACAACTCTGTTTACTGATTATTTTTTCATAGATGGAAGCATCTGGGTCTGTTACGGTTCTTCACTCATTTATTTAAGGGTTTCCTGTAATGAAGACTTATTATCTAGACCTACTTGCTGGTCCATTATCCATTAAATAATTTTCATTAGAAGGGAACATGAAAAGCACAAATGAACTATGGGTACATTTTCATTAACTCAAAATAGCAAACTTGCATTTTTTCGTGCTTTGCGAGTTAGTATTTCATGGCCACGTTAAAATTTTGCCAGATATACAGTTACAATTTCCATGATTATCAAAGAACATATTTTTCAGATTTGTTTTGTCTGGTTTTGTTATGCTAGGTGTTTATGTGCACCTGGAATTCTTGAAGCCTCCAGGGGAACTTGTATCTACATCAGGGCAGAGCTGCCTCAACATGTCATAGTACTTCTGGGTCTTAAACTGAGTTGGACACACAATTGCTTTGCACTGCACCTAAACCAAGGAAAAACACATTTGCCTTATTGAATTGCCAAATCTACCTAATGAATGCAAAAATACAAACTAAATGCAAAAATGGTCATAATTATAATCAAAAGCACCTGTACCTTTTTTAGTGCAAATTCCAACTCCTGCAACTGATAAGCTGGATTCACTGATACCTGTTAAAGAAAATAGCATTTCTTCACAGTTTAAAAATTGTGCAAAATCTTAAATTATATCCTTCGGAAAGGCCCTGAACATTGACCTACTTCTTGTTCATGATCTCAGCACAGCTCTGATACTGTAAATCATGATATATTCATTTACTGTCTCTCAGCTATTGCTATCACAATCACCTCTTGGCTGGTTCACTTTCCATCATAATGGAGCTCTTTTTTTTGCCATTACCATACACAAATCCGCCACTGCTTCTGTAACTGAAGATGTTCCCTAGGGATCAGTAAAAGGCAAAGGTGTTGCCTTTTTCATTATTTGCATGCTATCCTTGGGTCATATTCTGTTTCATCACAATCATAGTTTTCACTGTTATGTCAATGATGCCTACATTTATGTTAATATGGAATTACCACATCAACTGCCTGCATATTATGAACAGGCAAAAGAGAAGAGCAATTTTATTCACAGTTCTAAGTCCTTACTTTTTATATTCCCAGACCTTACCATTAACATTAATGGAAGGACTTTTAAACTCTCTAACTTTTCACCCCTCCCATATTATTAAGGTCTCATTTTTAAGGTCTCACCAAAAATGTTATCGCTACACGTCTGTACATTAATTTCGGTCCTCTGACACTGGGCTAGTTCTTACCCCCAAATTTAGGAGTCAGATAAATAAGATTCTTAGCAACTAAAATTTGGAACACCCTGTTCATTTCTCCAAAACTGCTCTTCCATTTCCTCTTTTAAAGCTGAGTTTAAAACCTTCCTGTCTTCTTAACAGGTTTTTTTTAAATAGGAAGTTACATCCGTTGATGCCTGGTTGTCTGTTCCTTCTGTAAAGTGGCCTTGAGTTTAAGGTGATATATAAATTGTTATAATTATTATTAGTAGTAGTAGTATTGAAATGTAACAGAAGGAATCTGCTGTTTATGCTGCCTACTGGAAAAAATAAAGGAACACTGAAAGCAAGCCTCACCAAGATGATGCCAGCCTTTGCTGTGGCATACTGCATCAGAATCCATTCATATGTGTTGGGACCCCACATGCCTAATCGATCTCCTTTCTTCAGACCCAGAGCCAACAAACCTGCAGCTGCCTGATCCACCTACAGAAGAACATTATAATTTGAACATGAATTTAAAAAAAAAAAAAATGTTTATGAAAAAATCATTTGTCGTTTGCTTTTAGGGAGTTAAAAACTAACAGGAAAGCAACAGACATTGCTTAACAGGTGACATAATAGTTTGTAGTACAATGAGAAAGCGTATGACAGGGTGGCAAGAGAGGAGCTGTGGTACTGTATGAGGAAGTCAGGAGTAGCAGAGAGGGATGTCATAGTGGTGCAGGACATGTATGAGAGGAGCAGGACAGTGGTGAGGTGTGCTGTAGGTCAGACAGAGGAGTTC
>CM074956.1:13178312-13190556 GCA_037577455.1 Pangasius macronema | reverse complement strand
ATGGAAGTACTTTGCTGAAAATGGCTGTAATTCCTAAATGGTAAATGCCATATTTTTGTGGAACCTCTTAAAATAAAACTGAAAGTCAACACTTTGATCACATCTTGATTGTTTTATTTCAAATCCATTGTGGTGGATTTGAAACACACACGAAAAAATCTGGACACCCCATGAAAGCCTGTGTTTTGCTTTGTTTTGTTTTTTTTTAAACATAGTTAAACATATGGACTTTTGATCTTAACTGAGAAAAGCAAACATTTGATTTTAACAATATTGGAAGATTCAAGTAATATAATTAAACAAATAAAACCAAAGAAAAGTCTTTTTAAAATGACCTGTAAAATGTAATTTAAAAAAAAAATCCAATTTCTTGTGAAGAAAAAGTAAGGATACCCCCACAATTATTTGTACTTAAAATGCCTAAAATTACCTACAGGCATTATTAGAACATCGTTACAGAGCATTTTGAAGGAGGCTTGCCTTATTTAAACCTCAGACATTTAGTTTGGTTTGCTCTTAATTGTTGAACACACAGAGACAAAGACACTCTGTGAAAACACAGAGACAAAGGCCAAGACTTCTGGAATAATGTGCTTTGGACAGAAGAGTCTAAAATTGAATTATTTGGACACATAACAGGGGGCATGTTTGGCATAAACCAAATACAGCATTTCAGCAAAAGATTTCAGCAACCTCATACCAGCTGTGAAACATGGAGGTGGAAGTGTTATGGTTTGGGGATGCTTTGCTGCAGCAGGACCTGGCCAGCTCACCATCATAGAATCCACTATGAATTCTCCTTTGTATCAGAAGGTGCTTGAGGAACATATAAAAAAAATTTAAGCTGAAGCAGACCTGGACCTGAACCTGAACTGCAACATGACAATGACCCAAAACATACCAATAAACCCACCAAAGACTGGCTGAAAGAAAAAATGGAGAGTTCTGGAATGTCCAAGTCAAAGCCCAGATCTAAATCCTATTGAGATCCTGTGGGGTGATTTGAAACGGACTGTGCATGCACGAAACCCCTCAAACATCACACAGCTGAAAGAATTCTGCAGGAAGTGGGGGAAACTTTCTTCCAGTCGATGTCAGAAACTGGTAGATGGCTACAAGAAATGTCTCACTGAGGTTATTTCAGCCAAAGGGGAAAAACACTAGCTATTAGGGCATATGGTGTCCTAACCTTTTCCTCAGTTGAAATACTCAATTTTTGTTGATTTCTTTTGTTTAATAAATGAAAAGAAAGTGATTTTTTGCTGTTTACATGAGATTACTTCACTTTCATCTACAGGTACAAATTAAAACAAGATCAGAAATTGACACTGACAAAGAAACGAACTGAATATTTAATGGGTGTCCTAATTTTTTCCACCTGACATATATATTACGATACCCATATAAAAGTAACTTTGCACACTGTAAATATGACACAAAAAAAACAAACTAAGTAATAATTCTTACTGAGAAAGATATTGCTTAGAAAGAGTCATATATTGTCAGTATTTATCATATCGGTATAAGCTGAAAGATATGGTCGCTGTAACGTAAGGCAGTGTGCTGATCCAAAAAAAATTTAATATAACTAGCGCGGCAGTGTGCAGTGCAGTTTAGTCTTTTTTGCCTATTTGGTTTTGTTCATCAATGTCATGTTTCTCTGTGTGTTACACAGCTGTCATGCACGATAAAGTTACGAATTCTGGTGCGAAACCCAACACCCATACTACAAAACTACAGAATGGATGGGAAATACTAAGATAGCTGAAAATAAGTGACTATTGTTCATTCTATCGATCTATAAATATTATCTTTAAACTCAATTACGAATCTAATATAACATTCAAACAGATCTATTATATTTAAACTATTAACAACTGCACAACTAACACATCTGAAACACATCTACAGTCATTGGTGTTAGTAGGCGATTGGCTGAGAGGAGAACAAGGACTAAGGAGAAAGATTAGGGTTAGTGCAACAACACAGACATGCAGAGAGACACAGGGCACTTACTGGGCTGGGAATAGCGTCTGGGTCTATTCTATGTCTTGTTTTCTGCACAGGCGGTATGTCAGAGGCTTGCTTTATATTTTAACAATTTAGTCCAGCAAGATTAAAAGAGAGGAGAAAAAAAAAAGCCAAAACAAACAGAAAGAGAGCAGAGAGAAGATAAACAGATGTGTAACCACAGTTACCTCTGCTTTCAAGACTAGAATAACAATAATTAATTACACTGTTTAGAAAGCAATATCAGTGAACAGGGATGCAAATATTGCCAGTGACACATGCAATATTCAAGCAGAACTTTTTTTTTAAGCCTTAAATCTCCACCGGATTTGCGTATCTGTTATTCCGCCATGGTGCATGCACATCAGACACAGGAGACTCCAGAGCATGGCCTAGCTTACACAAACCACTGCACATAACCGGAACTATTACTCTCAGTAAAGCAATAAAATACCAAAGACTACAGAGCTGTGTGGATGTATGTGTCTGAATAAAAAGAGTAGAGAAAATTGAGTATATGGTGGGGTAGAAAGACAATGGACACACAACATAGGCATGTGCTTAACACTAACAGAATGTGAAATGTGTCACAGACTGTGCACATGTGTGTGCTGCTGGTCTAATGAGTATGTACCGGGCTGGGGATGGAGTCTGGGTCAAGTCTCTTCACTGCAGGAGGAGGAGCTTGTGCAGGGGGAGGAGCTCCATAGCCTTGCTGCCCAGAATATGGTCCACCATAGCCAGGTTGAGGAGCTCTCACTTGCCCAAAAGCACCTGCATGAAACACACACATACACATTACTAATAGCCTTCACTGCCATTAAGAGGAGACCTATATACAGTGAACAACAAAGAAGTGAGGTGAAAACAGCACAGAAGACATGGTTCTCAGTGAGCGCTTTGGTGTACTGTAGAATAAACACACAGACAGCTCCCACATCCAGGCAACATGACATTTATCATCTTTCTCAAATGATCCACACTGCTGCCTATGGGATCTCCTGGAGAATGTCAGGCCACTGGAAAATTCCATGCACTACAAGACATGAAGCTAATGTTTCCAGGTGTTAAAGTAGGACACAAGGTTGAGACCCTGACAACTCAGAGTGAAACTACACTAAAAGCATGAGACAGACATTTTAATGTAAAAAACAAAACGCAGAAGTCTCGGTCATACAAACATCATTCCGTATGTAATTCTGATCTAGATACAGAGTGTGTGTAATTCATTATTCATAATATTGTGTATTATAAGGCTGGGTGATAAAACTTCATACATCAGGGAATAATTTGAATAAACAGAGGCTGAATGCTTTTTAGAAATTGATTAGACGTGAACTTAATTTTAAATTTCAAATGTTCGGCTGCATGCATAGAGTAAGAATAGCGTAAAAATCAGTTTCAGATTTTGCGAAACCACAAAATTCAATTTCAGTTTAAAATTAAATCACATGGTATGACCCAAATTTAAAATAATAACTTTCAAATTCAGATTTTTGCATTTAAATGCATGTAGCACAACTGCCCTTCACTACCACATAACCAACAAAACAACATTAACTTTATTGTGCAACACACAAGGTCTATTAAAAAAGGTGTTTGAGTATGATGTGAATTCTATCCTACTCACATATTCATAAGTCATGTTTGACAAACATGCTAAATCTAAATTTAAAAGGAACAATATTTGCCCTTTTTATTCTTAGTTACAAAATGTAAGACTTATGTTCCACATAAGGCTTTGCTGTTCAGCATAAATATTCAGGCACTCACCGTTCTGCTGAGGTGGATAGCCCTGCATCCCTGGCTGCGGTGGTGCCATGCCGGGAGTGCTGGGTCCATGCAACATCCCAGGCTGTGGAGGAGTCACATGGTTCGCTTGGGACATTGGAGGTCCCTGAGAAGCCATAGGAGGACCCTGCATGCCTGAGTATGGAGGCCTGGGAGGTGCACCTGCTTGGGGTGGAAATCCAGCAGCAGTGGTGGGAGGAGGAGGAGGAGGAGGACCTGAGTGGAATGGGGAGGGCTGTGATGCAGGGGGCAAGGCTGCTGGGTACGGAGATGGGGCAGAGCTGGGTGGAGGCCCTCCGGAGAAAGCTGAAGGCTGGGAAGTGGGAAGGGGTGCTCTAGGGTGAGTGGCCTGCACTGGTGGAGGTGGGCCTCCATATGATGCAGTAGGGCCTGTAGGTGGGGCTGAAGAAAACTGAGGCTGTGACATAGGAGAGGCCTGACTGAAAGTCTGCTGTGAAGCCATGGGTGGAGGTGGGAGCTGGGTGGGACCAGGCGCAGAGGAGAAAGGCGGAGCTGTAGCTGGGAATGGTTGCTGAGCAGGAGGCGCTCCGTAGTAGGACTGAGCTGCTGTATGGGGCGCACCCGAGGCGGCCGGTGGCCGAGTGGGGACAGGAGACGTGGGGGCAAAAGTGGATGGAGGGGCTGAAACAGGAGCCTGGGAGATGGCAGGGGGAGCTGGAAAAGGAAGGGGAAGAAGACAGGAGGGAAGAAAAGAAAAGAAAAAAAAGAGAGAGAGAGAGAGAATGACAGAAAATTACAGAATACCTGTATTTAACCACTGTTCCATTGAAACTGTAGCTGTGTTCTATTTCCTCATGTCCTGTATACAGAGCCGCTGTATTACATTTTACATTGCATCATGGTTCATGGTCCTAGTGGCACGGTATCTAGTTCCATTGCATACACATGCGAAAAACATGACTTGAGTAAGCCAAAGAGTATTTACCATAGCCTGGGCCAGCTGAAGAGGGTACAGTGGACCCAACCTGCATGCCTGCCATCTGATTGGTCACCTGCTGCATACTGGTGGGTGGGGCGCCAAACTGCTGGTTGTATGCAGGCTGAGGACCTGACAAGCTCATTGCTCCTTGAGTGTATGGCTGAGACCCTGATGGCCTGTACATTAGACAAGGAAGGGGAAAAATTATATTAAATGACAAATCAGAATTTGGAGAACACTAACCATACTATCATTACTGACAAAAATAAATAGCCTATTTATGTTAGTTTAAAGCACCACAGTCTTTTGCTGCCCCCTGAATTAACACATTCGTTCATTTCTATGGTTAGTAGGAGTGTTAAAGCAGGGAAAAGCTAGACAATGGTTTCTAGGACTGGAGATACAAACCTGTGGTTCAGAAACTTCATCAAATGCAACATGATCCCTAATACACTTATGTGGGAGTGTTTGTTACAAAGCTTCAGGAGATAAATCTACTAAGATCAAGTTACTATTCATATTGATACTGAATATATTGGGGGGGGGATAATGTTGCTCTGATTGACAAAGGAGAAAGAGTATGTCATCCCTCCCACACAGAGAGCATGGCCAGTTTTGCTCCCTTGACTTCTGGATACGGAAAGCTGTGGCTTCATCAAGACTCGACACGCAATCTCCCAACACTGAAGTGAACACTCTTCTGCTGAGCCACTTGGAAGTCATATTTTACTCAACCTATATAAAATTTTACTCAGAATTGCCAAAAAGTACAGAATTTACAATTTTTGAGCTGTCAGACAAATCTGACTTAAAAAAATGCTTGCATTTGATAATCCAGGTTTAGGGAAGTATCTCTACTGCTGAATTAAGCCATTTATCTTCTGCTACATGACAGCTGCTGTTTTTTTCCCCCCTTTAAAAACATCTCTCAGGAGGAATACACTAAATTTTAACCTTTGCGGAGGGGCACCCATAGATGGTGGTCCATTCTGTATGTCATTCTGCCCAAACGGTGAATACGGCTGAGCTGCAGACACTGGGGGTGCACCGGTGGTGGGGGGTCCTCTCATACCTGCAGAATAAAGAGGATTATAGTTTGGAAATTCACCAATAAATATTCTGAACTTGTAGTATACTGTATATAACTGTAATTTTAAAAAAAAATAAAACTGAAATAATGGCTTTCATTAAAAAAATGTTTCCATAAAATAGACTCGAAATAAATATGCTTCAAGTGTGCTACATTTAGAAGAGCAGATTTAATAGGAAATAAATTACTAGAGCAACCGAGATATCTTAAGATTTGTACAGTCTTCTACACATAACCAATAAGAAATACATCCTTTGCTATGTTCCTTGACAGCCTGATATCTAGTCTGCTAATCAACGGCTGCTTGCATAGTAAAGAAAAGCGATAATCACTTTCAGACCGAGCAAACTGAAGCTCAGATTAATTTTGAAAAACAAAAGCTTAACAACGTTAGCTAGCTATTAAATTAAAGAAAAATTAATGATTTAATATATATATATATATATATATATAGATAGATAGATAGATAGATAGAGAGAGAGAGAGAGAGAGAGAGAGAGAGAGAGAGAGATGATGTTGGAGAAAATCCCCAAAACTTGTGATCTCTGTACATCTAGCTAGTTAATTAGGACTAACAGAAAGAAGAAGGAGATAAGGAAGTCAGGCGTACTGAGGACCAGTGAATCAGCCCAGTTTATTTCTTTGGTTTTTATTCCAGAGATGGTTGTGGCAGAGGCAAACAAAGCAAAGGAGAAGAGGAAAGGGAAAAGGAAGAAGAACAGGAAGAATAAGAAGAGTGTGATTCACTGTGGAATGTGAGGGACAAACTGAGTGGCAATGACCACATCTGACTGACAATCTCAGTATAAGGAGACTGGGCTATAATGGAACCCTGCCGTGTCTGTGAGCCTGCGGGTGAGACATGTTCCAGCTGTCCTGCACTATACGCTCAGTAGGAACCAGTGGGAACAGGGAGGAGAACAGCCTGCCAAGCATAATGAAAACAGTTACCTAAGTCAAGAGGAGAGGAAGAGGACAGGTCAGAGACTAAGTTTGCTGCAAAAGCCTTAGAGGGAAAGCTTGCATAAGGAGAATATCCTGAAATACAAGAGAGAAAGCCGTGAAAACTGGCATAGGCAAAAAACATCTGTGAAAAGTCAAAGGTCAGGAGGGCATTATGATTCAAACTCATTAGTGCTTGTCGATTTACTTGAGACCTGAGGCACTAGCATGCCACATAAACTACTAATTAAAGTGAGTTTAAAATCTTACAGCTTTTTAAGTACTCTTTCACTGATAATGATTTATGAACATGTTAGTTATTCATATGTAATCAGTCTGTATATGTACACAGGTACCTTGAGGTGGGCCTGTTTGGTAATTAGAGGCAGGCCCATTGTATGGAGCATACGGGGCCGCATAACCCCCTGGCATCTGCTGACCCCCATAACCAGACTGCGGGTAGCCCTGGTAGCCAGACTGCGGCTGTCCATAAGGAGAGGCCATGTGAGGTTGCTGGTTGACATTCATTTTCAGTTCATCCCTAAATCTGAAAACGAGAAAAGAACACAGAGAATGAGGTTCAACTTGAACTTGAAAAATGTTGGGTTTAAGATGATGACAACAAATCTTAAAGAGGAAGACAGATTTAAGTGCATGTATGTGTGTGTGGACTGAAACCACTAAACATGCAAATCATGCATATCATCAAACGTGGCGTTAACATACACCAGAGTTGCATCCGAGATAAAACCTGCAGGTACTTTGCGCACAACTAACAAACTGTTTTGTTTGAGACAAACAGTATTCCACTCTGTGATCTTAAGCTTCTTTCAACATCAGTGTATCTTGCTGTATTCGTGTTGTATTAAAACCAGTCTGTGATTAATAACTACGCCACTGCCTATCTTGAGGCTCTGTGCAGAGGTGGACTCTACAACGGTCATAAAACAATTAAAATCACCGATGTCAGAAAACATCAACACCGTGGTCTGACCATAAGCAGCAAAAGCAACTAAAACCAGTAAGCGTCATGTGTCCATCACTGATGACACCCTCCATGATGGGTAGTATAGCAGCACCAACGCAACATGGACTTCTGAATAATTTAATGTAATCGACACTGTAACTCTGTAAAGTGGCCAGGGTGCGTAATGCTTCACTGACTCGCAGCACACGCTGGGTAAGAGGGATAAGCAGCAACTGTCTGGCTTCACATAAAGTTTGGTTGAAGGGGCACGAGTTGTTTTGTTTGTTTGTTTGCTTTACACTTTGAAGTAGGTTTATTGCAGACTACCAATAACATAAATGTTAATGTCATATTCATGTTTGGAAATTAGTAACTAGTAATATTGATTAGATATGTGGCAGGACTTGACAATATGACAATATAATATCATGATATGAGAGATTATAATCACACCACATGTAGTGTCAGGAGTTTTATAACACACACTGAACAATGGTGTTACTCAGTGTGACAAATATCTGTTTTTTTAATGTTTAATTCCCCTCACTTTCCATATTAAATAGAAAGAAATATATTTTTGAAGACTTTAAATAATGTAAGCACAGTTGTGTGTGTGTGTGTGTGTGTGTGTGTGTGTGTGTGTTTTAAATGTTACACTCTTGTTTTGCTGCCAGTTTGCTAACAGTCCTAAATACCGTGATACACATCGTCTATGGCGAAAATGTCTTTAGTATCGTGATATTTTCCGCCACACCGCCCACCTCTAAACACATAAGTTACATATAATAATAATAATAATAATAATAATAATAATAATAATCTTACTGAGTTACGTACTTAGGCTCATATGTTAGGCGGTTTAGCTATTTTACCTACACAGTCTGCTAGGCCACTGAAAGCCAGTTGCGTACACAAGGTTGATAAATACCCAGCTAGCTAAACAGCTAACAAGTTTGCCGAGCAAGCTAACAGGATAGCTTTATAAAACAACAGGGCTAACAAACCCACACACGATGTGGGAGCTGTAGATAAACACTAACGATAAGCACGTAACGTAGCCATGTTACTGAACCCGGTTAATGACAAGCAGGAACACCGGGCCTTAACTTGCTAGCATACTTCACTTTTCAGGCAAGACAGCGAGAGTTCTTCCCCAAAGTGAACGAATAAAATAACACGAGCTATCTAACCAGCTAATGTTCACAACACCACAAAAGAACAAACAAATAAACAAACAAACCCAAAGCTAGTTAATGACCAAATGAGTCAAGACCGTCGATACTACCTAAACCCTGTTAGCAGACGCGCTAACGTTAGCAAGCCTGTTAGCCCCGACTAAGCATTAGACATTCACCACTTACCTCCGATCTAGACAGATGTGTAAATAACCGAGCCGGCAGGGAAACTGCTTCTTTTAGTCGATCACTGAGATCAACGTGTATATTTTTGTAAATAGAAGCACAAACGTCACCTTCCTGAACCAGTATCGCCACTAGCTCCGGTTAATCCCTTTCTTCCACCTCGATTTCTCCAGCCGTCGCATTAGCACCGCGGTGACATTCGCGCCGGAAGTACAGCAACTTTGTGCCACGTCCACTTCCGGTTCCGTGAGAGTTTCGTTTTTACGTCATCCGTCACGGACCTAGTAGACGCACGCGCACATACACACCTGTGTGGAGGGGCTCAACGTTCATCACGGTGCACCAGCAGGCGCGACGGTATGCGAAGGCTCTCATTAGATTTATTATTTTTTTAATTAAATACTGTTATCAGTAATGATCGAGCCTAGCAGTCATATTTATAAAATTAGCTAATACTGGCCACGGTTTTTGATGTGCTATCCAGCGGCAGCCATTCTCAAAAATGATATTGTGTTCAAAGTAGACCTTATGCAATGTCTTGGTTAGGTCTGAATAGATAAGTACATGGATGGATGGACCTTTTTCATTCATCTTCAGTAACCACTTTATCCTGGTCAGGGTCGCAGTGGATCCAGAGCCTATCCCAGGAACACCGGGTGCGAGGTGGGGACACACCCTGAATGGTGTCATCGCAGGGCACCATGCACACATATTCACATCCTTATACAAACCTGGGGCAATTCTGACCAGCCAGTCAACTTAGCATTCTTTTCCAAGCTGGGAGGAAACCAGAGAACCCAGAGATAGCCCACACGCAAACAGGAAGAACATGCACTGAAAATCCACACAGAGCCCGAGCATGAACCAGGAACCCCGGAGCTGTGAGATAGCAATGCTACCTACTGCACCACCGTGCCAACTAAAAGCTTGCTTTATTGCATGCTTGGCTAGCATGGGGGATGACTTTAGTTTTGATCCTTATTGATTCTCAGGAGAAAATGTAATTAAAAACAAAAACAAAAGAAAACTCTGGTATTATGTACACATAATAGTCACATATTTAGGCATGTAGTTTCATACATAGTCTGTATTTACACATGTACACAATGCAAATAATCCACACAAGGCATGTGCAGAAGACAATATCAAACTAAAAACATTCAAATATACTAATAAATTTTAGGACCCATGAATACCTCCAATCATTTTGTTACAGATCACACAACAGGACCTGCCATGGACGTTTGTGCATTGTCAAGAGGCAAAAAATTGGTTCACTTGGATTTAAAAGGGGCACCTCCTAGAATTAACTACTTATATGAGGTACAGAAAATACAGATCTTATGTTCTTTATGCACACTGTTTAGTCTGAGTATAGCCCTGTAGATTTTACCTTGACCATCCCTTCCACAGCTGATACAGCTTTTTGCTGATCTGGGTGCAAATGGCCTCCTTATTGAGTATGAGGATATGTTTCCCTATGAAGGAGAGCTGAAGATTCTTCAGTCAAAATCTCACCCAGCCTACAGGTGAAAAGACCATTTACTGTATGTTCTATCCAAATTCCCATCAAAAATATGAACCTTTATATTTATTTTGTCTGAAATCATTGTCACTGATCCGCATACAGCCGTGAAGAAATTATTGCCATTCAAGATGTCGCTTATTCCAGAGGGTTGGAGATCATTCCTCTGGTGCAGACATTTGGACACCTTGAAGTGAGTGCGAGAGGTGAATAATGTTTGGTACTGGAAAAATTATACGTCATATAGATGATTACTCATATACTCATTTGAGTTTTGCCAATCATGTGTGTAATACAACTACACAGACAGTTTGTGAAATGATTTGGTTTTCATCACACACACTTTCTTTTATTACTTCTTCCTGCCAGTTTGTCCTGAAGCATAGCACCTTCAGCAAGTTGCGAGAAGTAAGCCACTGCCTGGGGACCCTGAACCCACACTGCAAGGAAGGACTTACCCTTATACTGGAGATGCTGCATCAAGTCATGGCGCTTCATCCGAGGAGCACTGTTCTGCATATCGGGGCAGATGAGGTACATCACAAGCTTGACCTGGTATTGTGTACTACACCACAGAGCTGTCGAATTCTCAAATCTGATTGGTCAGAAGGTGATGATTTAATTTTCCATAACACCTAAGGCTGTCACTATCGATCATATTGGTAGTCGATGAATCTGACGATTAATCCAGTAAGCAGATTTTTTTTAAAATTCACAATAAAAATACACTTAGACATTTCACAGCATGCCCCGTTGTGTTTTACTCCTTACTTAACATGTGATTGTCACTGCTTTTCATTTGGACCTGTTTTTAAAATGGTCATGAACCCCTTTAGTCTTTTGTTAAAAGTTTCAAGCGTTACATTTCCTCCTCATGGTCTGTTTCTAGTAGCACTGAAAAGTAGCGACCCTGAGCAGGTTAAAGTGTTTAATGAAAATTAATTAAGTTGATCTATTTATACATCTATATACATACTGTATATAATCTAATGCTTTACATTGTTTCTTTACCCAGGTATACACGCTGGGTCAAGGAGAGGAGTCTAAAGAGTGGTTAAGCATTCCAGGTCACAGTATTGACAAGCTGTTCCTCAGTCATGTCAGTAAAGTGGCAAAAGGCATTCGGGAGACTTATCCCAGCCTCAGTGTGATAATGTGGGACGACATGCTGAGGAACATGACCTCTGACACCATTAAAGGTGAACTCACATTGTGCAGTTTTGTTTTCACCAAAACATTTATTTAGGGGACATTAGACATTTTTCTAACATGAGACTGTACCATAATAAATAAATATATATGTATGTACACACAGTACTGTGCAGAAGTCTTAGGCACATGCAAAGAAATGCTGTAGAGCAAAGATGCCTTCAAAAATAATGAACCTAAATATTTCTACATTAAAAAAACACTATAAAGAGCAGTAAACAGTAATAAATGAAACAAAGTCAATATCTGGTGTGATGATCCTTCGCTTAAAAAAAAAATAGTAGTCTCAGGTACAATGTGTGCAGTTTTATAAAGAAGTGTTACTGAGCATCTTGCAGAAGCAGCCACAGTTCTTCTGGAGACTTTGACTGTCTCACTTGCTTCTTATTTTTGCAGCAAAACCCAGCAG
>CM074956.1:13150691-13178212 GCA_037577455.1 Pangasius macronema | reverse complement strand
ATGCAGAAGATAGGGATAGGTGGAGAGTGATGATTCGCTGTGGTGACCCCTGAAGGGAAAAGCCAAAAGAAGAAGAAAGAAGAAGAAAGAAGAAGAAGACTGGAAATAAGCCTCTAATCATATCCAGAGATTATCTAAAAAATAAAAAATACTCTAGCAGTGTTCAGGTAGTACACAACCTTCACAAACACACCAAAGTCTTACTTATTATTCGATCGTCGTGTTCTTACGTCTTACATAATTAACTAAACTTGCAGTCAGGCTCAAAAAGCCTGGTTATGATAGTCCTCTCAGTGGAAATGGGTTGATGTTATAGTAATAGTGCAACGTATCAGTGTTTCATATGTCACACTTGACCTTTGTACTATAAATTACAATACACTATGAGCTATGTTTACTTTTGTAGGTCACTAACACAATAAAGGAATGAATCTAAAACAACAGTAACGGGCAAAAGTAAGAAAGAGCAGGAGAGCAGTAAATGCAAACAACGTGGTTACAAATTTAAACTGACCTTTGTACCACATGTTACCAACTGATATATTTCCCTCTTTTTTATTATTCACTCTCTAATGGCTTCATCAAGTTCAAATAGCTGAGTGTAAGTTTTTCGTCTCTTGAAGGAGTACACTCACATCTGTTTGGAATTCAGAAAATGTTTTCCTGATGCCATCCTGCAGGAAGACAACAGCCTCGCGGTCAGGGGTGCGCTCCGCTCGGAGCTGCAGGCTCCGGCCCACGGTGAGAGACTGTAAGGAATATGAGGTGACACCGTGGGCATAGCTGGTGGTGAGGGTCGGAACACTGGGAGGAGTGTCTACATAAATGGAACTGGATTAAAAAAAAACAGACACATCAAGAATACTGTTAAAATATTAATTTATTAAAAGTAGGCCTGTCAGGATAATTAGGTTATCGACTTATCGATGATCGAGGTCCATATACCGTACGATATTGCCCATTGTGTTTACATAACAATGAAAGCCAACAACATTTTAGCCATTCCTGCTGCTTCTCCTCTCATCTGCTCTGGGGCTGTCAAATTCAAATTCAAACTTCAAATATTTGTCGAATTTAAGATAAATATGCACCTTTCAACGCAAAAACTGTGTGCAATTGAATTTAAGATGTTTAAGATGATACATACTGTTGAAAAAGTGACATGCAAGATGTTAACAAAGCACTAACAATGTTTTCTAAAGAGGAAAAATCTAGAAAGAATAGTTCCAGTGTTACAATTAAGTGAACCTGAAGTTAAGTAAGGCGCTAGGTAGAATGATAAGCCATGCTGTGAATAAGATCTTTCCTTAACAACGCATTAAACACGAACAATGAAGAATTAAAGGATAAACAAATTCGCAATATCATATTACAATAGTGTACTCACTGTAATGTTATTATTGCAGGAGATCAGCTTTTCATAAGGGCAGTTTTCACATAGTTTTATAAAATGTAAAATGTGTGAATATTTGGTTTAATTTTTGCATTTCTCATCAACTAAAATTCCACTGAGTAATATTCAGCACCATTTCAGTCAGAGTAAAATTGACTAAAATTAATAAATATGACAAAATATTAACTATCTATTATCTTTTCGTCAGAAGACAAAAACTATGACTAAACAGTATGAAAATAAACACTGGAACTGGCCTGAGAACCGAGGATAATTTGTTTGATTTTGTAATTTTATAATTTTATTTACTTTAGTTTAAAAATAAATGCACTTTGTAATAAACAGTATAAGACGGCACTGTTTGGTTTGTATTTATTCGCTGCTTTCTCTTGTGGACCGTTGATTTAAAAATCTGGTGTTTTTTTTAATTCCAATGTCTGAATATTCTTAAGAATTAAAAGTTCACTGCTCTTTGAAAGTGTGTACTTGCATTATTATACTATTCAGTATATAAGTAGCAGAAATTGGTCTTAAAATGACAATAATATCATATCTTCTGGGACAATACATCGTACAATAAAAGTAGTTATGGTGACAGGCCTAATTAAAAGGTACGCTCTCAGGGCAATACACGGCTAACTGCAGAACCCTCAACTGTCCTTCAGTCTGTCCCTCTGCGGGACCCTTAAAGTTTCTGTGTAGAACTCTACAGGGGTTTGCCTATGAGAGAGAGCATTACATGTAGAATCCCTTTAATAAGCAAAGAATCTTTAATTGTCCAAAGAACACTTAAGGATCCACTTTTTTATTTTCTAAAAAAAAAAAGTAGTGCTAGGTGCATTTATAGTTAGAAAGTTTGAGTTGCCACAATTTGGCACCAAACAAACAAGGAAATGATTGTAGGCCTTTGCTGGAAGAATAGGAGATCCTGTTAAAAGAAAGGAGGTGTATAACTTGACTGAAGCTGGCTACTCAGTGGTAATGGGGAGAGCTGTAACACCTGCAAAGTTAAAACCAATTCAGTAAGATTCCTTTTCAAAATGAATATATGATAAGCAAAAGGACGTCATGTGATCTATCCGTACACATATACAACTTAGATTCGTCTTACCGACTCATACGGACTAGTTCACTAGATTATCCGGACACAGATCGATTAAACGACTGTAAGCTTTCATGAATGCTAAAATGGACGAATGTGTTCTATCTGCAGCCAAAACTGAGATGCAAAAATTAGCTCATTAACGCATGAACTATTGTTGAATAATACTCAGAATTGAACAAGCAGCTGTTTTAATTACACAGAACAGAGTTACAGAGTGTCATGTTTCTTCTCTCACGCTACTTTCACTGAAGGCTGCATTCCAAATCACTGCCCAGATACAACAGAGTGCAGCGCATAAGCTGTGGAATCTATTATCTTACAGCCGAAGTAGTAAACATATGTAGGGGGTAGAGAGAAGTTTGGGGTGTAACCAGAGTCACCATAGTTCCTAAAATACCCAAGCGCGCCCCTGTTTATCCGCTCTTTATTCAGGGAAAAAACATCCTACCAGTTTGTCTTTTCAAAATTTTGTATATTTACCGAAAAAGATATTGAGCAGTACCAGCGTTCCATTAAAATGATTTTCCTGTAAACAGTAAACAGGAAGTGTGAATTAGCCCAGAAAAGTGGGCTTTGGAGATAAAAGTTATCAGTCTGGCACTACTGTATATACTCCATTAGCGTTGTGCTACATACCGTCAAGGCTTTAGGAAAAGAATGTGCTGTAATGGAAATCATACATATATACCTCAGTACATTGTGTCAGAGAGAGAGTGTGTGTGTGTGTGTGTGTGTGTGTGTGTGTGTGTGTCAGGGCTTACCAGCTTGGCTGAAATGATAAAAACGGCGTCTTGTGAAACTAAGAGCCGCCAAACCTCTTTTGTGGCCCGCGCGCGTGTCGACGGTCATTGAACCCGGTGTAAAGGTGCCGACGAAGCCTTCAAATGCAAATGTAAATGGATAAAAATGAAGAGCTGATTATTATAGCAAGCTGAACCGAGTGTTACTGCGCTGTAACAAACTCGCTGCAAGTCGAAAGTGTAACCAGCGCTGTGTCACGGCGTGCAATTCAAGCTGATACTTGTGGATCACCCTGTACATCTAACCCTGTCCAGCTGACTTAATATGAGGAGATGTTTTTCTGATTGGTCGATGGAGCAGTTAAACTTTGATCTGAAGTAAGAGCCAAAGGTCCGAGTGCTAAGCCCAATGTGACACTTCACCTCTAGAGGGCGCAAGTGCTTTTTTCCTGCCTTTTGTTTCAGGGGCATAGCCTGTACTTTTGCAAATACTGTACATGAGGACAGAGTTCCCACATTCCAGCCCTGAGCAGCTGGAGTCCAGCACAGTCTGGTGATTTCCCTGCATAAAGACACATTTAATATGCACTCCTCTACTCCTCTAGTCTTCTGATGGTTATTGTCATTTGCACCACCACATAACTTGCCCTTACACCTCATTCAGAACTTGCCTCCTTGCACATTAATGACTGATTACTACATTCACCTTCTATATTTGCACTGAGCTGGTCTTTACTTTCTCTACCAGATATATATACCTCATATCTCTGTACTATGCACCTTGTATATTTGTACACCTTGTCATTTGCACTGAGCTGGTCTTGCACATGTATATACATGAATATATATATATTTATACACATATTGTTATTTGCACTTCTGGTTAGATGCTAAACTGCATTTCGTTGGCTCACATAAGTTTGAGACGTGTTACTGTTATTTCAACTTAGATTAGATTAGATAGAAGGACTTCCTCAAGACGAACTTTCCTTTTGTAAAGAGAAACTCCTGACTGAAGGATTCTGAACCCTTCACAGTGATGAAGGCACTAAGGATACTTTTTGCATTGCTCTAGATTTGAATTCATCTTGTACTTCAATGTACTGCAGTGATACTTGGGATGGTTGACAGTTCTAGCTTCCTAAAGGGTTTCTGAATGGAAGCTCGGATTTTTACGGTTTTAAGACCCTTTACAACCCTTTATGAAATTGAATTTATCAAAATTGAATTGCTATCGCTATAACTGAATTGTGCATGTATGCAGTCTTAAAATTATTAGGTGATTCTTTGAATTGACTCCATCAGTATCCAACACCTGGAATCAGAGTCGAACAGCCCTACAGCTGTGTAGGAGTGAAGAACATCAGAAGGCGAGCATTTAAAGAAAGAAATTTTGTTTGCAAAGAATATCTTGGAGATAGTATTGATGATCAAATGCTAAATGTTGACAGGACAACACATAATGTTGAGTTATGGGTCATGATTAAAAAGATGCATGGATTCAGACAGCTTTGGGAATACTCTGTGGTGGTTCAGGAGTGGATGAAGGCTGTCACAGGCATAGGGAAAGCAGATGTGTTCGCTAGTTATAATAGCTTATTAGAGGAAGATGAGAGACCAGAAGGAGTGAAATAATAAAATCAATCATGCCGGGGGCTCTAAATAGGGAATAAAAAGGGTGGGAATATATTAAATGCTCCTTTTACATTAAATAAAATGAAAAGCTGGGAATGACATCACAAGATAGTGGCATAACATATGCTAGAGGGAAAAGGATTGCTCAAGATACTTATATAACTTTATGAAAGTGACTGGAAAGAAGGGAAATTAGCTATTAAATGGAAGAGGTTATTTTCTTTATTTGGAAATCAGGGAAGGATTCAAATCATCCAACAAGCTGCAGGCAAGTTGTTATAAATTAATGAAGAAATTAATAACAGAGAGACTAACCTCCACTTATCACATGGTTAAATATGCAGCAGTGCTGGGAAAGTGAGGGAAAGGGAAGGTACCTGTTGAATATTTACAAGAAGGTTAGGACATTTATAGAGGGAGAAGAACTAAAGAAGGGTGTATATTTAACCCTTTCCTGCTTACATTATTTAGATACAACATGTGTAAATTATTTACATGTTTTAAATAAAAAAAGAAAAGAAAAAATAGTTTTAAAAAAAACTGTGATGTTTCTTGGAGTCTGAAACAAAAATATTTTCAATTTAATTTAGGATTTTGTACAGAAAGTTGGTAAAGAGTACCGGAGACACTGAGAACAGCAAATAGTCCTGAGAGCAACAGAAATCAGGATAATGGTTTATGTTAAATTACAGTAATGTTTTCAAGTGATTTGGGGGTTATTTACATGTTACAGTTTCCTAAAAACCAGCCTTAAAGTGTGGACACTGTGGAGAGAAGAGAAGAGAAGAGAAGAGAAGAGAAGAGAAGAGAAGAGAAGAGAAGAGAAGAGAAGAATGTGTATTTACTAGATTATAAATAGGCCTAGGTCACACTGAATTAAACTCAACACTTCACATGATAGAGCAAGAGCTGCTGAACGTCACGTGCTTGACACAGTGGAGTGTGTACTATTGCAGTGTATTCACAACCAGACTAAAATACAGCAGATGAAAAGTAGACAAAAATGAATAGGGCATTGCAATTTACAGAGTCTAGTGTCAGGGAAACATTAAATAGCAACACTTTTTAATAATTTTTTTTTTTTAAAGATAGGAAACATTTTGAGTACGTGTTTGAGTTCTCCGCCTACACTGCAGTCCAGTAGGCGGCGGTAACACACCTTTTGTTTCCATGTCAACCGTCTCGTTTCGAAGAAGAAGACGAACTAGCCTCGCTAGAGGGCTTTTTTTTCTTCCTTTCTTTGTAAATATTTATATATTTAAAAACCCACACGCGTAATAAAATTTGAGTTTAATTGTAGTTTAATTGTTGTTGTTACATTGTTTTTTTTTGTAAAAGTTGAAATTGTGTGTTTTTTTAATGTATAATATATATTTCGGATTTTAAATGCCAGCCCAGCAGGGGGCGGAACACTGGACAGCTACGTGTAGCACAACATTTTAAGTAGAAGAGAAGAAGAAGCTGATTCTGATTGGCTGATCAGCTTCAGCGCGCTTTTCCGGAGAGTTCCTGTGGTGTTGAGGATGTAGTGCAGTAATAGAAAAGCATGTGAAATATGTAATATCTTTGAATAATATTTGTGGACTTGGATTAAGTTATCACGAGGAGAAGCTATGGAAGGAGTGAGGTGTCTTGTGGAGTGTTGGGCAGATTTTGGTGACTTGCTGTCTGCGAAGGTGATCTATCATGGACCAGATGTGATCCTAAGCACAGGGACTGAACACATCTTCGTTTTTAGTGGCCAAGAGAGAAGAGTTAAGGCAAGTGGGTTTTCCTGAATGTGTGATTGTTTCAGTGCTGTTCAAGGTCACTGTTTCTGTAAGAGAACATGTTTTGTTACAGACTGTCCTGCAGTTTGAGTCTCCAGTCACATCCCTGGCTTTAAGTGCTGATCAGTGTAGTGTCTATGCTCTCTGTGAGAATAATCTCCTTTACTGTACCAGGCTCTCTCCAGAATCCAGGTAACGTTGAACATTTTGAGAAATCAGCTCTACATAAATGTAGGATAACTGACATTTTTTCACTAAAACCTTCTGATGATTATGATTTATGATGATGGTCTCATTTTCCAGTCCTAAATAAAGTCTTCCTGCGCTGTTACATGTTTCCTGTAAAACCTTGCTCTCTTACTTTCCCTCAATTTCATCCACAGCTCCTTCTCAGCAGAGCAGGGTGATGACCCTGCCTTGTCCGTGGTGTCCAGGGACTCTGTTCTCGTGAAAGATGCCAATGTGCTCTCTTTCACTGTAGCAGAGGACATACTCATTACTGTCAGTCTGCAAGAGTCTTTCTGGAGTTTTCACCTCTATGAACTGCCACGTTGTTTAACTGGATCCCTGCTATTTCAGAAACATACAGGATTTCAGGTCCCAGCTGTCACAGGAGTTCCTCAGAATGATGTAGATTTGCAGGCTAGGATGAGCTCAGCTCCAACATTGACATGCATCTACCCCAACTCCTTACCTAAAGGACATGCATGTAAACGCCACCCCCGTCTCGATCCTCTCCTTTTCAGGCTCTTATTTGGAGTTGATGCATCTCTTATAAATTCTCCCATCATTCTTTGTGGTTTGCCCGATGGACGTCTTGTTTTTTTCCCACTACTCTTACCCTCACTAACCAACTCAAGGGGAGAACAAAAGCCACCAATCAGGATTTTCTACAGCTTAGAGCAGCCAGTAGTATTTATTGGAACGTCTGTTATTGGGGATCAGGGTCCACAATGCCTGGTTGTGGTTGGTCAGAGGGGTAGGATCCTGCTGATCAGGGCCAACCAAAGAAGCTCTGTTGGAAAGGCAGCGGACTGCAGTAAGGTTTACAGTTTAATATTGTACTTCTGTGGTAATAGGTATTAAGTATTTTGTGATGACACAAGGCACTATGTTGATATCTTTCTAAAGGATTCATTGAGCGCATTGTGCCGGGGCCTGTGGTATGTGTCTGTGTAGATGGTGAACATTTATACTACAGCACTGCCACAAACCTGTTCTCCTTGTCCCTGAGCAAGACCATAACACCTTCATCATCATCATCATCCTCCATCACAGAGGCATCAGAAGGAGACAGCACAGGGCCGGGGAGTGCGGTCTGTCTGAACGTGTGCCGAGTAATCGCATTAACTGAGCCTTCCATCAGTCCTGCAGGTACACTAGTTTCCTCTCTAAATGAAACTCAAGGAATAGAGAATGTTTTATTAACTTAAATCCAGTAATCGATGACTGATTGTGATGACAGTAGTATGTGTTTGTTCTCCCTGTGTCAAATTCAGAACAGATGTCTCCTCTAGTCATGGCACTAATCAAAAGTGGTAACGTGAAACACCACTGTGAAAAAAAACATAACCACTTGAAATTGTCTTATTTCTAGCCATGAGCTAATTGTTGATGACTAAGCATTAAAATATTGCCATTCTAGCATGTTAGTTGCTTATCTGGACCTTTGTAACCAAGGAATTTTATGTACCTGGTCCTTTATAAAATTTGGTTGAATACAACTTCTATAGTTAATTAATTTGATAATGGCTCATTAAGGTGGACTTAAAATAATTACCACATGTTTATTTTGACCTGAAAGGTTTAAACAGCAGTTTGTTGTGGACAGTCAGATGGGACCAAGACAGATAGCTGTCAGAAGAAAGCACAAAAGACCGATTTTACTTTTAGATCACGTTCAAAAAGCTGTTTAGCTGTTTCTGTTACTTGTGGTAAAGCCTTGCATCAAATATTGGATTAATCTTTATGGCTATGGGTGTACAAACTTTTGCACTTAACTGTGTGTATTGTATGAACTGTAGGCAGTGTGCAGCTCCTGGCTGTGTCTCTCAGTGGAAGACTTCTTCTGGTGACCCTCCCTCAGGACTCGGACACAGCCAACGCGTCTAGACTGGCTTCATCACAAGCAGGGCAGAAAATAAAAGACCTCTTGGCTGGTATTGGAAATGTTTGGGAGAGGTAAGGTTATCTAAATTTTTTATCTTGAGATGATTTTATCTTTGAACAGGAAAAAAAACTGACACCATTTTAATGAAACTGAGTTGACTGAATTTTCCAGAGCAACACTAGAGAAACAACAGCTGGAATTGAAGAATAACACACTCAGGCGTTTGAACCACGTTCTCAACATCTGCCACTTGCTTTTATCCTGTCCGAAGAATGACCAAGAAGTGTGTGATCGCCAGCCACCAATCAGCTGTCAGGGGGCAGCCAAATGGAGCACGCTACTTCAGAAAGACTCTTTGGTTCTCACTTGCATATTGGAAAACCAAAGTTCTTGTGTCTTAGACCAAGGATGGACTCTTTGCCTTCAAGTGCAGTCAAGTCTTTCTGTCGGGGGCTCGTCTAGAACTTACTCATTTGCTTTGATGAAATTAGACTGCGGTCAAAAAGCCGAAGTGACATTACCTCTCGAGAGTGACGGTGACTTACTTCTCCCGGTCCAGATCCACTGCTCACTTGTGTACACGTTACAGTCTTTACTTAACCCAGAGGAATACAGACAGCTCTCAGTTAGTGACACCTCACTGTCTCAGCTTCTCACACCCACAGGCTGCATCTGTCTGGCTCTCAACACATTAACACTGGACTGGCTAAACGCCTTAAGGATAGGAGATCCAACCCAAAATGATGATCCTGTTCCCAAACAAATCAGCACTTGGGAATCCACCCGCATGCTCCTGAGCTCCAGACAGATTCACACAGATGAGCCGGTAATGCCGAAGGCTGCTCCACATGCAGTAGCAATCCATATATCCTCAGAGCTCCTGAGGAACCGGCTCAACTTACATGACTGTAGCAGCGCACTTCTGTGCATCTCCGTGCTCAAATGGCTGTTGTGTGAAACTTCGAAGACAGAGGGACAAGAGGTAGTGCAGAGTCCAGTTGTGTGTGCCAAAGGGCCGGACAGACAGGCGGTCAGACTGCTGACAAAAGAGGTATACTTATGGAATGATTGTTGGAGATTTGATCTTTGGCTTCCCAATGCAGTATTGTATTAGTAGTTTTACTGTATATCATTATGTATACTACATATCCATGTATGTATGTTATCATATATATGTTTTTATATAAAAAAAAATACATAGAAAATTACCTCAGTATCTTTATATTATGCTTTCTTAGCAGGATCAGACAGGCAACATGTAGTCATTATGAGTTAATAGCATAATTGACCATCTCTGCCAAACAAGCCCCACCCCCCACACACACATTTTCTTGTTGTGTTCCAGTGTTTTCAGTCCTGCCTTTTGTAGGCCGTCACAGACTGCTGTGTTGGTATTATGGTACTATGTGCACAGGCAAACATGCTTTCGTTCATGTGTTCATACCTGGCAAGGGATACATTGCAGCGAGGTGGCATCTACTGCATGTGTATCAGTTCATGCTCCAAAACTGTAACTTGACTAGAGTCATGAGAAATGTGTGGGCTGCTTGTTGACGGTAAACAACAGTATCTTTTTCCTCCCACCAACCCAATGGCACTTATTTTCTTATCTTCAAGTTTTAATTTGCATTTTGTATATAATAGTGCAAGCATAGCATAATGTAGAATTTCTAGGTAGTGGTGAAGCTGTGGACTCATGCCCAATCCCTCAAAAACCCTACTACCTCAAAAGTAGAGAGAGAGAGAGAGAGAGAGAGAGAGAGCACCTGCACAAGTTGTCCACTTTCCACCCTGAATTGTACATTCCCAGCAAATGGGTGGACACAAAGACAGGACAGATAAATAAATATACCAGGCAAATAAAGATTAGAAGACTAATGACAAACTAATAGACCTGGCCCAAAAGTACAAAAAAAAACAGGACATTAAAAAAACAAAAGTAAACATTGGTTAAAAAGTAACATTGAAATCATTGTAGAGAGATTTTGGACATTTCTTTATCCTGCCACATGCTGCATCCCCTTGCTCCTGCAGTATACTGCTCAATTTAGTTGCTGCTGTATTAATATATTCCTCAATCTACTTCATCCTCTTGAATGCACACTAGTTTTTAGTGTCATTTGGAAAGTAAAAAAAAAAAAATCTCTTTAAACGTCTGACTAAAAACTCCACACCAGTTTAACATTTCCAAATAACATTACAAAGTAACCTCTTATAACCCATTTACTGGTCTTATGGTTACTGTAGTATTATTCCTATTATTAATGTACTATTATGGTCTGTCCACGTGTGCAGGTCATACTGAGTGACTTTGGCTCTGAAGGACCCCTGTCTGTTGTGGAGGTTCAGGTAGAGAGTGTTTCCATGTCTGCAGTGTGTGGATTACATCATGCTGTCCTGCGCCGTGTTCAGGTGCGCATACACATGACACAAGAAAAACCTCCTCATTGTGAAAATCAAGCCTACTTCTCCAGTTAATGTGATGAGTCATGATTTCAGGCCCTTCTGAAGGATGCTGCTGTGAAACATGAGAAGCCTGCAGAGCTCAGAGGACAGCGTTTGTGTGAGAATGTTCGGCACATGGAGGTAAAACCCACAGCTAATCATAACCCATGTCCACTTACACATACTGAGATCACCAGCCATATTAGAGTTATCAAGACGATGAAGAAAAAAAAAAACAGTGACAGACTAACAGATAGTTTATTTCAGCGTCTTTATAAGGACCTGCAGGATTTTCGTGAGCCGGCTGATGGAGTTATGAAGACAAGGAGGACGTCAGAGTCACTGTTTCACCTCTACTTGCGACTCCGAGAGAAGCCACTGGTCATTCTGTGAACGCACACACTAGTTCATAATACAGTCATCAGTTTGCTTCTTCTAGGGATCAATGTAAATAAACAGATTTAAACATGGGTTTCAAATTTTGGAAAAAATGAATATAATTATATTCATGTGGATTTATACAGTCCAGGGCTTTATTTTTTATATCCGCTTTACCACTGCCTGTTTTTAACAAAAGGAAGAGATGTACTAAATTATATAATAATTATAATAATAATAATAATAATAATCTTGAATGGTTTTTACTTTTGTTCGCGCACATTTATTCATCATTGGATTTCAATATATAATCCATAAAGATTTAGTTTATTTCCATAATTCAAGTTGTGTACTCAATAAAAATACATTTCACTTAAAAAAAAAAAAGACAAGAAAGAAAGAAAACACTTACTGTCACACCAGGCAAAATATATTGCTGCAATAGGTTGATGTATTAAACATATGCCATATTATAAATAGCATTGCGTAAAACTGAATGTTGAGGTACAGAGACTTTGTGACAGTTCCTTGTAAATGCCGTAAAAAGCGAACAACTATCCAGTCATAATTGATTTTGCTTTCAAATAATGATAATACAAACCTTTTTATTTCTGTGTGTGTGAGGAAGAAAAATGCTCAAACACGACCTACTTCCTATAACTTCAAGGCTTAAATGCATCCCCCTGTTGCTTTAATGCACAGCTGTTACTAAGAGAAACTGCATTATAAATGTCTCCCTCAACTCGGAGTCTAATTAATCACAACACAGCACAAATGCTGATAGTTTATGACTCATTCATTATAAAATTAAAGCTTCCAGAGGTGGACAAATCATAAATTCATTTTTTTTGTTTGTTTGTTTGTTTGTTTGTTTTAGCTCAGTGTTTTCTGAAAACACTATGATAGTTATTTTTTATGTCATTTTTTTTAATATTTGGTGATTTTTTTTAAACACTTTTCAAAAACAGTAGATTAAACATCCTTGCTCTACCATACACATATACGGTATATCAATCAAAAGTTTATATTCCACCAAGAAACGAGTGTGGAATGGTGAGCTCTGTAGGTCATACGTTCAGTTGAAACGGCAGAGAAAAAAATACTAGCAACACTTTAGAGATTTTTAGAGAATAAGTAGCAACCTTACAGCATTAAGCTGAGTGACCCCACTATTGAGGAACTTAAACAGATTTGAAAAAAAAAAAAAAAAAAGGCCAGTAGTCAAAATTTGGCTGGTGCACTACCAGGTTAACTCAACACCAATAAAGAACGAAGAGGACTGTGTTATATTTAAAAGTACGTGCAGCTACATCTATGCAGGGATTTTTCTTTGGTTGAAGAATGGGTGTGATGATTGCTGGTGACTTTTACAGCAGCTGCCAACTGAGTCATTTGATAGTCAGAAAATAACTCATGGCCAGAGATATAATCCAATTGTCCTGGGCAGCTGGGTTATTGGATTTATCCACCTCTGAGCTCTAAATGTGATTCTGTGTGCCTGAAAGTGTAAAGGTCTCAATAGTATAATACAAACAAATGCACGGTGTTGAAATAATGATTTTAAATTGATCTCATTACTGTCACATATAGTTGATACTTGCAAATTCATACTTAACAATAATGAATCTGCTCAGTTTTGGTCAGAATCCACTGTAAACAGTTTTTCCCTAAGATGGAAATATCGTCCTCTTTTGCCCATAAGCTGCTCGTGCGTCCCCTGCTCCATGACCATCCCATCTTCTATGTAGACGATGTGATCGGCTCTCTCAATAGTCTGCAGACTATGAGCGACCACCAGCACTGTCTGACCCTTTGAGCCAGAGAGGACTTCCTGAACCTGAGTGGGATAAGGAGTGAGCAAATATTATACTTCTCATACTGAATGACGATTCAGAACTGCCTATACCCTTCACACTGGGATCTGTCAACCCGGAGGTTAGTTTGAAATGAGTCTGTGCCCTAATCTCTGATCTTACATGCATCCCACAGGAAATGATTTACAGATACTGTAGAGACCGATCATTTTTTACCGGTAATAATTTTTCGACCTCAACAGTCATCGCCAAATCCCAACCACTAGCTGTATCTCATGACAGCTACCAATCACCACTACCATTCAAAGAAGGTTCAGGCTAACATGTACTTCTTCCGAGACACGTAAGGCCACCCTCCACGTCTCTCTGAACTGCTGCTTATGTACCATGACAGAGCAGCTGAATACACTCAGAGGAAAGCGATAACTGCCCGCTTCAACATACATGAGCTCATACATATAGCTCTGATTGGCAGGGGAAAGAGTAACACCATGAGAGCAGGGAGCCATTACACTCTCTTGGTGGCTGTGGCACTGTTGGTTAGTCAGGAGTTTGAGGTAGAATACTTTTCTGTATGGAAACCTGTATGGCAGTGGTGGTTGAATGGTTAAGGTTCTGGGTTACTGCTTGGAAGGGCAGGGGTTCAAGCCCCAGCACTGTCAAGCTGCTGCTGTAGGGCACTTGAGCAAGGCCCTTAACCACATCTCCTCCAGGGGTGCTGTATCATGGCTGACCCTGCGCTCTGACCCCAGCTTCCTAGCAAGCTAGGATATGCGAAAAACTGCATTTCATTGGCTCTGTACTCATACTCTGCACAACGACAATAAGGTTGAATCTTAATAACGTTTTATGAAGTGTGAATGCACGTACCGCGTGCTGAGTGTTGATGTCCAGTTTGCCGGTAGCTTCATCCAAAATGAGGATTTTTGGATTTCTGATCAACACTCTGGCTATAGCAATACACTGCTTCTGTCCTATGGACAGCTGATCACCAGACTCTCCAACATCTGCAGCACAGTAACATTGCAAGTATAACACCTATAATGTAAAATCAACTAAATACTTTTTTAAGATATCTATCGAAATGATGAATCTGGTAACAAATGGAAATTTTCACCTGTGTCATAGCCTTCATCCAGTCTGCAAATAAAGTCATGTGCATTGGCTTTCTTCGCTGCCTCCTTCACCCTCTCTATGGTGCAGTCACGTAGGCCATATGCAATGTTGTATTTCACAGAGCCAGAGAACAGCACTGGGTTCTGGGACACAGCTGCCATCTGTCATAAGATGAAATTACATTAAACCCTTTAGTTCAACTCATTTAACAACCAAATACACCACTAGTTGCACAAGTGTATTCTGACAGACAGAGAAGACTAATGCCGTTCACTGTGATGGATCATTTCAAGAGGTTTTTCTACATATTCTGTTTCTGTATCTATTACATCAGTGTCAGTGTTACATTGTTCACCTGGCTGCACAGGTACTGGTGTTGGTACTCATTAAGTGGTTTATTGTCCAGTAGCACTTGGCCCTCCTGAGACTCATAAAACCTCTGCAGCAGACTGACGCAGGTAGTTTTACCTCCACCGGAGGGGCCAACCAATGCTGTCATCTTCCCTGGGCTCAGCTCTATACTCACAGACTGACACAATGATTTAACAGGTTTTAGACAGGATTTCTTATAAAGCATGAAATATGTGAGATCAGAGCTGTTACTTTGGCTTTACCAAGTACCAAGTCAAACAAATATTGGAATAATAAAATAATTCTGCCTTATTCTTATTATTTTTCCCCCACACACCTTTCTAAATTCCAAAAAATAGTGACCTTAAGTGCTTTCCTTTCAGGGCGGGAAGTGTAAGAGAAGGTGACGTTATCAAAGGTGATTCTTCCTTCCAGTTTCTCAGGTACTCTGTTGCCTGCTTCTTGCATGTTCGGTTTTCTGTCTAGCAGCTTAAACACCTTCTCTGCTGACCACACTGTGTTCAGAATGTCTCCATAGATATACACCAATTGCTGAGAACACCAAAGAAACAGAAGCATTCAAATTTTTGTCAAAATCTAGTCGGCAGCCAACAACACACAGAAGAAGAAACTCACAAAATGGCATTTACTGTATAGGTAAAAAGTTCGGATTATTAAACTCACCCTCATGTTGGTCAACATGTCTTTTTGATACAGCACAAAAGCCAGGAGGCTCCCACTGCTTAGCTGTCCCGAGGAGATGAGACGGCGACCAAGAAGCAGCATTGCCACCCTCAGGCTCAACGTTAGACACTACAACAGGATAAATGCAGCAACACTGTCCATCACACATTGACTCAAACATGAGTAACCACCATTAGCAACAACAACAACACTGTATTGTGTACTGCAGACTAATACGTCATGCAGGGATACCAAAGTGAAGTGATTGTGACTGGAGACTAGACTGTAAACTAGAGGCGTGTACCAGGACTAAGGTCCCAAGGAACCAAAATATTGCAGATATGCATCAATTCTGGTCATGATTTCAGCAAAATATAACAATTCCCAATACTGTTCTGTGCAAAAGTCCATTACATTTCTTGCTTTAAATAAAAAACATTAAGCTATAGACATTTGTTTCATTTCGGTAGGTATTAAAAAGATGATTGTAATAATATCTCGGAGCAACAGAATAATAAGCCTGGCAGATGTTCAAATGGCTATGTGTACTGATCAGTGTATTAGAAAAGGTAGATGTTTGGATAAGGTTTTTATGGCCCCCAATTAAGCTTAATAAATCTGACACTGTTCAGGCATTATAATAGTCTATAATAGTCAGTGTGCTGTGTTTATTATTTTATTGGGGCAGCTTGCGGAAGAACTACTTATGGCTATGATGGTCAGGTGTCCACAAAAGTTTGTCTATACAGCGTATCTGTGAGAGCAGTTGGGTAAGGGATTAAAACCAGTCCTATGCACAATGCTACAGTGTGTAATGTGTGGAGTGGCTCACTCTGCGCAGAAGGAGGTGGACTGCACTGAAAATGCCCTTGCGTTTCCGTATCTGAAGCTTCCTGTCCAGAGCCTCCTGGTACCTCTTCAGCTCCTGAGCCTCAGCCCTGAAGCGCCGCACTGTCTTTACAGACTTAATGATAGAAGATGCCAGCTGCTCGATTTCAGCCAGGCAGTCCTGCAGCTCCCTTGATGTTTTCTGCACATCAAGACAGAGTGACAGTTCGATGATAAAACTGAAGTGACAAAACAGCCAGTCTACTACAGAAGACCTGGTGAGGAATCTTTTCCTTTATTAAGATCCCGAATGTCAGCTAAGATTGTAAAAAGGGTGTCATGGGAAAACTACTAGAACCTAAGTCAGTTAATAAATATGTGGAGAGGAGGTCAATTACCTGGTGGTGAATGTTGTAATAGTTCTGTAGCACAGCGAGGAGAGGCATCTCCACACAGCTAAGGAGTGTGAGCTGCCAGGACAGGCTGAGCATCTGCACAAGCATGCTACACGTCTTAACCAGACTCCTCACTAGCACATTCACATTCATGGCTACAGAGCGGCCCATTTTATCAGTGTCTGAGACCAGCCGCGATGTCAAGCTTCCTGTAAGGGGAAAGGCAGAGGACTGCTATAAAAAAAGATCCTGGAGATTTCATTATAATAAGTTTGATTTGTTTTTTTTTTTTTGGAAAATGCAACTTAAAAAAGCATCATGATATTCAGGATCCACTATTTATATATTGCACATCACCTGGTTTATTTTCTTCAAAGAAGCTTATGTCTTGTTTCATCAGGTTCTGAAACAGCATGTGTCGAATTCTCTTGTTTAATCTGCTCAGGCTGCACATGAACATGCCTCCTCTCAAGCCAGTGAACATAGAACTAAGAAATACAAACACAATGGGTTAAGCGAGTTTTACACAAATTCAGAAAGGCGACAGCAACAGAGGAATGCAACATGCATTTACCTTCCAAAAGAGTAAAACGACATGCATGCAATGGCCCACAAGAAGACGTCATGCCTGTATTCTCCGCTCAAACCATCAATGATTTTCCCCACGTAGTGCGGTATAGTTGATTCAACTGAAAAGAACGAATAACATTACACTGGAAACACTGCCACATGCTATATTGCTGTAGAGCATATTCAAGTAATACTATGCAATGTGCATTTAAAATGACTATGTCACCTAAACCACAAAAGAGCACAGGTGTTAAACTTACATAATGCAGCCAAGATGAGGAAGACAAAGGCCATGCTCAAGTGAAGGTAGTCTGGTTTCGAGTAGTGAATCACTCTCATCAGGAGATCCCTGGCCTCTTGTTCTTTCTTCACCTTTTTACTAGGAAATGCCTTGTCCAATATCAGATGGACCAGAGTGCCAGTAACGGCACTTAAAACCACCATGGAGGGCATGGGCACAGGACTAAAGCCACAGCTCCCTCCTAGAACTAGGGTTTGCACCATATCAAATACAGGAGGTAAAAAACACAGTAACCCTACCCAGGGTTTCAAAAAACTGTGTATGGTCTTGTCCAGGGTGGCTGAACTGACTGTGTGAAGCAAACCCCAGCTGAAAGCCCTGAAAGCCCATAGCCATGTCAGGTTCACTAGCAAAGCACCCTGAGAGCCCAGAATAGCGGTCCACAGGGACAGCCAGAGGATCACGTCCAGGAAGAGGAGAGCTCCATATGCACGCCAAGCAGAGCCTGCAGCCAGATCAGCCATCATGAGCTAGCAATCAGGATATGAGTTCAAATCCCAGGACTACCACAGACACTCTGCAGGGTCTTTGAGCATGCGTCAACTGCTTGGTTTGGAGCTCCTCTGGACTGGAAGTCACTCTGGATAAAATGTGAATGGATGTGTTCACATACTTCTTCTCTTCCCTGCAAAACACAGAGAAATGCGTACACACCTGTAGTTCTCACTGAAAGACATCCTTATCATTCTGCACTGCAAAAAAGCTAAAAACAACCCTACTTAAAAAAAGAAGAAGAAGAAGAAGAAAAAAAATGCACTATTAGATAGTTGGTTTAATCTGGGCATTGCTGGTCTTACTGCTGGTTTAGCTGATGAGTGAAAACAAGGCTATGTTAGAAGACCAGATAAGCAAACCGGGTGACCAGCACAACACAGCACGTGCTGGTCTAAAACCAGCTTAATCTGGTGACCATCAAAAATCAGCACAAACATGATCAAAACAACAACAACAACAACAACAACAACAACAACAAATACTCTCAGTAAGATTCGAGCAGCTTAAAGCTAGACCTTACCGTCTCCTTTCCTGCTCAGGCAGCACCTTTACTTTCACTTTCACAAGTGCAGGAAGATGATAACGATAAGCAAACACACAGCCGAGTACACTCATTTACTTCTAAAAAAAATAAAAAAAATCACCAATACTGAAATGGCCACGTTGTCGTATTATGACTTCATTATAATGTCAACATTAATATCCCCTCAACCTGTTAGTATTTTACTGCGCTTTCCCGACCATCACGGCCCTGGTGGAACCTGTATAAAAATAGCCACTAGAAGGCGACCGTTACACTGCATTATGGTAAACGTCGGTAGAGTTTATGCTTCAAAATAAAAGTCCTATTTTTTTTTTTTGTTTGTTTTGTTTTATCAAAATAAAAGTCAAAGCAATTCCATCCATACTGCTTAACCTACACAGGGTCACTGGGGAGCCTGGAACCTATCCCAGGGAACTCAGGGCATAAGGCAGGGAACATAATCACACACACCCCAGGAATTTAGAGACACCAATCAGCCTACAACTCATGTCTTTGGACTGGGGAAGGAAACCAGAGTACCCAGAGGAAACCCCTGAAGCATGAGGAGAACATTCAAACTCTGTGCACACAGGGCGGAGGCAGGATTTGAACCCCCAAACCCCAGAAATGCAAGGCAAACATGCTAACTACTAAGCCACCATGCCCCCCTCAAAGCAATTCGCCAAATGCAATTTAAAAAGTGGACAGAATAACAGAATGTTATTTAAAATTGCCACCGCCAACAGAATGCATGATTAACGATGTGTGCCAATGAGACTACAAGGTCATATGTGCAATAAGTGTGCATGGAACATGGAGCAGATGGGATTGGTCAAGAGTGTCTGCTGAAGCAGGAGAAATTGCTCAGAATTCCTTTGGGAGCAGGTGGAACTGAGATAGGAAAAAAGCTGTCCTGGTCACACCACGACTTTCATGATGATGATGATGATGACGGGTGTTGTGGTGGTGGTTGTTGTTCATGTTGTATTCTTATCAGGATTGCAGTGAATCCAGAAAACATCCTGGATAAGATTGAATATTACACATTTCTTGAAAATTATAGATTTTTTTAAAGTCTGGCATGGAGGAAGGATCTATTTATCCTTGGTCTGATAATGTCCTCACTCCAGGCTCCCCACGGCCCTGTGTAGGATAAGCAGTACAGGAAATGGAAGGATGGATATCATGTCCATATTGATGAGAGACTCATAGTGTACCGTTTCAATTACATGGAAGCAAAATTCAATTTGAACTGAAATAAGCTGTTTTTTATTTGAAATTAAACAAAACAATATTAATTTGATTTATATAAGAAATGAATACAGTATATCTTCTAAACAACAAATAAGCTTATACACTCTATAGAAGTATATATAGCCCTTTCTTTATTTTTAAACAATGGCAACAGGGCCAATACAAGCAATATTACAATGTATATATTAGTATATATAGTATATTGTGTATATTATGTATACACTCTGTAAAAAATATACTAGAACCAGCAGGACCTTTGGTGTACAGTGCAGATGAACAGCTCTGGAAATACATAAATACTTTCCTTCATACGGCACTTGATTTGTGTACAATTCCCTGATAGCATTAGATAAGGCATTAACAGTGAAGCACGCTCAGTCTGGCTCTGGGCAAGTGTTTGGCTGTAAGACTAGTGCTGTGCTCCAAACATGCAGCTCAGTCACCATGTAAAAGAAATGTAATGTGAAGATGTCTAAGACACATTATCTTTGTCTACTCTGATTGACTATGATGCAGATAATAAGGGTATGAAAGGTTTAACAGCCTTATAATGTAAAGCAGACCATGGGGCTACATCCAAAAACTAAATTTGATTTCCATATATGTAGACCTTAAAGCAAAATGTATAAAGTACTGGCAATGTTTCAGGATGAGTGCATTACACAAATAAACATGTAAACAGTGTAAAGTAAACCATCTGCATTAGCTGTGTCTGAAGAACTAAGGCAATATGATCATTAGCAATCTGAAAGATGGATTCAAATCCATATTGCCATTGATATGGCCACACTGGCAAGAGTACTGTAAAAGTAGCATATACAAACAAACATGGTTGGAAATGTATAATAGTGTCATACAAAGACTCATCTTGATCTAGCAATGTAAAGCAACATAACCCTCACTGTCTGACAAATAAACAATGTATCTTTAAACAAGCTTAACGTGTATTTCATTGGTGAAAGGCTCCAGATGTGACCATAAATCCTGAAAATGAATCAATCTGTATTCGAATTATGTGCATATGTTTCTTTCATCGAACACAGATGTTGATTATTAATGGTCTCAGTTCATACAGTTGTGAGGCGTTCAGTTTCTATGGCAGGTTCCTTGACCTTTTCCCCCACACACACTGTGAGGGCTTCAGGCGTAACTGTTGACACTTGAGTAGCCGATGCATCTTTAATTGCTGCGTCACGGCGGTCCAGACAGTAGAAGGACACCATGAGAAACAAAGCTGATAAGGCCACTGTGATACTGCAGGCGAGGAACACGTATGTGTACAGACCAGTGCTGTCCACAAGGCTGCCTGAACCACAAGAACAGACAAACAGATTTCAGTGACATAAACATCAGAACGAGCTGATTTTCACACAAGACCTTTTCAGTATTGTTATTAAAAAGGTGCAGTTAACACTGTAACTCAGCCTACTGGACATATGCCCTGTACTTAACCTAAGTGTTATCAGCTAGTCATAGGTTAAGCTACATCATGCCTAACTAGGGTGACTATCAACAGACTGGCTGTACAAATAACAGTGAGTAATCAATTACAAATACGGGGAAAAGGCCAAAGTTCCACAAAGACATCACAGAGAGCACATTTCTGGGTGTCTCCTAAGTGATTTAGTGAAGTGAGGGAGTTTATTATGCAGAGGCTAAACAGTGTTGGGTTGCATGGTTGACATTTTGAGTTGGCATGTTGCTTACACAAGTGTACCAGCTGTCCAGTCAATCTCACCGACCAGGTCAAAAGAGCCTGAAGCCCTGGAATCACCTGAGACCTGCCTTGTAACTTTTAATTTTCAATGCAAGGAACATTCCAATCTCCCTGCCTGTTCCCGTGCACATACACGGACTAGTACAGGTATTCACACACACATACACACACACAAAGTACATCCAAGGGAGTGAACAGATTCACTGAGTGGGGGTTATGATAGTTGTTAAGAAGTACAGCTGTTCTTTTACGCTGAATTTACATATCTGTTTAGTTTAGTCTTTAAGTCAAGAAACTTATATCCTGTGCTACTGTGAATTATGATTAGATCAGAAGGTGCTCTGTCAGAGCTCCTGTGTGAAAAAGTGCCTCCTTAAGCACCTAGTAGAACAATGGCAGGGCTGGAGAGAATTCAGTGCAACTTGTAAAGCAGTATTATCAACCCAGTGGATTGGTATATTCAAGGTCATGGGAGTGGGAGGAACAAGGAAACTGGCTTAAATATTTGAATTACTCAGCAATTTTAGAGCTATTGCCAAACTAATACTAAATGAATACATTTTCTATATATAAAACATTAGCCGTCTCTGAAGGGATTACTTACTTATCACCAAAATGGTCCGGTGTGGTTTATAAATTAAATTAAATTAAATTAAATTAAGCATAAGCGTATTTAGACAAAAAAAAAGGATAGTGAGAACAGAGAGAGTTGAGAGAGAATATAATCTACAATATAATTAGTAATAATCTAGTGGTTGCAAGATGTTGCTTACTTGTTTATAATTGTTTATAATTACCACCACACACTCATATGCATCTGCATATTTATACTGTATATCCACCTCTTTATCATTTTTGCGACCTACATTCTAAAAAGATAAGATAATGAGTATTGGCTCTGGACCTGTAGTGCCTGATCAGTATTGGACTGAATTTGACATATTTTCTGCCACTCATCACAGATCTAGCATTGACCATAGAACACAAGCCGTCATATTGCTGAAATTTTTTCATAATTTGACAACAAAACCTTGCAAAGATTCAGCTCAGTTACTAAGAACATCAGATATTGATATTAGTATTGGGCATCTGTCAATACTCAGAGATCTGATATTGGCATCACATCAAAAAGTAGAAAAGGTGGGATTAGTGCATCCCTTTTAAAGACACACGTTAAACCTTGATGAACACCACTATGATCAAGGATTTGGCCCACGTTCACACTTATCGGCAAACCTATATACACTCAGTTATTACTATCCCTACCTGCTAGAGGCGGCCCAATCAGCAGTGTGACACTCTCCATGATAGCCAGCAGGCCAAGTGCTGAGGGGAAGCGGCTCATCTCCACTATGTCCATGAGCACAGTGAACATCAGTGAGCCTACCACGCTCATGGACAGACCGTAAGTCAGCACGTAAACCAAGAGTACTGGAAATGTGGGCGCAATACAGCAGATGCTGTTGCTCAGTCCATTCAGTAGCAATGCACTTGAAAATACGTAAACATGGCGGCCTTTGAACCAGGAAAGGCTGAAGAGCACACCAGCGGGTGGCCGCACAAAGATGTTGATAAAGCCCAGGATGGAGAGCAGCAGGGCAGCCCGACTCTGCTCCATGCCGTATTCTGTAGCATAAGGAACTAGGAAAACCAAGGGCACCACAAAGCCCAGCATCATCCATGTAATGCCGAGTGCATACACACGAAAGCGCTGGTTACTGCAAAACAGGTCAAAGGCCATGTGGCGACCGAAAGAGGACATTAAACTCTTCCAGGCCACCCCCATCTGTTCTTTAAAGCCCTTCTCAGCCAAAGGCTTGGTGCTATTGTTCTTATCTTTGGCTTGTCTGCGTTTCTGTGGCTCCAGGGGCCTCATAACAGCACCACACACACAGCAGTTGAACAACACAGCACCCAGCACAAGGAAACTCCCCCTCCAGCCCAGTTCACTGTGTAGGTAGTGTCCCAGGAAGGGCAGCACGCACAGGCCCAGAGCTGTGCCCGTGGATGACATGGCATTGGCGAAGGCACGGCGGCGCACAAAATAGTGACCAAGGATGGTGACTGCAGGTTGGAAGCTGAAACAAAAACCTAGACCTGTGTGAGAAAGAAAATATCTATTTACAGTAGACATTTTTCACATAAAATTCTCTGAATTACAGAAATTGTATCTAAGTGCTACAAGCGACTACGCTGGCTAGGGGATTTATTACAAAACATCTTTTGAGTGTAGACAAATAGAATATTGTATAATGATATAATTAGATAAATAACACAGGGCTATTTAGGAGTGATTGAATATGTACCGACCTGTTATTATCCCTGCAGTAATGTAAAGCTCAATGATGGAATGTGTAAAGGAACTGGCTGCCATCCCCAATCCGCTCAAGACTCCCCCCATCATCACTGTTGCCCTGCAACCGAAATGTTCCACTAACACGCTGCATAAGGGCCCTGAGAAGGAAAAGTCAAATGTGAGAACACAACACTAAACAAACCTCTGAAACTAAAGGAGAGCTGGTACAAAGTTAGAGGATTAAATACTATAATCCGATGTTCTTTCTGTGCACAAGCAGTAATTCGAAACTTTTGGTAAACGTATCCTGCAGAGCTAGTACAAAAAACAAATCTAAACTTTACCTCTATTCCTTATACATTTCATCATTCCTCCTTTGTAAAGGATTCAGGAAAGAAAGACCTGTCTAGCAAGAAAGTTATTTTTTTCTTCTTTTCCCAAAGAACATAACACCCACTCAGTCAATCTGTTCATTCTGTTGGGCATGTGCATTGTGTGTGTATGTACTAATCTGTGTATGTTCATGGGAGCAATCAGAGAGAATGCATTAAATGTACCAAGAGCAACTCTGAGAGATGGTCTATAAATATATGAAGTAAAAGAACATGTCCTGCTTTAAAATAAAAGATCCTTTTGAAATATGCCTTAAAAAAAAAAAAAAAAAAAAAAAAAAGAGAGAACATTCATTCATGAAAACAACTCTTTGAAAAGTACACAGTCATCGTGAGATTGCTAACTCGCGTGACATTTGTGCCAGATTGGAAAGGCTTACTGTTTGTTACAAGGCACTAACCCAATAACATATATTACACGTCATTACATTCTATCTCTCCATTCCCAGATTTAGATTTTTTTTAAACTGGAAACAATCCAAAGGTTTTAAAATGTTGAAATATTTTAAACAAAGAAAGTAATGTTCAATACTTAATATTCAAGTTATTCTGCACTATTTTTAGTTCCCTATTTAAATGTAAGCAAATTTGTGATATTAACCATATTAACTGCTTTGTACAAAAGGTCAGTTTCCTCATGCCTAATCTCTTCTACTGAAGCCTGTGTTCTGACGACACTCTGATGGATTTAATCTAAAATGGATCATAAGGTTTTGGCCTTGTGAAGTCCATGCCAGCTTGAGTACGCACTGTCATCAAAGCAAAAAGGGGACATATTAAATACTAAGAAATTCTAAAATTCATGTAAATATTTCAAGAATTCTACTTTTCACTCAAGCTGTTGTCAGTAATATAATTTGTAATGGAAATGGTTGTATTAAATCAGAAAAGATGCAAAATAGAAGCTTTTCTCATACCCTTCACCTGTCAGTGGTATGGAATAATGGAATATATATATATAATTATGATAGCATTTATGAGACATCATTAGGAACTGTAATCAGTAAAAGCATACTGTAACCTGATGCAGCTACAGATACAGTATTACTGTTTATGAGCGGAACAAACATTACATAATGGCCGCAGCTTCCTGTTCACTAGAAGAGAGAGGACATTATGGCTGAGCTCTCACAGCCACAAAGATCTGAAATTTTTTTATGTTTTTATGAAATTATTGCTTTCCTGTATCATTACCTCCAGCATGTAGGGCTGCTGTCATTATGGATGGCACCCAGGATGTCTCACTGTTGCTGGCACTGAATTCAATCTGAAGGTCGGTGTAGAAAATGCCAATGCAGGACGGGAAGGCCAGGGTCAGGGCTAGGACTAAGATGGTGGCCACCAGCACCATCCAGCCCCATCCTCCATCAGGAGCATCAAAGTGTGCTGGATGTACCTGAGCCAGCGGGGTCACTGTGCCTTCTTCCTCAAGCTCTGGATCACATGACTCTTCTGATTGATGATGATGTATTCGAGTGCCCATTTCTGCGAGCTGACAGTGATCATGTACTGCTCCCGTTCAGTGTATGTGAGCCAAAAAGCTTCGGGGACGTCTCAGTGGTGGCTTAGATGCACGGTTACACATTTTCACATGTGACACACCACCTTCGATCCTCACAAGTTCTCTGTTGGACAAAAGAAAATAATAGTTTTTTGTTTTTTGTTTTTTTTTGTATTGTGTATTGTTGTACATAGAGAAAGTTTGAGAGGTTTGCAAACTGTAGTATAAAAATATAACAATTAACTATAACTGCAAGCCTCAAGTGGAGGTTCTCTTGGGTGTATGTTATTTTAAAGTTAGCATACTTTTTAAATTGCTGTAAGACAGTTAGTAAAACATTTTATTATATAAAGAATGAAGCTGGAAAATAACTTGCCAGATGACAAAGACGTGTAAAAGTCCACAGCTTGACCAGCTCAACCTGTTCTCTGGAAACCTGCGTAAGGCTAACTGTTTTTTTTTTTTAATCTACATTCGTTTAAATTCTGTCGGTAAAAAAAAGCTGAGGAGTGAAAAAAACTACATAATGTCACACTTGTACTAAATGTGTCACAGTGTGAATTCATATTCATACAGTAGCAGGTATTAATAAAATCTGTGGGATTGTTTTTTTAGCGACTGGAAGGAATTTCCTGACAGGAAATGAGTATAAGAAGGCTAAGGATAAAAAAATAATAATAAATAAATAAATAAAACTGAATTTTAATATAAAGGTGTAATTGTTTCATTATTTTGAAAACAAAACGTGTAACCGCCTACACTAATGACTAAAGTAGCTAGCAGTCTCCTGGACACTTCAGCTCCAAGCTCCGTGACTGATTAGCATTCACAGAGCTGACATGCTTCTACTCTTTTCAGTTTTTACACTTCACTCGGAAGAAGAAGAAAAAAGTCCACAAGAGTGACTGAGAACGTCGGTGTACCCGTGTACCTGGTGAATATACAGCTACTTATAGCTACGGAAGAATGACAAGACCCTGACATCTTAGCAAACGAGAAGGCTTTATGCTGAGTGTAAGAGATTTAGCAGGATGTCTGGAACACAGCCGCTATGATATGAACGCACGTCCTTCTCCACTTATCCATTCCCTCAGTTTGTATCCGGTGAAGCCTTATCAGGAACAAATCAGGAAACCTACCTTCAGGGAGTGAAAACGTTTGCATGTTTGCTCATGATGTCCTTCTGTTTCAGTGCTGAAGAACATCCTTCTCTGCTCGTCTTCACCTAGCCGGTACCAATATGACCAGATCAGATCCCCGAAACCTCCATGACCGAGCACCTCCGTGATCACGGCTGTAAATGAAAGTGGATAATGAGTTACCGCACTCAGTAGGAAAGCAGGCGCGGCTCCTTTAAATCCTGCTGGCAGCTGTAACGTGAGCTGCAGGTCGGGGTGGTGTTTCCCTCACAGCGGATAACGGAGGAGGTGCATCACTGTCCTAACACACTGCTTCTCTTCTGCTTTACACTCCACAGCCCAACAAACTCCTCACTGCCATGTCTATTCATCTACCTTCTTTTCTTCTTCAACTTATTTTTTCTTGGCCAACTCTTTCTTACAGAGCATGTACATTGTTGTGACCATTGTCGTGGCAAATACTTCTACAGACCAGAATAAGGAAAATGAGTTGCAAAGACAAGGGGTTCTGGATGCCAAAAACCTATAGACTTTATTGAATCAGACAACAAAGCCGAGATGGTCTGCAGA
>CM074956.1:13135851-13150591 GCA_037577455.1 Pangasius macronema | reverse complement strand
CATATCTGGGTCTTCTCCAAACTGTTGCCACAAAGTTGGAAGCACACAATTACATAGAATGTCTCTGTATGCTGTAGTATTACAATTTTACCTTCACTGGAGCTAAGAGGCCCAAACCTGTTCCAGCGGGACAGTGCCCCTGTGCACAAAGTGAGGTTTATAATGACATGGTTTGCCAAGGTTGGTGTGGAGGAACTCGAGTGGCCTGCACAGATCCCTGACCTCAACCCCAGTGAACACCTTTGGAATGAACTGGAACGCTGACTGTGCCGCAGGCCTTCTCGCCTGATATCAGTGCCTGAGCTCACTAATGCTCTTGTGGCTGAATGGACATAAATCCCCACAGTCATGCTCTAAAATCTAGTGGAATGCCTTCCTAGAAGAGTGGAGGTTATTACAACAGCAAAGGGGGAGTAAATCTGAAATGGGATGTTCAACAAGCAAACATGAATGTTCATGTGTCTGCAAACTTTTGGCCATATAGTGCACATGTTCACAAGAGTAGTATTATTTTATTCAACAAAAACGAACAAAATAAAGAAGAGAACAATATATAAAGAGCAACACTGGACGGAATCTTAAGACACAAAAGCAGACAACGTGATACAAAAAGGAATATTTGAGTAGTAACCAGCCTGTCTATTTAAAGCCAGATAAAGTACAGAAAATACGACTTCTACACCAGAGGCCATTACCCCTAGTCCTCACTTTGTCTCTCCAATAAGGGTGTCCATTTCTCCATAAACTGACTCATTTGAAGTCTTAGGCTGTGTGCTATCTTTTCCATCACCTAAATCTCCCTCACTGTCCACATCCATTCCTCAAATGTCAGCAGTCCTTTCTGGAGCCATTCAATTGAAATGTTCTTCTTGGCAGGTGCCAAGAGTGTTCATAAAGGATATATTCTCTTTCTACATTCTACTAAAACTGGCTTAATTCCCTATATAGCTATCAAGGGGCAAATCAGCTTTAAAGATTGTATTAATAAGGCCAAATACAGTTGTCCAGAAGCAATCTATGATGGGACAGTCCCAGAACATATGGGTGTGTGTGGCTATTTGCTCTCTGCACTGTCTCGAGTGGGGAAACTGGTTTGATCTGGATTAAACTTAGCTATTATTCGGGGCATTCAAAAGAAACGATTGCTCAGTTTCTGGTGCAATTCTCTCCATGTATTACTACAAATCATTTTATGCGTTTCTGCACGTATCTCAGTCCAGGTCACATCAGTAATTTGCTAGTTTGAGTTTTTCTCTCTAATGCACGAGACTAATAAAACGTCACCCTGACAAACACTCCCAAGCAGTCTGTCTTTCTGCTTCTGTAAAACATATTGTTTTATTATTCAGATACGGTGTACATACATGCTCAGTTTTCTGGTAAACAATTGCAACAAAGTTTGTGATAAAATGAGAAGTACAACAACATTTTGAACACAAATACATTTTATGATAAAAATCAGACATTTTCTTTTTTCCTCATTGCAATCTGTACATTGAAAGAAACTGCATCAGATGACATTTAAAAAAAAAAAAAAACATTTTTTTTTTAATATATATATATATTTATATATTAAAGGACGATCTGACCAAGACTATTCATTTCCAGAACACTTAGCTCCACAAACTTTTAGACAAAAGGTCACACATGACATCAATAAAGTCGATAACTTAACACATTCAGAACATCTGGTGTAAGGAGCAGGTTCGCAATACAAGTTTAAATGCCTTTCTTGGTATGTGTGCCCACATGCACACGTATGTATGTACTGTATATCCAAGCATGCAGGTGATGCAGACTATTGTGGCAGACTTTAATGTGAGCAAATACAACAGGTCTGCATTCCTGATCAATTGGGTCACCTTCTAAATATCCATTTAGTGCTAAACATTTTTATCCAGATAGGACAAATTTGGACAAAACAAAATGAAACACAATAAACAGGAGTTGCGGACTGACTGTCTGAACGTTTCCCCTTGCACATGTCATCCAGACTCTCTGAAAAACTGTCCATGCACCACTTTACCCCTACACTACCACAAAGCTAGACAAAAGTCCCAGTATAGAATATTACATACTCTAACACAATGCATGCTTTCAAGTTCACATACCAAAAAACACAGTGCCCCTCCCTCCCCACAGATTAACAGAACACCAAATAACCTCGACAAACTTTTTTTTTCCTTCTACAGAAAACATCTTTTTGCTTCTGACTGACCAAAAAAAATAGTAATGGGAGAGGAAAATGAACATGGAAAATAAATCTATAATTCAGTGGGCCTACATGCTCCAATTTCTTTATGATACATAAATCTTACAAAATCCTCCCATTAATTAGAGAAACGTTACATAATTGTTGTCTAAATGACCTAAAGTAAAGTGTACTGGCATGACATTTCTCCATGTCTCTGCTGTTTAACAGAAAGTTTAACACATGGACATAATTAAAGTGCAAGTAAAAGATGAAGGGTGCAAACAAAATGTTTCTTTAGGATGTGAGTAAAAACATGAACCAGTTACACTGGCACAATGAAAATGTGAAAAGCCAACTCAAACTCAATATACAGAGTATCTGAAACAAGGGACCATTATATACGCAACTTAGCCAGACATTTGTCTTAAGAGCCCTGTACGAAGGAAAATCTTAAGACATGCTGTACACAACATTAGACACTGATATTGGTACAAAGGACATCTGTATATAGTACAGAGTACTACAGACACAGCTGATTTTGCCTCAATGATGATCGTATACGATCAAAACAGACAGGAACCCCAAGTCTCCCCCCCCCAAACAAAATTTTGCATGATCCATTTAACAAACATATTAGTGAAGATCAAATCTCACTTTCTTGCAGCAGGGAGCTCTATAGCTCAGACAATATGAAAGCTTTAATAATAAACAACTGTGGCTGAACAAAGAGAAACGCTCCACGGGATGCATTTCATCAACTCCGATTACTCAGGAGTGCAAATCGAGCCAAATTCCAACTGCAAGAAGGGATAAGGAACATTTCTACCTGGCTAACTAGATTTGCCTTAAAATTATCCCTCTGGAAAAAAAAAACCCTGCTTTGTAGTCAAAGTTTAAAGAATAAAACAGGGAGCGTGTTTTTGGTGACCCCTTCTCCTTTGCATCACATTTTAAAGCAGGGGACAAAAAAAATTATTCGTACATATGCACTTAAGACCAAAGATTTCACATTGACATGCTGCCTGTGACAGCCATCAGCTGCTTTTCAATTGAATAACAAACACCAAAGCATGCAGTTTTACATTCTATGTGATACTGAACAAGGATCTTATATTAAAATACTGTCAGAAGATCATGAAGCACACTTGTTCCTAGCAGATAACTTTCAAGGGTGTGTAATTTGATTCTAGTCTTAAGTGGATAAATATCAAACAATGAGGGCAATTCAGTGTAAAACAGGACCAAATACTGGCTCTGATGTCAAAACATGAAAGAAGCACAGTTTACCTGAAGTAATACAATAGATTTTTGACATGAGGGCAAGCATCTCAATCCAAGTAAAATAGAGCCCTTAACATTCACTGCTATTCCACTATAACTTATCTAACGTTTTTCTTTTTTTGTCTTTTTAAATATGAGATAGAAACAGTTAAACAGCCAAAATAGAGTTAGAGATAGAGTTCTATGGAGTGCTAGAGCTGAACTTACTAAGTCAAAAAAAATGAACAATCATATTACAGAACGGAGTTCTGCTGTGACTCAAATGGTTTGAGCACGTTGTCCATCAACAGTCTCATGGAGCTCATCTGTGACAAGACAAAGAACTGATGCACTTATGTAACGAAAAACAAAACTATTCGTGAGAAATACTGTGAAATAAGACTATGGAGTGTCCAGTTTTCCCAGTCACATATGAATAGCCAGAGGGAGAACACAACACAAAAATTCAGATACGAATGATGAGGCACTGGACAAAATCGATTAGGAGCATGAGTTGATTCATAAGCCTCCCCAATCAAATGTGACTATTATGAAACACAAACAGTTTTTACAACCACCTCTATTGTAACACAATCATATTCATGATCCCCCAACAGTGCATGTTCCTTTCTGATGTGTACATGTAGAGAGGAGTGAATAAACCTCCAGCATGACCTGGAACATCCGATACCTGTCAATGAACTTGGGTGGGTTCAACGAGGACAGGGAACTTATTCGATACACTACAAACTTAAAACAAATAGCTCTGCATGTTCAAAGGTCAAACCAGGCTGTGGTAGACACTGAAATGATAACGAGTGAGTGTTGCTGCTGATATTCACTCATACACTCGCTCAGTTTTACACAGTGAGTCAATGTGCTTGCTATGAGAAGGGTGTAGGGGGCAAACAATTCCGCTTTGTCTACTTTTTTGCACCCCTGGAAGTCCTGAGGAGATTCTGATGATGGAAACACAGCCTAGCTGACCAGGGCACAGGCATTCCTTGTAACTAGCATGCCAGCAATGACGTAGTCTATAGATGATTATGACGAGGATATGAAGGCGATTAATGATCAAGTTCCGAGGCATTGTGGATGACTACATTAGTTGTTATAGTGACAGACCTCGAAAAAATCTGACTTGGACTCCTCCCTAGTCATCATGGTGAGTCCCGCATCATCACGGATCAACTAACTTTGTAGCATTTTTCATTTCTGATAACAGCAGTGACCTCAGGTGATGGTGCTGGATGGGCGATGTTGCAGCACTGCAGGGAGGGGGGACACCCCCACTGTGGAAAGGCACAAGGGAGGAGGGTGATAGAAAGGAAGGGCAGCCATGTGAGCTGATGGAGTCAGCTGTAAGGTTAAAGAAGGGAGACTAGAGGAGGGGGGGGGTCTGTGTCAGCACAGCTAAGAAGGTCTCCTCACATCCGGGAACCTCTCTCCTGAAGGATCTGTGTGAAAGAGGTAAAATCAGCTGGTAAATTAACATAGCATGGATCATGAATGGATCAATAGAATAGTGTAAGTGATAACAGTTGAATAAATCTGATGAATTTTATATTTTTTTTATGTGGTTTGGTTGAAGAGAAGAACAATGGTTAGAAAGGCATAAGATCCTGCTACATTCATATATAGGCTTGACCTTTACCAAGACATTGCAGGGTGCCATTATTTACTGGAGGCTCTGGCTGCCAAAATATGCATTTTTCTCAAATCTCAAGCTGACTTCTATTTATGACTTTGTGATTGCAGATCAGGCACAACATACTGATGCTGTGATCGACTGATATTTCTCATGGGATTTTAAGGTAAACTGTGACATGGGGTCTGTGATATAGTCAATTTTATACTGCTAGCATTAAACATTTTTGGACGGTATACATCATAGTATACGCCCTTGATGTTAATATGCTCTAATGAATGATTCATTATCGATTAGCTGTTATGAAGCATGCTGTGGTAGTTCCCTGCATTTAATCTAAAAAAGTATTTAATGGAAAATGGTGCTAAACTCCAAAGTACAGGAACCGTTGACAGTGCACTCTGGGCTCTGCCATTGCTTGTGTTTTGCTGGGAGGAATAATTCAACCCATAATAATTCATTTATGGCCAGTGTGAGTTACAGTGAAAGTGTGATGTCCTGGGTTGAACCATGCTTAGTAACCGCTGGGTATTCTGGGAGTTGCCCTGCCTTACCTGGTTGTCCAACTGGATCACAAATGTATGGTCATGTTTATCTTTCTGACCCTATCAAAACATTCTCTTGCCATATTGGCCAAAAAAAAAGTCTGAAGTTTTTATGACAACTTGAATTGTTGACAATGACTGAACTTTGGCTCAAATCAACACGTTTACACTGTGTTCCTTTAATTTTCCACGTTTTCCTTTGGCTTTTGCATATTACATTTATAATTTATATTCTGTCTTAATAATGCACTCGTGTGGATCAGAATGTGCACTATGCAATGATGGTCAGTAGCAAAGCTATTCGAATCAATTAGCTTCTAAGCAGTTGAGCTATTCTTTCGTTTCTTTCACTAATGAACATTATATCATTTAATTTTCTTTAATTTCTTAATTTAAAATTTTTTAATGTTGTGTGTCAAGTCATCCTCACCATTCTGCTTTCGATTTATATCAAAGCCCAATTCTCAAAAAGCGTTGATTCCCTGATTCTAAGCATTGTGAACTAAGAGTCGAATGCAAAGCCAATCTGAAACATAGGCATTTGATAATATTCTCACTCCATGACAGACTGTCTGATAAATGCCAGGAATGTTGTCTTGTAGTCAGTGACGTTATTTAATCAAGTCTAGTTAAGAGTTATGCAGTAGTATCAGTTAATTGAATTGCTGGAAATAAACATTTCTAAGGAAATCACAAATTGTTTTTCATATATTTATAAATTAACCCAACCAAATGATTCATCTAGAAGTAAAAAAAAATCTGTTGATAGACTTTTATAAAAATTAGCATTAGCTGCAGTCTTAATCTAAAAATGATGATTTGGAGCAGATGTAAAATCTAAATGATAAACAATCACTTTAACTTTGATCTCACCTTAGCCTTCTCAGTTGGCTCAATAACAATCCCATTAGTGGAATTGTTGAGTTCCCGGGAAACCACACACAGAAACTCTGCTTGGTCCTCATTCCCGTAGTTGTAAGAGGAACCAATGCTTATAAGCTAGAAAAATAAACAAGCTGAATCAAACTCATAGTATAGTAGTAACAAATAGTTCATACAGACTGTAAACAACCTAATTTACATCAGGCAAGCCTGAAATCCGAAAAACAACAAGAGCTTTGCAGTTCTTCAGAGTGAATGAATAGATGAGTAGCCATCCTGTTCAAGCATTTATCTAATTAAATGCCAATTCACTTAGAATGAAATTACAGCTTCCACTGAGCAAATGCCATTTCCAATTTAGAAAAAGCTGAGATTACAAAAAAGGTTAACAAAGCAACTTACTGAATACGGGGCTATATATTCAGAATGGCAGTGTGCTCTTCCGTGTGAACTGCACTACGGTTGAACAGGTCCACACACAAAAACACACTAAGCAAAGGGAGGAGGAGACACAAAAGCCAGCTCACCTGCTCAAACTTCCACCCATCAGACATTGTGGACACCATTTGAGTTAGTTCTTCTTCTTGGCACTGAAGCACACGATACACATGTTTCACTGGGCCCTGCAAATACAAAAGACTCTTATGAGGACCTTTTTATTCAATCTAGACAGAAGAATATGCTATTGTAGAAGTCGAAAACAAGCAGTTATACACTGAGGTAGAAGAAAAAAGGCAAGAACAAAAGTAATGAAAGCAGTGAAACAGTACTTAAGGTTTGGCTAAACGTTCCCTGCACATACTGGTATATTCTGTTTGGTTGGGTTTTGTACTATTATTAGCTAATCATTCTGCAGGTTAGGAAAATACTTTCTAATTTACACCAACTCTCTGTTATTTTTCACTTTATTAATTATAAAGCTTAAAGAGAGGGGGCATGCTCCTTATGATAAAGCCCTGATGGTGCAATTTGTAAATTGCTAACTCAAAGTCCAGCTCTGGGACTTAATCCACTTTCTCAGCTGACCTGCCAAGAAACAAGCTCACAAAGCACCCTTCATCCTGGCTTCGTTCTCACACACCTGAGACGTCCTGTTCTCATTGTCTCGTATCCTCTCCTTTACCAGCCTCACCAATGACGCAATGTTGTAAAACTCAGCTTCCTCTAGAACACCTGCAGGAGCCAGAAGGGACAGCATTGTAAGATTTTTTTTGTGTAATTCAAGAAGGAGGAATGCTACCACCGGCAATCTTCCCTTTTCTCATAAAATGTAAAGTAAGCATCTTGCAATTAACAAATTTCTTCAGCAACATGTTTTATATATCAATGAAAATTTACTGTGCCAAAGATAAAACAATGCATTCAACTGCTTAGACCACAATGCATTCAAATTATTGAGTCTGACTGATCTGAAGGTGTGTATATATATTTATTTTTTATATATAAAAGCATGGCTCTGACTACAAGGTTCATATTAATGCTCTCATTATAATACGGTATAGCTTTCTGCAGTAACAGCTAATTCACAGAGACTTATATGCAGATGCGCCACATAAACGGATTTAAAATCCATGTGCATTCAGTGATATGGGGAAGTTTTCTGTAAGGAGATGGTTTGGAAGATCTCTCCAGTGTCAGCAAATCAGAGGAGAAGATGTACCTCTAAGCTGTCCGACATGACAGAGTCTTCAGGAAAGAGGGCTTTGTGGTTTCTCGGTAACATGACAAGCTGCTTTTCTGTCTTATCAACTTTAAAAGAAAGAAAGAGAGGCTGGAGAGGAAACGACTGTTATAATGCACAGTAAGTGGTTGCTTGTTTTGCGGCTGTTCCATAACATTAAATGTAATTTTGAAAGGATAAAATGTATGATGTGTCAATCTTTAAGAAATTTTAAAAAAAAGGTTAGATTTAATAAATAAAAACGTCGCTGTAGTATAAGAGGACTAAAACACTTCGGGCTGTTATTGGAAAACTATCAACTCCACCTCCCTCCACACTGTCGCTGATTATTCTCCTATAACGTCATGTACAGTCATGTTTTACTAATTACTCAAGCAGAAACGAGTAACTGACTTTGCTTAACTCCTATATCATGAAATAACAAACACCATGCTTTGGACACTCTTTACCCTGCAATGATGAAATATCTAATGCAGTCACCATTCCTGTACTCTGTGTTCTCTCTCTCTCTCTCTCTCTGCGCACACGCACACACACACAAAGTGTAGCTAAAAGAAAGCCCATAGCACACTGTTATTATGATATAGCAAGCACAGAACACAGACTCTCTCACCCTCCTCTGCAAGGTTCTTGTTGATGATCAGCTTTCCATGCCTCAGATAATTCAAGATAGGTCCAAAGTATGTGGGGTCTCGATCAATCAAATAAGCTCCTGTCTCATCCTGTGCAGAGAAACGACATATGTTACAATCACATACAAAAAAAATAAAATAAAATAAAATAAGCCACATATCCACCCAATAGTGAGTATTATAATCTGTGCAGCAGGAGTAACACCTCACGCATTAGACTTTATTTTAACAACACTGTCGAGTATCTTATCTATTACAAATGCTTCATAAAAATCTCTCTTACTCTGTATTTATATTACCTAGGACCTCAGTAAGTATTACATTGACAATGTCAATACCTTAGATTTCAGGTTACAAACATTTTAAAATTTTGTTTATATATCATTAAATGTGATTTGAAAGCATATAATCGTGCCTCACATACTATATTAGACATCATCACTCGCACGAGGCAGGAGTGTGTTAAATACACTCTACACAAAAGGTTTGATGGTATCTTTTCTCTATTTTAATTTGTATGTTTGTCATTGTGAAAGCAAGTTAGTATATTCCTACTGCAAACAAAATGTTTTAAATAGCTTTTAAAATATCCTAAAGCAGCTGGATACCTGCAGACACTCTGCACTTGGTTATATTGGTACTTTTCAGTTCATGTCATTTCCTTGACCTAAATAGAGCTAAACACAGAAGCGCAGAAGAGGAAGAAAGGTGCAGAAGTGGGACAAGTTTAGCTAAATAGGTTGCACGCTATTAATGATAGGTAATGATGGAATAATCATGGGGTTTAATTAATGGCTGCGTAATAAACCCACTTTCTGAGCTTACAGCTGCTAGATTTCTGATCAAGCGCAGTTTCAGTGGCTGCTTGTTGTATTATCTGCTGGAATGCAGAAGTCTGAGGGGATTCTCAGTGGAAATGTGCATATCTGATCTAGCCTAGATCTGGTATTATGCACCACATGAGCAAAATAAATGATTCATATCACTTACACACATACGGGTATGCACAGAAAGCCTTGATGTTAGAAATGTGGCGAAGTGAAAACGTGTGAAGCAAGCATCTCGTAAAAAGCTGCATACTGAGAGCTCACCTTATCTGAGTCCAGATCAGGATCTTCCTGACAGAGTCGGTACAGGAAGGATTTGGGATCCCTGCATAAGGTCTGTTTGGTTGTGATGAAGTAGGTGCCCCCGACATTAAGCCGGACCCACCGGGGCCCCGGTTTCTCTGTGGACTCTGATGGGGATGTGGGGCTGCTCTTCATCGGGAAGCCGAACACGGCTCTGGACGCAGACAGGCCCGGGCTGCCTGAACCGCTCCGAGCTGGAAGAACGAAGCTGGGCGACGGGAGGCGCATGCTAACAGAGCCGCGGGTCTCCCGGTGCTCGCTCTGCTCCATGAGGCCGCCCGCGCTCGCTTCAATGTGTAACTCTGCCATGCTCTCCAAACGCTAAAACAGTCCGTTTAATTAGGAATTCCTCCACGTGGCTAACACTCTCACCTTAATGGCAAATTGTGTAAACAACTGCTCGCTAGGTAAACTAGCCAGCAAGCTAGACCTAAATTGCCTTTTCCTCTAATGAAGTGCCCGTCTGTAAGGCCTTGTTAAATTAAACAAATAAGCTCTAAGCGCACTGATAACAGCGGCCAAAACGTTGTAATGTATTAGAAACACTGCGTTGCGACGACATAGTTCATAATTTTAAAAAACACGACATTGATCCACCTTGTTTATTCAATCGACTCCTGCAAGCGCCCCAATATTATGGAGGAACTAGAAAACATCACTTCCGGGTCACGCTAACGCGTACATAATAAGAGCATAATAGAAGCCATGGAGAATTTTTACTATAAAATAAATTCGACGGACGCCCTCAACACAGATTTAGATTTTTTTTTTTAAAGATTTTATTAGACCCATTAGTTGAGTGTGTATAGTAATAATCTTATTCCTAACACAAAACACAGTACGCAAAGCTGACAGTATTTATAGGCCAACATGTTGCTGTTGTCATTTTCCCCTCTGTTATTGAAGTTTAGATTAAACCCATTCATTTCCAGTGACCAGTGATTCAAGCTTATAACTATAAGAACTCAATAATAAATTTGATAATGGTGGGATGTGATTCCCAGTACTGTAACCCTCTGGTTATGCTTCTGGTTATGCTATGCCTGAGAGGTTCCAGGCCTACACTTTGAGAGACACAGATAGAAGACTTATTGTAATATAATTAAAGTATTTTGTAGGTTAGACAGAGTAAGAAAAATGAAATATTATTCAGTATGCACTTGTCTTTTTGGTTGTCCTCTTAAAGAGAGATCACTTAAACTTATCCTGCTGAAAATCCACCAGAGTCTGACCAGCTGCCAAAACAGGCTGAGCTAGTGAAGCTGAGCTGTGCCTGAGTGCTGGTAGAAAGGAAACCATTTCTGAATTACAAAATACTTATGCTTCCAAGCTCTGTTTAAGAAAATAACACAGATGTAAGGCAGTTTGAAAATCTCAAACAATTATTGATCGATTTACATGAGTAATAAAGAAGCTAATAAAGATGGTCCACCTGTTTCACCAACTGCTCAGACCAAGCTGGGGTTTTAACACTGAGTTCATGTCTGTTCATTTTAAAGAAAATTATTAATATGCTTAAATACCATATCAATCCACTCTTATGTCCCTGTTGTCACATAAAGGTGTTTGTATTAATGGAGAAATTAGGTTCTAAAATGTACAAGTGTAATTCAAAATATAATAATAGTATTAATAATGAGTATTAATATAATATATTACTATATTTTCAGTTTTGACCTATATATAGAGAAAGTTAGGATCAAACACACATTTTAATATTTGACATGTTTAATTTATTTTAAAAATGAATCATATTTACACAATAAGTTCACAGGTGAGCTGTGCATATTAATTAGTTAATATTAAGGTGAATATTTATTAGTTATGAATAGCAGAAGACAAAGCGCAGCTATGAAGAGAACCAGCAACCTCAACAAATAGCCACCATACACAGAAGAATGTAGTTCAAATTATGCATCTCAAAACATCTGACATTTATGTAATGCATTTAGATCATTTTATGCACATCTATGCAATATCCAGCAATATGGCATAAAACATTAGCAACAAACAACGGCGTTCCTTATTTTCCCTTCTTTCAATAACAAATATAAGAGTTTTTTTTTTCTTTCAAACGAGTCCACTTTGAGATTCACTAATGTAAACTCCCATATCCTCCAAGACAGTTTGGACATCCGTCAGTAAATCTTGAATGGGTTTCAGTACTGGAGTGACATGCTGAGTAACCCATTCCTCTACTGTTAAATCTGGGTAAAGCAGGTTCATCTCCTGCCTCACCTCCTGCACCTTGAACTCTATAGCGTGCAGGAACCTGGCATAAAAAAATATTATTACAGAAGTCAGCCATATTATAGTTAAGGATTATTCCATACAGCAGATATTATGGCATGATAAACAGGGTGTGGTTTGATGTTCAAAATAATCTAGATTTACTTTGTTGTTTGTACATTGCCTAGTACAGTGATAAAATATTATAAAATCTTAATGATGTTAAGCTAAGCTCAGCATTATAAAGACTGTCCGTACTTGTGCATAGTATAAAATTAGTTTAAAAGAATTTAAAGCTTACGTTTGTGCCTGTTCCTGGATTTGTTGTGCAATAAGTGGGTTGATAGTCTTCTGCTGTCTATGATAAGGCGAGAACCAGCCTCTCACAAACCTAGGAATTGTAAATATGTAAATATGAGCAGTTTGTTTTAGTGATATGTGGCCAGGTTTAACAAATGTACTTACATAATGTCCATCATTAAATCAGGATTAGTATAGCATTCTGTACAAATACTGGCTTTAATGATTTTTATTTTTTATGTTGTGACTTTAATGACTTACATATTGCTCTCAAAGTGTCTGAGATTTTCAGACTCAAGCATTGCTGTTAGCTGTACGATGAGTTCAGCAAGTTTCATGCCAGTATATGATCGGGAGCAACCTTGAGACAACCTGAACCACAGATACAACAGTAAACAAGTTAACAAATCTACTGAAGTAGCTTGTAAAGTAACATACTTTCATAATATATTTTAAAGCAGTTTGTAGTTTGAAAATATGCCAAATAACAAATTTCATTCCTTAATTGTTCTGCACGAATTCTGAGATCACTGTGATTGCACTCATAGTCAGACAGAACAACCTAACAGTAGTTAAATTAGCATGTTATATGATGAAGGAGGTAATACACAACATTTTTACTGATTGTATCGTTAATTATTACAAATTTCCTAATCCCACTAAGTGACTTGCAGATCATGTTTATTTACTGTGTCCCTGAAAAATGTGGCAACTTTTCCTCAAACATTCTTTAACAGAAATTCATTCATTTATCTTCAGGATCTTCAGGATAAATGAATGGTCAGGGATGTGGAGGATCTGGAGCCTATTCCGGGAAAGCTGGGTGCAAGGTGGGGATGCATCCTGCATGTGCATGGGGTGAAAAGAAATCATAACGTTCATGAGCGTTTAATACCTCTCTACATCTCCAACTTCAATCGTGCTGGTGCCAAGTGCCTCCATCACCTTCTGCTGAGCTTCTTGAGTAAAGCTTCCTAAAGTAGCCGCAATTAAAAAAAAAACAAACAAACCAAAAAAAAAAAATTGTTACGAGCTGTCTAAAGTGTTGTCTATTTTTTGATTGGGTATCTTTGTGTATTAATTTATAAAATAAAGCAACAATGGAGCTGTTTCATGCTATTGTTATATAGAGTGATTGTACTGTATATTCTCATAAATAGGAGCAGATTGTACAGACAGACCATGCTGTAGAGTCTGCAGACATGAGGCAAGAGAGTGCAAGCCGAGGGGCATCAATTCGCACAAAACAGACAGGTGGTCATATCTATTAAAAAAATGCAAACATACATAAACATACATAATTAAGAATATCTTCTTTAAAAATATTAGCGTGCACGTTCTTGGATTCAGAATCTAAACATCATGGTATCTACCTTTGCCAGCCAGTGAGTGCAATGCCCTGTAGGTCAACACCAGGCGAAAGACCAGATACCACTTTTAACCACTGAACATGATTGTCCACATGCCTTTGTGTGCTGGTTACACAAGTGTATACAGTGGTGGAGCCTTTGAAAGAACTCGCAATCCATTGTTGGGATAAACCAGCAGCCTTGTACTTCTCCATTAGCATAACTGAGTGGAGAGAATGGATTTTTATTAACCAGTCTTAACCTTGGACAATCTCTGATAATTATTCAGTTATTCATCTTAATGCATGTTGTTCAGTAACAGCAGTGAAACTAATGTATAAATATGTAGTTACGAGGGTCAGATCTGGACCTGATCAGGGTCCTGAGTCTTTAAAGGGTTAAATAATGTTTGTGTTTATTAAGTTATCATAAGTAAAACATGTATTTTTTTTAACATGTATGGAAATTCAAGTAGCTTAATTTTAGACATGGAATCAGTATTTTCATCACATGCAGCAGTTAGCTGAAAGAAAATAATAGCCAACAAGGCACACTCACAGCTTTTACAATTAAAATATCATGTATTTCATGTAAATTTCATGTAAGGTTCATGTATTTCTTCTGAGCAAATAACTGCGATCTGTAGCAAAAACAAACTTACTATTGTTGGCCACATCCAGAGAAGGTTTGTAGTCCCACAGCATGGGCTGCACTAGTCCCACTAGACCACTATCTAAAAATGAAGAGAAATATATTCACTAAATATACTGAACAAACTTATTAATTGACAAAGGCACAGACATTTACAGTGTGACTGTAGACTGTCACACTGTAACCATTTGGTGGTTTAATACAATACGCTTGCTCAGTACTATATATATATATATATA
>CM074956.1:13124935-13135751 GCA_037577455.1 Pangasius macronema | reverse complement strand
GTGTGTGTGTGTATTTGTATACTTGTAACCAGCTCGTGTGTTTTTAGGTGGTTGATTAATATTACGATACCATGCTATTTTTTTGACTCGGTTTTGATACCTTGAAAATGTAAAAATTGTAACACCCCTTCTTTGTAGGTTTTGTGAGCCTCCCCCTGAGAATTCATATAACTAAGCAATTGATCTATGGGAAATTATTTGGATTTAATAACACCGGCTTTCACACCTGTTGTAGGTCTTTGGTGCCGACCCAGTCTAGCCCCTCCGTCTGTCTTTGCATGCTAATTCAGCCCTTGCATGTCTGACCTACTAGCTGAGTGAAAGGTTTCTGTATCTGTGCATATGCATGATCCATTCTCTCACTGTGTTTTTGAAAGGTTTGTGCATATGCCAATTGTATGTCATTGTTCTCTCAGATTCAGGTGATTGAAGATGACAAGGCAAACAAAGGCAGCGAGCCTTTTGTCACTGGGGTCAGAGGTCAAGCCCCACCCCTCGTCACTACCAACTTCCATGTTAAAGATCAAGGTAAGAGGTGTTATCAGAGTCCATTTTCATGGTAACAAGCATTGCAAAACAATCCTCTGTGCTGCTTGTATATGTAAGTGGAATGCCTTGTATTGCTTTATTGGATTTCAGTGTTGAATATTGTGTCTTGTACTTTTAAAGGGAATGCAAGTCCACGTTTCATCCGTTGCACAGCCTATAACATGCCATATACCTCAGACATGGCCAAACAGTCCCAGGTGCCGCTGGCTGCAGTCATCAAACCGCTGGCTACTCTGCCTCCTGATGAGGTGAGGCACTGTTTTATTACACAGTCTCTTGAGGCAAGGCCCTCCACACTACAGCTCAGGGTGACCAGTGGTCTCAGTAAATGGTGCAAGGGTCTTGCCTGCATTTCAAGCCCTGATATTTGTTCAATTCCTACCGTCAAAATTAAAAATAAAGGCCAGTATTTGCTGGCTGTCTTATGAACAGAAACTCTCAGGTGCTAAATTCATTTTGCTTGCCATGTTTGCGCAAGGCGAATCATTTCCAGTATAATCATCTCCAAAGCTTTGGTTTCAGTTTTCAATGCCTGGAATCAGGGAATTGACTCTTTTTGGGATCAGCTTAATATAAACCGAGAGTAGGATGCCGACTTGAGGCATAGTGTCTAATCTTTTGACTGTTTGATCTTGCATTGAGAATTAACCAGTTGTCTCACATTTGTTCCTTTCAGAACCCTCCTTATATAGTGGATCATGGGGAAAGCGGTCCTATTCGCTGTAATCGCTGTAAGGCTTACATGTGTCCCTACATGCAGTTCATTGAGGGTGGAAGACGCTTCCAGTGTAGCTTCTGCAGCTGCGTCACTGAAGGTGAGTCTTTATTTATTTATTTATTTATTTATGTTTTTATATAAATAAATGCATTAGTTTTATAAGTGCATCTAGACAACACAACATTCATTTCAGAAGTGTGACCTTTGTGTCACATGACTATGCATGATAGGCTTTGGAATTAAATGAGATTTAAGCATGACCTACATATCTGCCTAAAAGGGATGGACATCCTTTTCCTGAATATGTTCTCATATTTTTAACTCTTTCCTGTTTCAGTGCCTCCCCATTATTTCCAGCATCTGGACCACACAGGGAAGCGTGTAGACTGCTACGACCGACCCGAGCTCTCCCTGGGCAGCTATGAGTTTGTAGCCACGGTGGATTATTGTAAGGTAGGCACTCAGGTCTCAAGGAATCACTCATTAGCAATTACAGCCACTGCTATAGATAGTTACATTATGTGCTTGTCTTTATTTTTGTATTCTTGTTATTGTTTATAGAACAACAAGATTCCTCAGCCTCCAGCCTTCATCTTCTTAATTGATGTGTCATACAATGCTGTGAAGAGTGGCATGGTGAGGATTGTATGCCAGGAGCTTAAGACGCTGTTGGACTATTTGCCCAGGTACAGATGCCGAGTTGCTAAGCTGTGTAAGATTAAGATAATCCTTTTAGTTTCAGTTCATTATTTTGGACAGTTATATTTCTGTCACCACTGAGCAAAGCACCATCACTCAGATGCTTCACTGTCTCAAATGCAATGCACTCAAATGCACTGTCTCAAATGTGGTGTTTCGTTTTAGAGAGAACCCTGATATGGACTCCAATATACGAGTAGGTTTTGTAACCTACAACAAAGTGCTGCACTTCTATAATGTGAAGGCATCTCTGGCCCAGCCTCAGATGATGGTGGTTACAGATGTTGCAGACATGTTTGTACCCTTGTTGGACGGATTCCTCGTCAATGTCTCGGAGTCCAGGGTCGTCATTGAGAGGTTAGTTTAGTCTTTTGTTAGACAGAAATATTGATGGCTATTTTTTGGCTGATGATCTTCTAATATCCATGATGTCCTCTGACCAGTTTGCTGGATCAGATCCCTGAGATGTTTGCTGACACACGAGAGACAGAGACGGTGTTTGGCCCAGTTATCCAAGCAGGACTGGAAGCGCTTAAGGTATTTAAGATTTTTTTATTACACATCTGTATGTATCTCTAATGTCATTGTAGTTGATTGTGATGAAATTGTTGATCACATGGTAGACAGCATAATAGCATGCGTTTATACTCTGTACATAAAAGAGTAATGTGTGTGTAAAAATGTAAATGCTGAAGGCTGGTTTGTGCATCTCAGGCTGCAGACTGCGCTGGAAAGCTGTTTGTCTTCCACACATCTCTGCCCATTGCTGAAGCTCCCGGCAAGCTGAAGAACAGGGAAGACAAAAAACTGGTGGGCACAGACAAAGAAAAGGTACCGTCCCATTTGTTATAGGAACAGTTCCTTAATTCAAATTATGAGGCACCTCTATTGTATCATCACATAACTTTGCATTAATTGATTTTAGTTTTAGTTTATAATTAAAGCCATAAATCTAGGTTCTGAAATGTCTTGATTGATTTCCACTGCCTCTTCCCTCTTCAGACTTTATTCCAGCCCCAAGTGAGCTTTTACGCCAACCTGGCGAAGGATTGTGTGGCGCAGGGCTGCTGTGTGGATCTCTTTCTGTTCCCTAATCAGTATGTAGATGTGGCAACATTAGGGGTGGTACCCACTTCAACAGGAGGTTCCATCTACAAATACACCTATTTCCAGGTCAGTGGAACAATTATGTGTTTGTTTTACTGGATCCATAACGCCAAGACTGTGTAGGTTAAATGATTGAATATGCATAGTCACACTGTCATGTGTTTGTGTGTCAGGCCCAGTCTGACCAGGAGCGCTTTCTGAACGATCTGAGGAAAGATGTGCAGAAGCAGGTGGGCTTTGATGCAGTGATGAGGGTCCGCACAAGCACTGGTGAGTGGGACAGATCTTTTCTTTACATATACTCATATCCTGGAGCAAGCACATGGAGCAAAACCACTTCAATCCTAACAGGCCTCAAAACAACTGGAGATGATGTTTTGACCTAGTCTTTGGGTTAGGTCCTAATTATAACCCTGATGGTATAAAGCACACTGAATGTTAGTAAGATTTAGTAACAGTTTTCAGTACACACAGTTAAAACATTTGAAACAGTCCATACAGGTACATGAGCTATGATTCGCAGGACATTTCTGACTGAAAGTAAATGCTGTGGAAAACTGGTTTAATAAATCTGCAGGACAGCCTTTCTCCAAATATGATCACAAGTGGTCAGTGGAGACGCATTCATAATGCCATAATGCATCTTGGCTGTCCGCTTGTGATCCGATCACCCAGGACACATGTTAATGCTAGGTGTGAACAATGTCTTGGTGAATGTATCGCTACATCTGCAATGTTAAATTTTCATCACAAAAAATGAAAATTTCGCCCTTTATCCATTTGGCACAGCCTTTGAGCTCGTGTTTTCTATCATGTGCCGCCAGGTATCCGGGCCACAGACTTTTTCGGTTCATTCTACATGAGCAACACCACAGATGTAGAGCTGGCATGTCTGGACTGCGATAAAACCGTCACAGTGGAGTTCAAACATGATGACAAGCTCAGTGAGGAGACTGGTGCACTCATCCAGGTATGTGGGAGAGTGAAAGAGTTAACAGCTAGTGTTAAACATCTTTTGCCTTTAGTAACCATACATGCTGTGTGTGTGTGTGTGTGTGTGTGTGTGTGTGTGTGTGTGCAGTGTGCTGTGCTGTACACCAGTTGTGCTGGTCAGAGGCGACTGCGGATCCACAACATGGCAGTGAACTGCTGTTCACAGCTGGCTGACTTGTACAGGAACTGCGAAACAGACACCATCATCAACTTCTTTGCTAAGTATGGTGAGTGAGACAAAACCTTTTTTTATTAATTTTTTTTTTTTTTTTTTAATTATTAGGTAAATTGATTGCCATGCAGAAGAAGTAGTGCATTGTGTAACAAAATCCGTTTTTGTTTTTATGTTTGTGTTTATAGCGTACCGCAGTGTACTGAACAACCCTACCAAGAACGTCCGAGACAGTCTGGTGAACCAGTGTGCCCAGATCCTGGCCTGCTATCGCAAGAATTGTGCTAGCCCATCTTCAGCTGGACAGGTGAACACAGCCACCCTTCTAATTACCGCTAATAGCAGTGTTACTGATTAACAGTTGTTAGCAGAGTATTGCAGTATGCGCCGTTGTCATGAACATTTCTAATTACCTGGTGTCTTTGTGTGTAGCTGATCCTCCCAGAGTGCATGAAGCTGCTTCCCGTGTATCTCAACTGTGTACTGAAGAGTGATGTTCTGCACCCTGGAGCAGACATCTCCTTAGATGATCGCGCCTATCTGAGACAGCTGGTCAGCGCCATGGATGTGGCAGAGAGCCATGTGTTCTTTTACCCACGGCTGCTTCCAGTGGTGAGACACACACACACACACGCACACACACACACACACGCACACGCACACACACACACAGACACACATACACATACATTCACTACTGCTGGTGACACACAAAATGATAGATATGTAACTGCTTCCATACTGAAAAAGCAGTTGTTGTTGTTATTATTATAGCATATTTTCATTTTGAGTCCAAAATCTAAGTGCTCAAGTCAAAGTCCCCTCAGTGATCAGGCAAAGTATTTATGGTAAAATAAATAGGAGGTAAAATAAATACCTGCTATATGTTATAGTAACTATAGATCTATACAAATTACTACAAAGTAATTTTATATGTATTTAAATAATTAAATATTTATTAATTAGAAATAGGTCAAGTTAAACTAGTATGTTTCTAAGCTACATTAAAAAACCTGTGTAGCTTGCATCGTAGAGGTTTCAGTAGCTGAGCTGGGAGTGATTCTCAGGACTAACGTCAGTGGTGAAGTTCTTGCCTGCTCAGTTTGCTAGAACTAAAGCACTGTTTAAGTTTAAAGCTCTAAGTAATTATTATTCATTATGATAGTGGTTATAAAACATTCCTGACTAGTGATGAATCGTGTACATACGTAGTTTATATACATCTATATAAATCTGTACATGTTTATTACTATAAGCATAAATGTTGATGATGGTGCATTTTTTTTTTTAATAAATCTAGCACAAGTTGGACGTGGAGAGTGATGTTCTGCCTGTGGCAATCAGGGACTCTGAAGAGAGGCTGTCTAAGGGCGGTATTTACCTGCTGGAGACTGGCCTGAACCTTTTCCTTTGGGTGGGGGTCAACACCCAGCAGGAGCTTCTCCAAAACATCTTTGGCACCCCTGCTTTCAGCCAGATCGATCCTAACATGGTACAGCTTACAATAACCTAATATCAGTAGCACTGTATATGTATTGTGCACATAACTCATATCAGACTCGTATTTTACTGTAGACGTCTTTGCCCATGTTGGATAATCCATACTCGAAGAGGCTGAGGGAGATTATCGAGTCTTTTCGCACACAGCGCTCTCGCTACATGAAGGTAAATCTGCCAGGAGCCTTACAGTCAGCGTTGACCTACGCTGTTTGTTTTCATAATCCTCTGCTTGTTTTCACCATATACTTCCCTGGTCCATCATCATTTCTTTAATTCTTTGGTTATTCCCTGCAATATACAGTCTCTGTATTGATGTTTGCTCTGTGACTGGAATTTTTAATATTTGTTTTTCTCTTTTTCAGCTGGTGGTGGTGAAGCAGGAAGACAAACTTGAGCTCATCTTTAAGCATTTCCTTGTGGAGGACAAAAACAACAGTGGTGGGGCCTCTTACGTGGACTTCTTGTGTCACATGCACAAGGAGATTCGCACACTTCTGAGCTAGGACAGCTCCCTTTGCCCTTTTTATTTGACAAACCAGTTCTGTCCTTCTGTCATTTCCCCTCCTCTAATGTAATGTTCTATAAAGTGCAGGAGGAGAATCAGTTTCTCTCTGTGCTCTGTCACATTCTGGTGTCTGTCCTTGATTTGGTTTGGGGGAGGGAAGTTGCGAGGTGTGTGTGTGTGTGTGTGTGTGTGTGTGTGTGTGTGTGTGTGTGTGTGTGTGTGTGTGTGTGTGTGTGTGTGTACGAGACAGAGAGAGTGAATTAGAGAGAATGTTGGTGTGCATGAGTCGGCATATGTATGAGGGATGCTACTGATATTTCCCACCACTTCCTGATATAGTAACAGATTATCCAGCAAAGCTGCTGTAAGGATCACTTAATTTCCAAACAAAAACTTAAGTGCAGAACAGTGTGTTAATCAAAATGCAGGATAATTGGCTTTAAAAGTGTGTGCATGTGTGTGGACTGTGAGTGCGGTAACACTGGCACAGTATGTGGTAGTAGACAGCATTAACGATTGAACCTGATTTTCTGAAAAATGATCAGGGCGAATAGAAATGGAAAATTTCCAAATAACTTATTGTTTCCTCCATTAAATCTTTGTTGTCGTGAATGTTTTATTCAGTTAGTCCATGTGTTTCCTATTCCGCCATGGCCTTACTGACCCATCTCTCCATATCTCACCCATTTCTCTGCTGGTCTTTTGTGTTTTTTTTTCCCCCGTTATCATTTATTTAATTGTTATTGGTTTTTAAAGTGTGCAGAAACCCTTTGAATGATGGATTATTTGGGAAGCAGAGTGTTTAAGTGTGCTGTTCGCTGTCCATACATCTAACTCTAACACTCACTCTAAAATTCTATGCATCAGATTAGCTATGAATGGAGGAACATGTAACCAACAAGCCTAATATCTAAGTTAAGAGGGAACAGAATGCGTGCTGAATTAACTGGGCACGCCTGAAGCTGTGTTACAATGTGAGCATTGAGAACAGATGAAGAATTCTCCTATTGTGGAGAGAGTATGGGGCCTGTCAGAAAGCTTCTCTGACTGGGCCGGATGATGTAGTTCAGATTAGCCAGCTGGACGGGAGTTTATGCAGTCGAGCTTTTCTTAATGAGGATGGAGACTGTAGTCCAGATGGCAGCCATCTTCAAAGAAAGCTTCAGGAGCTGGGCTTATATTACAGGAACAGCTACACATACTGTTTCTGAGGTCTCCAGATTTTCTGTTGTTACTCTTTTTTTCCCTTTTCTTTCACTGTATGATCAAGTGCTAACCTGTACCATGAACCATTGTGTACCATTTTACAATCCAATATTCATTTCTAAATGTTTTGAAGGTTAGAATCCTGGAGCAGGCAGAGTTCAGGCGCACACATCGGCGCTGGCCTCTTGTCTGCCCTGGTATTGTCTTTCTAGTGAAATAACCTTTGTACAGTGAAAGCATATGGCAAGAGTAGCCGGAGAGATTTAGAACTGCCGATTTCTAACCGTTTTCACGCATGTGCAGGATTGTGACCTGAAAAGCAATCAACACTGAATACCTTGTCATCACATGTATTTACATGTACAGAATTAAAAATCACATTTTAAACATGATGCTCAGTTAGTGTGCTTTGTTGGATGTATTCAGCAATGAAAAACTGCCCATTATACCTACGGACTTAGAAAGGAAGTGTTGCATCATCACAGACTTTTCTCTTTCAGTCCTTCTTTCATTCTTCCTGGTTTTATGTTTTATAATTATGTTTGCCCAGTACTGCCTCCAGAGTTCCTCTCACCGCACTGATGACGTGAGAGCTGGAGTGTTTGAATGTTCATCCTACTGTAATCTTAACAGTGTTTATATAAAGATTGGTCCTAATGAAATTCCTTAGAGAAACGAGGGATCTACCTTTAATTACTGCGCTTTTGTAGATTTATTTTTGTCCTTTTCATTTCTTTTGTATCTAACTTTTTTTCCAGACATATCTTAACCTCACAGTCAGTGTTTGTGTTTAAGTTTAGAAATCATGACTCGTGTCTTATCTTTGCCACCTAACTGCAAAATAAATATCTAAATCAATTTGTTGATTGACTCTTCCAAGTTGATTAAAATAATCAGCACTTAAGGACATCTGGAAGCAGCCTGGTGTAGGTAATACCTCATGCATCCTTGCTTCTGAGCTCACTTCTTTATTTCGCAGGTTCCCGAGCCTGTACACACTGTCCTTCACGTTTTTGTTTTCCCTGCTCCCAGCACACCCATCAGCTTAATTAACAGCACCTCCTGAGTTTATGTTGGTGTGGTAGAGCATGGAAAACACAAAAATGTGCAATGAGTTGTAATATCAAAGACGTGGTGTAGTTGATTTAGAGTATTGAAAGATCATGTGGTTTTATTAGGGGATAATTTTAGTTTCTGACAGCAATATGAGTAATATGTGAGTCATTTGCCATATGCATATCACCATATTTCTGCAGTGTTTTCATACACAAATATGATAACACCATAATTCCAAACTGACGCTTTGTACAGTATTACCCAGTGTCTCACGAACAGAAATAATGTGACTGTTACCTCCAAATGGGCAATTTTCAAAATGGTAGAAAAGAAGGGAAATATTGTATCACTGTAATATTCTTTCTTTGCAAATCCCAAGCTCAAGAGTTTTTTTTTTTTACTGACACATCTTGTATAGCCAGGTCTTATTCTTGCTGATCAGATTAAAATGTAGGTGCTAGACTGAAAGCAAGGTTTAAGCATTTTGAGCAATAGTAACAGTGATGTTAACATTAAATGCTTTTCTCTCCCCCTCTGTAATGTTTATGCTGTAAATGCTATCATTCCCTGCTTTCTGCTCTTCCTCTGCAACCTGCTCCTCTTCTCATAGGGACTGCTGATTAAATGAGCACCTGCTCAGCTGCTCAAATTCTATTTGTTTCCTCATATTTAAGATGCTCGCCGTGTGCGCACGCACAGTTTACTCTTACATTCTCCACCTTTTGCAATGTCTGTGTTGAACATGAGAAATTTGTCCATTTACAGTTATGTTCTTGCCATCTCCTACATCCCAATGAGGCTTTGACACCTGCTATAAGAATGTGTCGGATCTTTAATGTGATATGTAGCATTAAAGGGGCCGTTTGTAATATTTTTGAATGTTTTGTACACTAAGTATGATTTGAAAATACCTTTGAATATTGAACAGTGGTTGGCAATACTGCTGTGCAATGAATCTTTTTCATTTCTTTGTTTTAGTCTTTTGTTAACCTTTTTTTTCCAGAATTGATCTGCTTAGCTCGGCCCTTTTTACTTAAATAGCAATTCATGAAGCGTAGTTTCAAAAGATGGAATGTGTTTGACGAGAAACGAAGCTCTCGTCATTGTTTTCATGGCAATTACAATTCGCCTTGCAGGCAGCAGAGGGCTGTAAAAATGACAAACTACTCCTTTAATAAGATCTTATTAGCCAGCACCCTCACACACCTCATGCATGCCATGTCTTGAATACCAGCCTGTAGGAATAAGTTTCCCAGGGCAACAGTATGGTGTAAGCTGAGGCAGAGCTGCGTGATGATGAGCCCATTTTTTCTTCTGCTTCGTGTCTAATTTGTTTTAGAGCTGATCACTGGCCTTCCCTCCACACACTTATGTTTGTATCACTGCTCATATTTAGAGGTTTTGTGGCCATTCTTGTGGTCAGAAACAGAATTAGCACAAGCTGTGTATCAGCAAGGTAGCTGTTTCAGATAAAGTGCCAGTAAGAAAACACAGTGCTTAAAAGCAATACTGCTGTGCCTCATACACTATTTCCCAGCACAGCACTCACTACCATGTCTCTGTCTGCTGTACTGAGAATGGTCCACTACCTAAATAATATCTGCTCAGTGATGGTCCACTTATACCGTGGGGCTGACAAATTGGAATAAGGTCTGTGGGCAGCATTAGGTGCGTCACTGTGTCCCCATATGGAAATGAGAACAGCTCAATGGGTGTGCCTTTAGGACAATAGCTGGGAATGTGGGTGAGTCCTTATATGGAAGTCTTCAAGGAGGAGGAAGGAATTCATTGGTATTCAGATTTTCACAGATTTTTTTTAGTCAGCTAGTTAAATTGAGAGTAATTCTAAGAGGATTTTTAAGGTTTAAGTCTAAGATTCTGAATTTGTGATTGGAAGAGCAGTGTTCCAAGAGTGCTTATATTTAGCATAACTGTACTGGGTTACTGTTTGTCTCACTCCGCTTGTCTGTGCTCATCACATGCTGACTATCAGCATGGCTGTGATGATCTACGACTGAATCACATTCAGTATTCAGTATAACTGCACTCTTGATCATGTTATATTGCTTAATTGAGTTCTTTATAGGTCAATAACTAAAAGAAAATTAGCCCATAAAGCAATCTTAGTGATAATTTTAATTAAAAAAAAAGTGTAAGTGGGATGTTGAGAAGTATAAAAGCTCCATTGTTCCAATAAACAGACAAAATAGTATTGTTTATTTGAATAGTGATTTTATATATATATATATATATATATATATATATATATATACACACACACACACACACACACACACACACACACACACAC
>CM074956.1:13099036-13119805 GCA_037577455.1 Pangasius macronema | reverse complement strand
TTGTGGTGGTGTATAAAGGCAAAATCACAAAAACTGTCACTGTCCAAATACTTCTGGACCTGACTGTATACTGACCATTTAAAGAATATTTAAAGCAGTTCTGGTGAAAGTGCCTTTAAAATCCACCAGTATCACATGTTACAGAACTACAGAACACAAGAGTATTTTGATACAGTTGACATGCCCATTCTTTCTATGATCACCAAATACAGTATTAATTACAAAATAGTACTTTGTATGTATCTCAGATATGCAGTTCAGATAGAAGTATCAGAAATACAGGCGGTCTCTGCGTGTGGTCCACTGTGACTTGTTTGGAGTTTTGTTTGAGTCTGCCCCAATGTCACTTGTTATTTGCTTTCTCATTCAGACATAAAGACATGAACTCCCAAAAGGACAGTCATGGATGTCACTCACTCGTCTGCTGAGAGGAAGGAGAATCACTGTGACACAGGACACCCACAGGCTCTCTCTCTCTCTCTCTCTCTCTCTCTCTCTCTCTCACACACACACACACACACTCTCCTCTCTCTCTCTCTCACTCTCTCTCGTTCTGCGCTTTATGCCTGAGAAATCTCAGAAGCTAAACTGTAGTGCACATGCGCACAGACTATAAAACAGTTACGGAAATGTCAACATGGCACCTTCCTAGTGACGTTACCTACAACACGGAAAGAGTCCTAGATCACCACACCCTCAGTAAAACTGCTGTATTCTGTATGTTCCTTGACCTGCTGCTCTTAATTACAGACAAACATGCACTGCATAAGTCTCTAGGCTACAGAGATCCCCAAGCAGGATAGCGAATTCCCAGCATGTCAGCATGACATAGGCACCTAACAGGAGTGCAGGGTTACGAAGACCTTTACAGAATGTGTACTGGGAATAAAGCAAGCTGTATCAGGCAGTACTCAAAATCCATTAGCATAAAATATTTTCTCTGTTTAGTTCCTCTCTCTCTCTCTCTCTCTCTCTCTCTCTCTCTCTCTCTCTTTATTTTATTTTTTTACATTTCCCTCTTTATCTTTCTCAGTCTGTGCAGATTATCTCCACCCTGGAAAGCTTTCTAGTAAATATTGCAAAAGGATGAGGTGTACGTAGTAAAGTTTGAACGTGTCCAGTGTGACTATATCATCTCACCCCATTTAGGGAGGAGCACATCAGCGTAGACAACAAACCTAAAGGAGATTCCAGTATGCATAACCCAGATGCACACACACACATACCGTGTCCAGCTTGATGAATTTCTTATAGTTTTGTTAAATCAGCAGTCTTACTATCATTTTCTCTTTTTTTCTTTCTTACCTCCACTTTCCCTCTGCTGAGGTGTGGTGTGGTGTATAAAACAGGTCAGTTGGGAACGTGTGGTGAGGGGGAAGATGCTAACACGAGCCGAAGTGTGATGCACTCTCTTACATAAACACTGTGGGATGGCCGTGGGCCACCTTCCCACTGGCCTCTGCTGCATCTATAAAATATAAAAGCTGATGTCATGTCCTCGTATTCTCCCAATTACAGCTATTTTTTTTATAGCAGGGCTATGCATGTCCTCATTTAAGGGCATGTATAATGTGTGAAAAAAGAGTAGACACCACACATGCTGTCAGTGCAATCACCACACATGCTGTCAGTGCAATCTGATTTACGCATTTCGGAAGGACAAATGATTATCATCGCATATTGTAATGGAGAAAATAATACTGATTCTGGTATGATTCTACACAACTCTTTGGAAATTTTGGCAGAAGCATTGCATAGTGTTGCCTACTCTTCACCACCCACACCAGAAGCCCACACTTTTAAAACATCACTCAGCTTTTTACTAAGGCTGCTTCTTTCTAATGGGCTCTACAGTGTATTAAACATTTAGCAGGATTCAAACCACATTGCTGTTGGGCATGGTTGTTGATTAGGGTTTTACTGAAGAGTTGATGCAAGGCTTCCTGACAAGTTCTGGCTCTCATCAAATCAGTGGACTCAAGGTTATAGAGCTGTTGATGTGAATCTGAGCTCCCACTTCAGATCTAAGCGAGATGCATGGCTGACCCTATATCATGGGACCGAACATGTTTTGGAAGAGCACATGCTTAATAAAAACGAAAACCCAAAAAGATTAAATTGTAAATCTCCTCAAAGGAGACAGAAATAGTGCAAGTGTCTAACAACATCTAGTATTAATTAATGTTGTTGTAAGTTAGGGCTAGTATTATTGCGAGCTGTCATGCTACTCCCATTTTCTACTCTCATCTTCACCCTCAGAAAGTTAAAAAATAGTGTGCGTCATCTGTAAAAGTCTGTCTGCATGTTACAGCTCTACTGCAATCATGGAAAAGTGAAAAGGTACCTTGTCAACAATGTAAAAATGTCACTTGAAAACCACAGAATAGATAGATAGATAGATAGATAGAGAGAGAGAGAGAGAGAGAGAGAGAGAGATTCATCTATTACAGCAGCACAGAGAGTTAGAAGTATACTAAAAGTAATTTAACATTATAAATGAAACAAAAAAAGAATAAATATGTACATGTATGTAGGAGAAGAATACAGTGTAAGAGTGCAATATTGTAGTGCAGTGAGGTGTAAACTTTGTAGATATAAGCAGCAGGCTTGAGTGGAATTAAAGTGGCAGTGCAGTGCAAACATTGTCAACAGTGTAAACATTGTAAACAGTGATAAAAACGAACAAGGATATACAGAGTTGTATAGAGTGAATATGAGAAAAGGAAAGAAAAGGGGGAAAAGGAAAAAATTAATACAAGTAAAAATCAATGCAGTGAACCCCAGTGATATAATAACTTCAGCTTAAGTCACAGTTTTTATTTGTCTTGTAAATTGTACTCTAAGGGTAGATATGATGGTGCAAGAAGCAAAAGAGGGAGGCACCGGAACTTCTTTGGCTATGTAAATATAAATTACATCATGCAACAGCTCACCAAGATAACACTTGTGCAATATAAGTCTACTGTGGTGTAATGATCAAATATTCCCAAATTAAGACCAAAACAAAATTTTATATGAAAAATGATAGAAATTGCGTAGTTTTCCTTTTACGGTAACCCATCAGGAGATACCCAGTACAAGAATCTACTCAATGATATCAACCAACCAAATAAGGAAATAAAATGCATGTCTAAAGCAGAATTTACATTATCACAAAAAGGTATTGCATGCTTTGGCACTTGACCTGAGTGGAGTCATCTTTCCCTGACTTTGCTGCCAATGTGGACACATGAGGCATGCGAAGAGTTTAAATAAATAAATCCTGCAGACCGCTGACATTGAAACAGCCATCAAATAAGTGTAGCCTACTTATCCATGATATTGTGCACCAAGTCAAAAGAAATAGGTAACAAGTGTGGAATAAAACATAGCAAGACATGCTTTTAAGTAAGACAATAATCAATAACAGAGTTGTGCACGACAAGACCATGGCCAGCAGTGGCTGTGAGCCAAGGAAGAAAATTTGGCTGTGGGTGAGAGGGATGACATGCTCTCTCCCCTGCCAGTCACAGTGACACTAACCAATCGTGGGCGTCTGTGAACTGTTGTATGCCGAATGTTGTATGCAGGTAGTGCTTTTCTCTACGTGTTATGCTGTCCTGTGATGCAGCATGAGCAGCAGTTTCTAAAAGCTGCTGTTGGCTGGCGTCTCGTGTCTCAGAGGAAGCATGTGTAAATACAAGTAAAAAACATGGTGCTGTGACACATTACCAGACCAACGCTGTTTTTCCTATAACTTTAAATTAAAGAATGGCACAGCATACTTTTTATCCCTTTATAGTTACATTTAATATTGTGGAACATCCTAGAGACAAGTTATTTCCTGTTAACACTTGCAATTCTGTATAACAGCTGTAAACAGTCATTCCCTCACTTTCCATTGTACGGTAGGTAATGAGTCTAAAGCATTAAAAAAAATAAATAAAAAGCACTGGAGCTTGTCACACAACGTCCTGCATCCATAAATTTTCCTATGGCAACAACAGCTTTACCTCTGATGGTTACAATCAGCGCTGACACTGGAGACTCCTTCCATAACTGTTGAATAAACATCTCCTTAGAGAATGCTTCACCACACCGATTATGTCTTTCTTTGTTTTGACAGTTTGCTAATTAAAGATTAATGATTAGTTTGTGATAAATTCATGAATATTATTGTACAGTATAAACTTTAAAATTCATTGTATATAACTTTTATTTGTAATTTTTTTATTGTATTCATATCTGGGTATCAATTTAAAAGCTTTATAATAGAAGGTTAATTTAATTAGTATTAAATTATCTAATGTACAGTTTATCTTTTATGTATTGTTAAATGACTCAGTACCAGTCCTCGGGAGTCACAGCAGAGTTGGAAGCTTTCTTTGAGCTCTTCACAACGAATATCTTGATAATGAATTGAGGGGCTGTTCAGGAGCTGGATAAGATCAGGTGTGTTGGGAGCAAGAAAACCTGAAACTTTGTAAGGCAGGACAGGAACTGAAAATCCCTGTGAACCTTTTAAATATTTGTTTTCAAATTGTTTAATTAATACATTTACTATACATACACTAATATATTTGCAAAGTTATAGAAGCAATATTTAACTAGATATGTATTATTTGATTATAAAATTGTATTTAGTTTATTACTGAACAAAAAATTACTGTAATAAATGAAGGTGTTTATCAACATAGTAAAATATTTGAAAAGATATAGAATCAATATGTAATTAGCTAATATTATTTGATTATATAAAGGGTTTATTATTGAACATTAAAGTGTTACAAATAAATATTTTACCTGTGTATAAGAAGCCTTTCAATAGGTAAAATGATTTTAATAGCTTATAGTAGAAGCTTGACAGTACAGGGTAGAAATTTAACTTTTTGGACAAAGTTTGTCTCTTTATAATTAAATGGATGTCCATTTATTCAGTATATCTTTAACTTCTGACACTTAAAAATCAACATATTCTGTTTAATTTGTGCCACAGTGACCTGTTATAACATCACCTATGCTGGTAGATACTATGGGAATGCCCTATTGGCAAGGATTTTGATCATGGACACTTAATAATACATAGCACTCAGCCATAATACTGAGGTTTCCTCACATTTTAGTGACCTATCACCCATTCTACCTGCAGTTGTGTAAGTGAATTTGTGTATGTATCTGCAGTGATTAACATCATGGCCAAAAACGAGCTGTGAGGCTATTAATTCAACAGGTTAAAAAGAAACCAATTGATCTGTATTGTTCGATGACTAATTTATGTGCCTCATGCTATGATCCTTGTCTTGCACTTTGAGTTGTAAGGACTGAAGTGTTCTCCATTCACTATGATGCTAAGTCATTGTAGAAATGTGCAAAGTATTCTGAAGTCACTAAAATCAGCATTTCTGAGGTGAAACTACAGGTGATCAGTGTTATCCTCTTGGAGGTACACTGCTGGCCTACTTTATCAGACTGTTGGCACAGTGTAGGTTAAGGATGGAGGTTAACCATTCTCATGTTATCTCCATCAGCTCATTTATTTGATTAGACACTACACAGTCATATCTCCTGTTTTCTGAATGTCTGAAGCATTCCTCTGTTTCTGTACACTCTTAGGGTGTTCATGGTTTCTTTGTATAATTAAAGTTTCTTTGTCGCCAAAAAAGACATTTTTTAAGCCTTTCTGTTAGGGAAACACTTTGCTGTAGGGTTNACTTTTTTTCTAAGACTGCTGGTATTTCAATATTTCCCTAGGGCTCCGGGCATTCATCTAAAAATAAAGTGAAACGTTTCAAGTGGTCTTACTTATCAAACAGGCAAAATGCTATATTATAGTGTTTTCCCACTACAGTGTGATTAATATTCTAATCATTTCTAGATGTTGATGTTGATGGCTCAAACAAATGTATTTTGGAACATTTACCCAGGCTCCTGAATATCTCTAGTGCATTTTATATTCACAAATGAATAAATGCTTGTTTTGAGGTATCATTAAATTTAATAAAGAGCATGCCCACTTAGAATTGCAAAATTATACAATGCCTCATTGATTCTTATTCAAGCTGTTTTACACAGGTATAATACTACTTGTGGCTTAACAATGCAAAGATCTGAAGGAGAATTAAATTTATGACCCATATAACCCTATATGCCATTCTATCTAGCAATAACAACAGAAGCCCCTGAATTAAAAGGCCTTTTTCATCATAGCCAGTAAAGGAGAGATTAAACAAAGGCTGCTAACCAGATAGGAATATGGTCACTAACTATTCCCAGTGCTCTGCACTGAACACCTTTTAAGGGAATCTACTGCCAGAATGGATACTGAACAGCCAATGTAAATGTTACCACTTCATTGCAATGCTCCTATCTGGAAAGAAAAGTGTTTGTAGACCTCATTTAAACACTGACCAGACTTTCATGTCTATAATACTGTAGTAGACTATGAGTACATGTTATCAAACTTGCAATGGTACAGGTCATTACAGGGTATAATTACTTTTCATTTTCAGTAACCACTTTAGAGTTACTGATCTGGTGGATCTGGAGCCTATCCATGGAAAACCAGGCATGAGGTGGGAATACACCCTGAATGGGACACACATTCCTTCATACATAGTGGCAATTTAGCTTGGACAATCCACTTACTGGCATGTTTTTGGACAGTGGGAGGAAACCCATGTGGACATGGGGAGAACTAGAGAAGGTAGAAGAAGCCTGTATTTGTCAGATATACATTACAGCACAGTGATTTTTTTTCCCCACACATCCCAGCTTTTTAGGAAGTTGGGGTCAGAGCACAGGGCCAGCCATGATACAACACTCCTGGAGCAGAGAGGGTTAACAGTGGCAGCTTGGCTGGGGCTTAAACCCCCAACCTTCTGATCAGTAACCTGGAGCCTTAACCACTGCACAATTACTACACACAGACAGTAAACCAAGCTCAGGATTGAACCAGGGACCCTGGAGCTGTGAGGTAGCAATGCTCCCCAGTGCACCACTGTGCTACCTCTGCACATGAGTGAAAGCCTATATTGTCATTGTATATCTCTGTATACAATGAAATTAGGAAGAATTATGAACACATAATATGTTATAAGATTATCCAGCCATCGAGGAGGAATTTGCACAAACCTTATTCTCAGTGAAATTGAAGATAATGCGGTAAGGGTTATTACACATAGGCAAAGCCATAACTATGTTGCAGAACCTGTCTATGAGCCCTTCCTTGCAAACTGACTCATCACATGACCTGTCTTTTCTGTCAGTCCATTCCTTAAAGTAGTCTTTCATAAAAAGGCATTCATTAAAAAAAAGGCTTTTGAAATATGAATTTCTTTTGAACATGGCGCATACTTACAAGAATGACCTAATGAATTACATCTAACTCATGTTGTTGTAGTGTCCTAGTTATTTTAACCAAACCCCTTGAATATTAGGGAACTATGAAGGCAGGACAGTAATGCCACTATGCAGCCATTTAGTTTGCACCAAGGAAGAATTGCAGTCTATACATCATCAGATGCCACCCCTATGGTGTTCTCCTGCCCCCTTTCAGTCTGGTATATATATATATTATTCATTTATGAATTATGAATATATATGAACCTGTCATGTATGTTCATGTAAAAAAAAGGGCTCAACATTTAATTTTTTTATTATGTAACACATACATAAACAATATAAACATGTATAAACAGTTACTAGTAAAATTACTAGGAGGAATAAACATTATTACACAAAGACATGAAAAAAGTACATGCCTGTACTTTGTTTTTCTGTGTGTGTGTGTTGGGGGGGGGGGACTCACTACCTCACTTCCTTTTTAAAAGCAACTGAAAAGCATGGTTTCTTCCACATTTTAATGAAAATAGTCTGTACGCACGCCTTTACGCATCATCATGACTTTGCGGGCTTGGATGAAGTCTCGCGAGATGTCGCGTGATTTCCTTTCCAGCTCCACCAACCAACCCTCTCTCTCTCTCTCCCTCTCTCTCTCTCTTTCTGGCGCCCTCCCTTTCTGTCTCAACACATGAAATTCAGAGGATCTCCTCCTGAAACGTGAACACAGCGGTCAGAGAAGCGCTCGGCGACACCCCCTCCCCGCACAACATGGCTACAATTGTCACCTCCACCAGGTTTACGGAAGATTACCAGCTTTACGAGGAGCTCGGGAAGTAAGTGGCTCGGGTACTTTCTGTGCCTTCGGCGCAACTTAACTCCCCTGTACGTGTAATCCCATTGTTTTAGCTAGACGCTGACAGCCGAGGAAACGACTCGTAACTACTCGTGAAGCTCGGTGGAAGCCCAGCACGTTGCTCTCCAGGTTCAAGCCGTGGGAAAGGTTTGATCAGATAGCGGGCTGAACCCGGCAGCGTTTCGGCGTGTTTACGCCTTCGACTCACGGCTTACATTTGCTTGTGGTTGCTCACTTGGGTTTGGTGCACGTTAATGACAGCTAGGCTGTGATGAAACACTGTAGCAGAGCCTCAGGGTGCCAGGAAGCTGTTTGATTCGTGCTACAGCACTTGAGCTAGAAAAATAAACCTCTTATCAGAGGGCGCGAGCGTCTGTTTAAATGCATGTCGGCTAGAGGTGGGACGATATGACATTTGCACGGTATGATCACCTCGTCTAAAAATATCGCGGTATCCCGGTATCAATCGACCATTTCAAACACACAAGCCACCAAAGCCGTTTTGGTGACACCAAACTGTAATACTGATCCCTTGCACAAGTCTCTTTGGCCATCTTTTTTTTATGTGTTCTGTGTATTTATCGTCAATTTTGCTCACTATTGTCATTTTATGCAGCTGTGTTGTTATGTTTTGCCATAATCCTGAAGATCCTGAAGATTTCATGGCAGTGTATATGAGTTATATAGAGGAATGACAATACAAACACACTTAGCTTGACCTGATTTTTATATATTAAAAAAAAAACAGCAACAAAATGCACCGTATGCCAGAGAGTAAATAGGTTGACCAGGCTTTTCCGACATGCAAATAGTACGGCCGCTGTGGAGTAGGAAACGTGCTTGGGTAATGAGCAGGTAGATAATAATATGCATTTTAATATGTATTGTTAAAAAGTCAGAGGTAAGGTTACCCTCCAGTAGGCTGCTAGTATGCAAGTAGTTAAGTTAGCGTCCTAATTATTTAGAGCATTTACAATACACTTCTCATTATCTTTATGTAATGTATTTTTTTAAAATTTGCTTTTATAGTGGGCTTTTAGAAGCTACTTACGCAAACAGTGATGCCTTTTTAGGAATTACACCTCTTTTTTGTGAGCAGATTTTCATATGTTTATCATGTATGTGTCAGACAATTCATTTTGCATATCAGCATTAAGGATGGAAACATTCTCATCTCGTCTACAGTTCAGTTATTTGATCAGAAGCTAGCTAGTCATGACACCTGTTTTCAGTGTCTGAATCTCTCGTGCCTGCGTCTGTACACTCAGAAAAAAAGGCGGTTCTTTGTAAAGGTTGCTAAAAGGATGTAGTTTTAAAGCCTTTCTGACAGGAAACACTGATGTGGGGTTCTACAATGAACATCTTCTCTTGATTTCCTCTAGATTTGGACAAACAAAGAAATGTTAAAAGTCCTATATTTTCCTTTTTAATTTTATTTTATTTTTTTTAAAGATAAAAGATTTTTTGCAGTGGCTCCTGGCTGTTCTCTCAAAATAATGGGAGAAGTCTCAGATAAATTTTATTGTCAGATAAATGCTGTATTATAGAGCTTTCTGTTTAATCTATGATATCATTCATTTTTAGTAGTTACATCTCATTTTTGGGTGAGTAGATGATATCTCTTTGTGATATCTTGTATATATCTGACAGTCATACCCACTGCACAGCTCTTTGTATAAATAGTAGTAGAGTTGAGTGGCTTCCCATCCTGCATTTGTCATGGTCCTGCCTCTATGTGACACATGATTGACAGCCATTCTGTGCATTGCATCAGTACCATTCAGCATGCTGCATGTGTGACATCACGCTGTCCCTTTTTTTTTTTTCCCCAGGGGTGCCTTTTCCGTGGTGCGCAGATGTGTGAAGAAGTCTACGGGCCAGGAATATGCTGCTAAAATAATCAACACGAAGAAACTGACAGCCAGAGGTAAGGTTCGACGGTGGCCCTCTCGGTGTAAACTTGAGTGACGTCATCTGGCTACATGCTAGTAAAGCTTCTTTTCTTTTTTTACTTCTGTGACCGAGGGGGAAGTGGAGGCGGAAGATCTGGCATGTTGGCCGTCTCCTGGGATTACATGTCGTTAATAAAAGAGCGTGCTCTTTAGAAAGAGGCCGTCTGACTGCTTTCTGTGCAGCTCCAGGTGTTGTAGGGCACACAGCAGTGCTGCGGTATGTGTTTGACAGCGAGACACAAGTTCCAGTTCCAGCCAGGTCATGGTTATCTGGGGCAACAAATGGAATGCGGAGTGAAACAAATGAGTAGCGTGGTGATGGTGATATTTGATTCCTGAAAGTGTGCCGTGCGAGTGAGTGATTGTCAGTGTGGAAATACTCGGTGTGCTTTCTATGCCTGCTTTGTGTGCCTGGGTGTTTCTAAATAATGTGTGGTGGTGCAAAAGTTTCATTTCAGAAACAGTCTGCTTTTGATTGCTGTAGCACAAAAGGAGGTGAGAGAAAACAAGCTATTTGGGGATGGAGGTTTATTCCCTAGACATAAGCTCAGGCTTATTAATAAGGAAATAAGAGATAAAGTTTACTTCAAGTGCTGGGAAACCATCGTGCTGCAAGGCAGTGTTAGTGGTCAGTGCAGTTGCATTCACACACTGTCGATGTGCGAGGATATGAAAATTCCTAACCAAGCACATTATAAAGCATTCATCATTTTGACAAGCTTGAAGCAAATGGGAGAACTTTCTGATTCTTAAGGTAACATTTTACATACTGATTAATAAAGGCTTGTTCAGCCAGTTACAGACCCAAATCATTTTTCATAATCAAATTATTCTGGAATGAGAAATAAGTTGTTGTACCATGGCCGCTCAAGACCTTTTTGCTTGTGCCTCGGCGCTTTTGGACGTGTGCATTAAATATTTTGGCAGTGGGTAAGGAAGTACCTACTTCTTAAATATCCTTTCACTCTTATTCATTCTGCCAAACAGGAATTTTTCATTCAGTTAATGGGAAAAGTGGCTCTCCGTGCAGAGTGTAAGTGCCTCATCTGGGACTCGGCCTCTGTCTTTGATGAGCTGCTTTCCTCCAGAAGTCGGACCAATTAAGGGCTGCTATGGAGAACCGTACTGTAGCCGCACTATTAGCTGAGCAAGAGGGCATGACTGAAAGCCCTGACTGGTCGTATGGGAAAACGGCATTTCAGCCAGGGACCATTCCATAGCATTCTGCTCGGTTCAATTTATCTAGTGCCTATCTGACATGATTTGGATGTCCTTTTTTCCCCTGCATACCCACTTTCTGCGTTTCTTATGTGGTTAGTGCTTATGTGAAAAGTGGATCAATGCTCTGAATACTCTCTAGTCCCTAAAAATAGTTATTTGTGCAATGCTTCCCCCCCTTCCTCTGCTTCTCTTTTTCATCCTCAGACACTGAAGGATTTAGCTGAAAGATGTCATGTGGAACTGTAATGACCCAGTGATTGGATGGGTTGACCTAGAGCTTGTTGCAGTAGCTAGGCAACCATTTTCCTAGAGCTGTTTTTGATTGGCTGGCATAGACAAGGAAGACAAGACTAGCTGAGCGGGGGACGGATAGCTGGAGACCAGGAGAAGAGGGGGGGGGGGGTATGTAGTGCAGGTTTGTAGGCCCATTTATTCATAGTAAGTCTGCAGTTGTGTACAGAGATGCATTTCCATTTGATTGTGGTTCTGTGCCCTTTAACAGTTGTCCTGGGTGTAAGAAAAGATTCCTGTGACTTAATTGCCCTTGTAACTGAACCATCTGTCTGTGCATCCCACTCTGCCCTGTTCATTATCTTTGCTGGTGCATGGGTGTAAACGGTTAGCTATAGGATCTGCCTTAAGATGTCATATGCATGCTGTTTAAATGAACCATTTCCGGTTGTTCTCATACTTCAGACATGGTGCTACAGTATACACTGATCAGCCATAACGTTAAAACCATTTACAGGTGAAGTAAATAACATTGATTATCTTCTTACCATGGCACTTGTCAAGGGGTTGGATATATTAGGCATCAAGCGATCAGTCATTTCTCCAAGTTAATGTGTTGGAAGTAGGAAAAGGGCAAGCGTAAGGATCTGAAAGACTTTGACAAGGGCCAAATTGTGATGGCTAGACGACTGGGTCAGTGCATCTCCAAAACGGCAGGTCTTGTGGGGGTGTTGCTGGTATGCAGTGGTTAGTACCTGCCAAAAGTATTCCAAGGAAGTCGAACTGGTGACAGGATGATGGGCTCCTAAGGCTCATTGATGCGAGTGGGGAGCGAAGACTAGGCCATCTGGTCCGATCCCACAGAAGAGCTACTGTAGCACAAATTGCTGAAAAAGTTAATGCTGTCTATGATAGAAAGGTGTCAGAACACACAGTGCATTGCAGCTTGCTCTGTATGGGGCTGTGTAGCTGCAGACCGGTCAGACTGCCCATGCTGACCCCTGTCCACCGCCTAAAGCTCCTACAATGGACATGTGAGCATCAGAACTGGTCCATGGAGCAATGAAAGAAGGTGGCCTGGTCTGATGAATCACATTTTCTTTTACATCATGTTGACAATCGGGTGCGTGTGCGACGCTTACGTGGGGAAGAGATGGCACCAGAATGCACTATGGGAAGAAGGCAAGACGGTAGAGGCAGTGTGATGCTCTAGGCAATGTTCTGCTGGGAAATCTTGGGTGTGGCATTCACGTGGACGTGACTTTGGCACGTACCACTTGCAGACCAAGTACTCCCCTTCATGGCAACGGTATTCCCTAATGGCAGTGACCTCTTTTAGCAGGATCATGCACCCTGCAACACTGCACAAATTGTTCAGGAATGGTTTGAGGAACATGACAAAGAGTTCAAGGTGTTAACTTGTCCTCCAAATTTCCCAGATCTTAATCTGATCAACCATCAGTGGGATGTGCTGGATATATAATATATATATAATGTGTGTGTGTGTGTATATGTATGTATGCATGTGCGTGTGTGTGTGAATGACTGAGTGACTTTCATTTCTGCCAGTGTAATTTAAAAACACTGGTTTGTTCATTATGTTACATTATTTCTTTGAAATACTATTTTCTGGCTCTTTCTGCTCTTTCATATGTGTCTATCCCACCCTCTATCTATTTGTGTAAGGATCGCTGTATATTGAGGTTAATCCACTTATTTAATTGTATCTGACTAAGACTCTGGGGATCCTAAAGAACAGTCTCTTGTTTTGCACTTCTTTTTTTGGTCTTTCCTACAAGGTGTGTAAATCACTGAAATGAAATGAAAGATGGAAGGGGGTTAAAGGAGGTCCTGTGTAATGTAAAGGGAGTCCCAGTCACATAACATAGCCCTCGTAGCATTATTGATCTATAACTTATCCTGTTTCAGTCCAGGTCTTGCAGAAATAACTTTGTTTTTTACTATAATTTTTCTTCTGATTTCAGTGGTTGCTTTGGTTGCTAGTGATATTTCAGTGATGTTTAATGGGAATGGCCATTTATGCAGTGAGAGAAGAGGTGGGGACAGTAGCAGTAGGGTTCTTTGAACAGGATGTTCTTTGGTATCCAGACATTTGTCAGTAAGCAAAGATTAAGTTTGATAGCTTAAACCCAGTTTTATGTTTGGGCATTTGGTATTCCACAGTTGGTACAGTTTGTCTAGATACCCTCCACCAAATCAACTCACCATGCTTTTCCAGGCCTCTTTATGAAGTTATTCCTTGGTTGCAACTTTTGCTGTGCTTCAGTAGTGCAGCTAGTGTCACTACACTAAGCCAATTTGTGCAACACAGAGGCAGAACAAACCGACGCAGACATTTCTGTAGGCACGAGACCCATTCAAGACTGAATGTTTTCGATATCATCATTAGCTTGTGTGGTGCTTGGTTAGACAGCCACCAAGGCATCTTGTAGTGCTTTGTACTGGGCAGTGCACTATTGCATGGGACAGCAGTTACAAATCTCTGACCCCTCATTTTGACATTATTTCCATTTTCTAAGTGATTCGTGCTGTAACTGAGTAAAATAAGTAACTAAGCAACCCATGCTGCATTTGGGTACCATTTTGTCAGCAAGAGGACCATACAGAGACATATGGGTGGAGCTAGAAATAGTGCACACCAATATTTGGTCAACATCTGGTCTAATGGACTGGACTATACAGCAGTCCTCAGTAGTAGTGGGATAACATTTAACGCTGAGTGTAATAGAAACATAAAACAAAATGCTAATTTAAGCCCAAGTTACAACAGGACAGACCACACCAGTTAAAAAAAAGTCTTCTCTGCAGCAGTAGAAATGAATGAAGGGGCTGAAACCAGCTCCTCCGTTCCTGCTACAGTTGTTAATGTTTACTGCTAACACTAGCATTGTGTGGGTTCTCTGGAACCTCTAGAAAACTCCTCCTACTTTTGGGAGTAGCTTTATTAGGACATCTGTAGTCTGATCTTATTAGCACTCTATAACACACTACAGATGTCCTAATGGTCCTAATGATTCTGTGCCAGTTTTTGAGGAGTTTGGTTTTTTGAAATGGGCACTACACTCATTTCCACTGTGCCTGGTTTTCTGGGGGCAGTCAGACTCTCTAATGGTTAGAGAGTCGGCCTTGTAACCCGAAGGTGAACCTGAAGGTCATGGGTTCAAGTCTCAGGTCCGCCAGGGATTGTAGGTGGGGGGAGTGAATGACTCTTGAGCAAGGCACCGAACCCCCAACTGCTCCCCGGGTGCAGCAGCAAAAAAAAAAAAAAAAAAGAGGCTGCCCACTGCTCTGTGTGTGTGTGTGTGTGTGTGTGTGTGTGTGTTCACTACTGTGTGTGCACTTGGATGGGTTAAATGCAGACCACAATTTCTGAGTATGGGTCACCATACTTGGCCACAAGTCACTTCACTTCACTAAATACGTTGTTCTGGGTGACTCCATTCTGTGCCTTTTTTTTGTGAAATTTGTATCGGTTGCATCTTTCTTCCCCGCCCTTCCTTCCGAGGCTCTCTCTTTCTCTCTCTGTCTCTTTCCCATGCTGCAGACCCTCTCTTAGGCGTTGGTTATCCTGTGTAATGATGCTTACATTTAAAATCAAGATATAATCTGGAATTTGCCAAATGAAATTGGGTTTTCTTAGTTTTCTGACTGCAGCACTTAAAGTGCACGGGTAGTGGATGGCGGGTCTAAGCCTGGGGAAGGCAGAGCTGTGCAGTTCCGCACCTGAGTGGGAGTTGTGAGGTGGGAAGCGCTGATTGTGACAAACGCACAGACAGAAAGAGAGAAGGCACACAGTAGAAGTGGGGATATGATGGTCGATCCTGTATACCTGTTGTAATTCTTCTTAAGGTTTGGGTTTTGTCTAAACACCTTTGCGTGAGAAAACAAGGTGTTTCACATCATCCGCACAGAATTCAATGAGACGAAGTGAAGAACTGAAAATGAAACAGTGGTTTTGTGTTGCAGTGTCCACACTGGGTGCATGTGATGAGCACACAACACAGCATGACGTTGCTCAGCACCTCAGCACCTCAGCACCTTTTCTGTGTGTTTTAAATCAGATTGGATTTAAATATGAATATAAATGTGATCTTTAGTTTTGTTTCGTTACTTGCTCAATAAGAAAAATGCCAAAAATATCAGTCGGTTTCAGTCAGTGCTGTTTTATACACAGTTTTATGACATTATACTGTGATTATATAATGATCATTTTTACAGTGATCATTTTAAGCTCTAAATTTTTTCCCCATGCCACCCACTGCTAGCACACAATGAGAGATGGCAATTGAAACAGATGGACTTGCAAAGCAAGAAACATAAGCTGGCCTTTGCCGAGCAGTTTTGAATGGAATGACTAAGGAGACAGACGTTTTATCTGTCAAAATATTGACATCTGCCGTGCATATAACTGTGCTTTTAATCAGTTTGTGAAGATATAGGCTGCAATAAGATGAAAATGGCAGGTTATAATACAGTATAAAATGAGCCCTGATTCAGATTTAATGAAATGGGGTGAAGTCCACTTTGTATTTTGACCAACTGTTATATAACTGTGGTCAGAGATTGACAGTTAGACAAACCCATGCACGATTTCAGCGCTCTGTTTACAGGAAAAGAGAGCAGGAATGTTAAGGTAAGACTAGAATTTTATGTCCATAAATCATGTTGACAATATTTTTCTCCTCTTATTTGCACAGTTCAGGATACACATAAACTTTATTTGGAGCCTCTCTGGGTGCCAGTGAGTCATTGGCTACTCTTAAGACCCGCCTAAGGACAAGCCTCATACACGTACACATACACGTACACGTACGCAAGCCCTGACATGCAGATGGGACTGATAGAGTTCTGCCTAAACACACTGTCAGATTAAGTGGAGGTGTAGGTTTAGTTCATGTGCCGTCTCAGCTGAGCAGGAGATGAATAACCATCACACTTTCTTATTTGAGTTAAAAGAAATAATTTAGCTGCACATGCAGCAGGCAGGACTTTATGACTGAAACTTTATGGCTCTTTCGTAAGTGTTTGTCATGCCTAATCCTCACATGCATGATACACCCTCCCTCAACACTTCAGCCTCTTCTGTATAAATATTGGACCAGCTCTCTGTTGTGTTATTTGATGTTGGCCTTTCTGTTTAACTGTGTGTGTGTGTGTGTGTGTGTGTGTGTGTTGTCTACAGGGCTGTATAAATCACCCCAGGCTTCCAGTAACACTTAGTAAACACTTTGGCCCATCGCTCAACGCATGCTGGGCTCTGATGTTTATGAAATGTCAGCTAATACAGCGCTCTCCTGGCCCAGGCACAGCTTCTTTGTCTTTCTCTTTCTCCCTTTTCTCTTTCTCTCTCTTGTTCTTATTTTCTCTCCAGCTATTACTCTTACCTTGTTGTTTTCCTTCTGTTTCTCTTTATCTGGTTTTCTTTTTCCACCCTACTCACTATATCTTTTCTCACTGTCATTTTTTTTCCCATTCTTTTTAAAAAAAAAATTTTTTTTAAACGAAGTTGTCTCTCAAGTGTTCTTTGCTCTTTCTTTTTGTGCTCTTTTTTTATCTTTTGTACTGTTTTGATGTGATTGGGTGTGGCAGGGTGGAGTGGTGTGGTCGATGCAGAATGGGCAGTTTACTGCGGATACACACACACACACACACACACACACTCAGCCCAAACTCACTGCCTTAGAAATATGCAGGATTGTTATATTTGCCCTGCTGGACTGAACTATAACGGCACACAGGACTCGATGATTCTAATGCGGCTTTGCTCTGTTAACATTTTCAGGATTATCGCTCATATTTTTCTCGGATTCTCATGCTTCTGGCTCTCATGCTGCAGTCACACCGTGTGTTTGCTCTGTCTTAAGCATTGCTAACAGGCTTCTTGCTCACAGTTCACCTCCCCACAGAGCTGAGGAATGAGGCCAGTGTAACGTCCTTCGCCTCTGTGGCTTCCATCAGCTTTACTGACTATGTGCTGCCTGCACACACAAACACACATCTGAGACATGGGACAAAGCTCAGATCTTTCTGTCTTTCCTAAGGCTCATTTATATTACACAACTTGCACCATAATTATAGCCGTGATTCACAGTTTGAACTGCGTCTGTGCAGGTCAGGTCTAGCTTGCAGAATTTTGGGGCCGACGTCTTGGACAAACACTTTAATTTCTTCCATCCAGGTCGAGGTTCAGAGCAGCCTGAGGGCATCTGAGTCACTCACTCACTCACTCACTCACTCACTCACTCACTCATTTATGTAGGCTGTCATTTATTCACTCACTCACTGACTCATTCATTCAGCCACTCTTTCATTTAGGCACACAGTCACCTATACTCATTCACTAATTCACTCACTCATTCAGTCACTCATTTACTCATTGAGTGACTCAGTCGTTTATTCACCCACTCAGTCACTCACTGACTCATTCGTTTAGCTACCCATTCATTCAGTCATTCTTTTATTTATGCACACAGTGTCACCTACTCACTCATTCAGTTCCTTATTCATCATCATTCATTCACTCATTTATCCGTTCATTCAGCTTTAGTAAGAGCTTTATCCCGGGTAGGGTAACTGTGGATCTGAAGCCTATCCCAGGACTACTAAGTGCAACGCAGTACTACACCTCTTCATATACCACTACACGCACCACACCACTACACCAATTCATAGCAGGCATCATGCACACACTCGCACTTCTCCACACCTAGAAGTAATTTGGAGTTGCACGAGCAACCAACCAACCAACCAACCAGCATGTTTATGGGAGGTGGTGTCTCCACACAGACAGCAACATAGGCATTGAACTCCAGACCCTAGAGCTGTGAAGCAGCAACACTTCCTGCTGTTCCACCATGCAGCCCATGTATCAGAAATGTTTTATATGTTCAGTCTGATCCTGGACACTGTCTGGCATATGTTCATCTACTACACAAATTTGTATGGATTCTGTCAGTAAGCAATTAAAAATGATTGCAAAAGCAGGGCTCTTGAGGGATACAGTGATGTAAAAGTTCATCCTATGATCAGGAGATCGGTCAGTGATGCTCTAACCATCCTTTGCTGGGAGTCCAGTAGAAAATAATTACCATCTTTGCTCTCAGAGTGGGAGGGATGGAATTCCTCTCTCCTCTACTGATCAGAGCAATATTAGCCATGTAGTGAGCTTGTGTATACCGGATGCAGTTGGAGATAGAGCTTTTCTTCAGACATGATCAGCTGTCAACAGATGCAGTGATGCATGTGTTGAATAAAGGAAGTAAACGTTGAGTGGAAATTACCAGTTGTCTGAAATTTAGTGAAAATGGGGTAAAAAGAACCAATCTGGTGAGACCTCAGTGCTTGTTTTGCTATCGCCAGCATGTTTGGTTTAATCAGTTCAGCCTCTGCTAGCACACCGGGTAATGTGTGATACCTGATCGTTAGTGTGTGAACCACAATTTCAGTTGTTATAAAGGTCTACAAAGCTGTGTACAAGACACAATACTCAGTCTTTTTGTAATCTGTTAGGAGTGTGACACACACACACACACGCACACACACGCTCACACAGATCAAGGATAGGAAGCAAGGAGAGTGTAATTTACTCTTTTCCCTGATGAGCATGTCCAGCCTCGTATTTGCAGCAACGCCTAATGACGTTGAGTGCTCAATATCCCAGGCTCAGGTTGATTGATAATTCAACGTTTCTATTGATCCCTTGTAAAGAACAGTTTAATGACTTAATCTGTGTGGTGGGGGAGCTGGAGGTTGGTGCTTTGACCACGGCTTGTGGAAGTGAAGGAAGGAGCATTTAACAGCTCATGCTGTTTCCTCCAGTGATCTGCATCGCCTCTGCCTCAGTTTTAGTTTCACGCAGCGGCTGTGACTTGGAGTTTTAAAGTAGGATCGTGGGATATTCTGCTGCAGTGTTGGCAGTGTTGGCGTGCAGTGTTGGCTGAGCCCTGCTGCTGGTGACAGGCTTTGTTAAGCAGAATTTTTTCCTCTTTGGGTCTACTTGAAATGCTCCATAAGTGTGTTGGGGTGAGCCAGGTTGCCTTGTTAATACTGCAGCTTGTGTCTTTCTTTCTCTCTTCTCACACACCACTTTTTGGTATGAACTGGCACTTTTTTGCTATATATTGTTAAATGGCTAATGAATGAAAAATATATTATTATTACTGTTTTGTTTTTTGTCTCTCATTAAATGTTTCCTTTCTTTTTAATGGGCTAATCATGCCAAGCAGCAGCCACTTCAGAAACTCAGACGGGACAAGAGGCAAAGCACCTTCAGCTGACACGCTCTCGCAGGCAACCAAGGGCTCCTTAACGTATACTGTGACTGAAGGCTTGACCTTTCTGTAGAATTATTATAATGTGCCAGTTGGTCTCTGAAATCAAACAACATCTTGTTGCTTGTTACAGAAAAAAGAGGATGTGTGTATGTTGGTGCAGGAACAGTATGGAAAATTTGTGATATTATAAACATCCAGTCACAAAAACAACAAAAAAACAAGAATATTGCATAAAATAAAAAGGTTACATAGTCATTTCCTTTTCATGCTTTACCACAATACCATCTGATTTTGGCAAAAATTAGTTAATGTAATAAATGTTAATTGCATTCTATATTTTAGACATTTTTAAGTACTTTGAAGAAAGGATGAATTGATGACTAGTCACAATCCTTAACTTGAAATTGTAGCAAGTGGACATGGTGCAGAGAAGATGTCTTTAATTAACAAATGGGGAAAATAAATACACGCAACAGCAATAACAGACCTGCCAACATGTACGGATTCTGCGTAGCGGTTAAGCATTTTGACTTCCTTGTACGCTTGTACGATTTCATGCTCTAAAGTACGCATATCGTTTGATCTAGCATTTCGCCAGNCAACGCTGAGCAACAGAGATCTGCGAGTAAGCTGAGCGCTTTTGACCAATCAGAGCGCTTAATTTTCACCCCTCCTTAACCCCGACCTTACTATTTAGGTTAATAATCACAGTGAGCGTATGGGAAACTTTTTTACTCTCAAGCTGGCACATTCCAGCATTCAGTATTAAGTCATTTTACAGGTAGCTGCGTAAGGAAGCTGCACATTTCTCATGACAAAGCTGTTAGCTCATACTTCACAGTCAAAGGGTATTCCATACACTGCTGTACAGATGCTTGTGATTAGTTGTATATTGGAG
>CM074956.1:13033611-13088777 GCA_037577455.1 Pangasius macronema | reverse complement strand
AGTTGATAAGACTTTTTGATATGTAATAAAAGCTTATAGTTTCTTGCTGTATGGGTGGAGAGTCAGACAGGACTGCACCAGAATGCACTGCAAGCCTGTGTGTTCAACTATCCCTGCTGCTGGCTGCGGCAGATCTGTCGATTGCAACAAAAACGTGGGCCAGTAATTGAGCAAGAAATCCCCAAGCCTCAGCACAATCAAGCTAAACATTGGCCTACACACACACACACACACACACACACACACACGCATATGGATGGATGGATGAATAGAGTAGTGGTTGAATGAATATTTAATGTGTTAAATAAGTGAGCGCTCTTTCTGGGAATTGAAGTCCCTTTGATGGATATCCACTTTCCATCTCTCTGAGTTTCTGTTCCCATAAAACACATTACTTGTGTATACATATACATTTACACATTACACATACCTGTGTGGTCCCTTATAGGTGTCTGGATTTATAGATGTTTGTTAATATTGTGTGTGTGTGTGTTCGTTCTCTCCCTCCTCAGCTGCCTTCTATCTCTCTCCCTTCTCTCTCTCAGGCATTCTAATGAAGGCATTATCTTGACAAGTCACGGAACACGAAGCAGCTGTAATTTCGGCTTTATCACAGTGTTTGTGGTTCTGTGAACGTCCTCATCAGCTCCAATGAAAGCGGAACGCGTAGCCAAGCTTTATTATTTATTATTCTGTGGAGATGGAGGAGGAAAGATCGCTAAGCGTTTATGGCTTTTAGCTATTGTGGTGGTCCCTGAAGAGATGAATGTGAAGTTCTGTTGAGAAAGCCTGCAACCGATTCTTTCAAGCTGTCTTTAATGTTAGTTCACAGGTTTTGCATTTTCTTTGTATTTTTTTTTTAGTGCCAAGGAGCATTGGCAAGGGTGGAAATTCTGGGCCACATGTGCAGAGCTTACACCAGGCCTTCCCAGCTTAAAGCTTAATCCCACTCTAACAATCTCTGCTTTAGGTCATGTTCAGCTGTCACCGTCTAGCTCTGAATCACTCCATCCTGAAACACATTCGATAGATTTATACTGAAATATTTGTGATGTGCTTAGAGCAGTTATGTTGCTAATTTGTTGGTTGGTGCTGTATTTCTGTTATTCCCATGAGAAGATAACGGCTGTCTGTAACTTTTATGTCATGGCATAAGAAACATTGCTAACACGGTTACAGTGGCGTTTAACAGGAGACAAATGATCCAGAATCTCAAACGTAAATGATAGTGGTTAAATTTGGTGGTTAGCTCCTAAAAACAAAAAAGCAAGACGTACTTTTCCTCACTCAACATTTTCCAGTGATGTTCAATGTCGCGTTAATGATCAAACCAATGTAGAAGTAGTGGAGATAACACTGAAGGCTGAATTCATAGTTCCATAATGCATTGCAGCTATATGACAGACTTGGCTGGGCTAGTTAGACAAGTTGCTGAAAGTTGATGAAAGTTTAAGCTTATCTGTTTGAGTGGAGTGTATAGCCGAGAAGGTGAGAGAGCTGAACAGACTAATGGAATAAAGCGCCGCTGCATCAGTCTCAGTCATCAGATGAAGTGAGTGCTAATTCCACTCCGCTATCAGCAGGTAGTCGAATGGCATTGTGGGTAAAGTAGGAAACGCAAACCACCGGGAACATAGACCAGCATGTGGATGAAAGAAGTTTAAACTAAAGAAGTTGCCTCAGAATTTCAGAAATAAATCCTAAGATTAATATATAATATATAATATCTTGTTTAAGATTTATTTTTGAAATTCTAGTGATATATAGCTGTTTAAAGGCCAATCATTTTCAAGTCACTAGCCAGGGATGTACTGAGTAATATTTGTCAAAGGAAACTGACCAGGACAAACCAAGAGCCTGCATCTGGGCTTGAATAAAAACATTTTAAGGACACCTAAGTTATTTCTATGCATTTGCATTTTCTCTGTGGGGGTGTATATCGAATACTTGTCAAAGTCCAACATTTCAGCAGCACAACTTTGTACAATAGCGACCAAAAACTGCTGACAAAGCCCAAATGAAACGTTATTATTAGAGTGGCATTTCAGTGTGGGTGGCATTTCAATCGACTAAAGCAGTGTGGTCTGAAGACGTACAAAAGCTGGATTGACTGGTTGTTACTAGCTACACCAGAGGCATCAGCTGTAATGTAATCAGCTTTGCACTGACAAACCAATATCAAACTTTTTGGGTTTTTTCCCCATGTCTGCCCTCTTTATCCGGGTTTGGATGGCAATGCTTAAGGTATGGTGTGTTCTCTAGTTCTCTGTGCTACGATTAGCTAGTAGTTCTTACTCACAGAACTAGATAACTTCAGAAACATGGCATATGTTTTGTTTCTCCCATATTCTGCCTATGTTGTAAAGGTATTAAACAGATGCACTCCAGTTAAGCAATATCCAACAATAAGATAAATGCTGTTAATAATCAATAATCTGATCATTGACAATTTAACAACATTACATCTATTGTGAGAGCTCTACTTGCAAGACAAACTTTTTATTGTAGCTCAGTAATTATAGGCAGGGAATCTTTCTCCTCTTACTCTGATTCAGAGACGAAGGACGGCTTGTTCCTCTTTGTCTCCTGTGAGGTCTGTGAGCTGAGGTGCACTCTTACACAGTGCTTAAGATTGAGGAATGGGAAGTGGCAGTATAAATCAGTAATGGCAGTGCAGATGTCCAATTGACGAGACAGGAAAAGCTTTTGAGAGAGGGCATTAATGAGGAGAAGGTTCTGGCCCAGTTGGCATTAGTCATAAACTAGGAATGAATGAACTGATGGTCACATGACAGAATTAATAATAGAAGGGCAGCGTAAATACACACACCGGCACAGACACACAAAAGCAGTGGAATGGAATGCAGGTGGATTTCCTTGCATGGTGAAAATGACCTTTTTCAAGTGTCTCAGCGTTCATAATTATAGAGAGGCCTTTTATTCAGAAACAAGACTGCATTGATCATTACAATCAATATGAACAGACCCATAAATATATAAATGTCCTGTTGCACTGGAGCTGCGTTCTGGTCATACCAGTGACCATGTGCTGAGGTGCAGTGGAGATTAAAAATGTGTACAGGCGCTGTGTAGGCATGTGCGTAACTCGGTAGTAAATGTTGCCTCTGTTTGTTCCGCATTTAGTCTTTGCCAAATGAAGAGAGAAGTCAGCGTCTGAGTTTCTCTTCTCATTTAATATCCCTCTTATCAGCATTATGATTGATAATCACTCTTCCTATGTTTCATGTCTTATTTTGCTACACATGCACAACCGTTCAAACTAGCTGATGGTTCAGAGCACTTGATTGCTTTTTGTGTTTTGTGGCTCCCACTGTCTCATCTCTCGTCTCTCATCTCTCAGGCCTTCTTTCAATTTGTCTTTATGTAGAATCAATGTCAGGGCCTGGAACCCATCCTATCTCCACACCCTCATTTAATTATGCATCACATTTGGAGTGTGTGTGTGTGTGTGTGTGTGTGTGTGTGTGTGTGTGTGTGTGAGTGAGTGAGTGAGTGTATTACTGTGGGTCTTGTCTGTGTGTGTGTGATCTGTAGTGAAATTGGAGCTGTGGTGATAGCAGTGTGCTGACGTGTCTCACTGGCGTCTCCAGTGTAATATAGTAATGGAACTTCCTCTCCAGTTTCGTGTGTGTGTGTGTGTGTGTGTGTGTGTGGTGAGAGAGAGGAAATGTGTGTCTTGGTCTGCTAAAATAACAAATGTGTGGTTTGGCTGGCTGAAGTAAATACAGTAAGACTGAGTACGTCTGACTGGTTGGACTACATTAACACTGTACAGCACACCCATGAACGGTAGAACAACACCGAACATTAATCAAAGGTTTTTAGATTTTTTTTTTTTTGAAGTGTGTAGTGTTGTATTCATTTTAATGTTTCAGGAGAAAAGGTGTGCTCAAGGATGAGGTCATAGATGACCTTTTCTTATTGTTAATAAAGACAGAGGGAAAACCGGCAGATTGATGAAAAGAGTGATGTGTGGATGAATATTTACTGTGTCAAAAAGGTCATTTTTCCACTGCACATCCAAACCTAGAACCTATCCAAACAGGAACCAACAGAACTCAGTGTTGTAGGTGTAGTTCTTTTTCCATGTACTTGAGAGGAAACTGGAACAACTACAGTGACAGCTACATCATCAGTTTAGTGTGCAGTGATGCCATTAAATTGAGCATGGAATTAGTGATTTGAACAAAGTCATTGGTCAAATCCATGACCAAACTGAAGGGATTTTAACCCATGTTGAGACACACACGCAAACACACACGCAAACACACACGCAAACACACACGCAAACATTTATTAGGTAACCAAATACGAATACATTATTCATCAAATTTATCTGCTGGTTGACGGCTGTGGCGGAGCTCCAGACCCAAGCTTCTTTTCCTGGCCTTGATCTTCCATGCGAGACATCCATTCAGTGCAACAGCATGTCTCTTGCTTTCGGTAATGGTGGGAGTTTGCTGTGCTTCTGCTCTTTTAGCCCCGTGTTTGAGCTGTTTGGTGTCACTGTACTGAGTGGTCTCAGAGTTGCTCCATATAGCCCCCCACAGACCACATCTCTGCTTGGGTTTAATTATTTTCAAAAAAGAAAATATTACCTTTTCATTGTATGCGTATTTCATTGGTCTTTATCTGTGTTAAATGAAAATGGACACAGACACTGTAGGTTGTTGTGTTAATGAAAAACCTTGTGTTTGCACTCTTTCCTACTGTTTCCCAGGGCATAGTGGTAAGGTTCATATTGAATAAAATAAATAAGTACATTTATTTATGGGAGTGTATTCATAAGAGCGCCATTCTAAAGACAATCATAGGCTGGGTCAGGGGACAGGATAGTGCACAATAATAGAAGGGGTTTATTTATAATCGCTATCCGTTGCACCCAGATGAGGATGGGTTCCCTTTTGAACCTGGTTCCTCTCAAGGTTTCTTCCTCATATCATCTCGGAGGTTTTCCTTGCCACTGTCACCACCATAAATTCACAGTGATAAATTCAAATATTTACAATATATTTTTTGTGAATCCATTTATGTCTGTAAAGCTGCTTTGTGACAATGTCCATTGTTAAAAGCGCTATACAAATAAAACTGAATTGAATTGAATTAAAACTCCTATTAGTTTGGAGTGTTACTGCTCTGTGTGCACGTGTGTTCATGTACGCGTGTGTGTGTGCGTGTGTGTGTGCGTGTGTGTGTGTATGAGTGGGTTTGAGGAAGCGAGAAGCTCTGATCCAGCATAGATGGTGAATGAGCCAAGATGATAAGAAGCAGAAAGAGGAAAGTCATGAGAGAACAGGAGCAGAGATGATTAGTAGAAACAAACGCGCTCACCTGTGCCTGGTAATATGGTTCAGTGTGCTTGCGCTATGGTTTTATATGAACTGGAGAATGTACAGAGAATCACACACCCTTCAGCGAAGTACAGCAACTTATTTTAAGTAGCGACTCCACCTCAGTTTCAGTTCAGCGCTCTGGGGAATCTCTTTCACAGGGAGTATCACATAAATTCAATCGGAAATAACAGAATTTAGACACATTGCAGCGTAGGAATTGATTTTTATAGGCACTTCGATATGCATTTTTATATCCGTAACAGACTTGTGTACGCAATATGTTGTACGCAGCAAACACTGACAATATGTCAGCCTCTCTAGATGTTGTTTAGTTTAACCAATGTTGGAGATAAAATGTTACTTCTCAACCTGCGATCTGCCAGGTTGTCACTGGAGTAGCATGGGTGTTACCCTAGCATCAGCAGAGGAAACTTGAATGAATTTAATGCTNACGCAATATGTTGTACGCAGCAAACACTGACAATATGTCAGCCTCTCTAGATGTTGTTTAGTTTAACCAATGTTGGATGTTTCTCATCAGGCAGCACTGAACTATAAATGAACTTTTGAAAATTGGAGATAATTCTCAAAATGTTACTTCTCAACCTGTGATCTGCCAGGTTGTCACTGGAGTAGCATGGGTGTTACCCTAGCATCAGCAGAGGAAACTTGAATGAATTTAATGCTTTGCATGCATAATTTAGACTACAGTATAATTTATGTGAGAATATCTAATCAATTATTAAAGCATTTCAATCTTACTACCTGGTTCACAAATGTCCATCTTAACCCCATTAGCTAACTTTCCTAACCTTACTTAAATGCAAAATGTGCTTATCGTCATCTTGATAATTGCAGTTCTGGGAAGTCGCAATGATGTTATGGAAATTTAAACAAAAGGTGGTTGTGTATACACTGTTCTGTGTAGCCTGACATTGGAGCCTCACAAGGTCCTTTACAAACCTCTGTGTTTATAAAAATATCGAAATACCAAGAATCCATTCAGAAATGCTAATAATTTACCTCCAAAAATCTTAGTATCATGTTGATGTTTTACACTTTACGATCCTTTTGAAATTCACTTGTTTTGAAATTTGCTCTCTCAATAGAGGTATTGCCATCAAACCCTTAAACAACTGCCATGTTATAAGGATTGTATGACTACGACACAAGAGGTTACCTCTTTATCATCTGTGCTCATGGAAACCTTTTATTTTTTTGCTGCAAATAATAAATAATTTGGAAGATAACTATTAGAACTAATTGTTGAACTAACTGATTGGATAATAGTTTTCAATATAACACTTATCGGCAAGGTATTGACAAATGACCTTTGACCTTTTCCATCATGCACAACCCTTAATGAAGCCTTTAAAGAGCTATATATGATGAGGTGTCGACAATGCAGTGCTGACAGGTGTGCTTTTGTATTGTGGATTATGCAATATTTGCTTTGCTAACCTGAAAAACTGCTGTACTTAAGTGTCATGAAACAAACGGATTAGCAAATAGATCATGTAACCTGTAGAAACATATGCGGTGTAAAGTGCTAATCTGAAGGTATCATTTAAAGTTGCAGTGTTGGATGTAGTCCTTCTGGGATGTTCATAGGTAGATCATTTGTGTGGTGTTTTCTAGTAACTGTTACCTCAAATGTGTCTGAGCACAATCAAGAGCAGTGGTTCTCAAAATTTTTGCAACCATCGACCTCTGAAATAAAATCCACAGGTTGATGTTTGTTTTGAGGGGTTTCTCCCTTCACTTTCCTCTTCAGGAGGTGAAATGCATGCTCAGTTGGGTTAAGGTCTGGCGATTGACATGGCCTGTCTAAAACCTTCCACTTTTTTCCTGTGATGAAGTCCTTTATTGTGTTGGCAGTGTGTTTGGGGTTATTGTCTTGCTCCATGAGGAAGTTCCTCCCAGTTAGGCAGACAGAATGTTTCTATAGACTTATGAATTCATTCTGCTGCTAGCATCATGATAAAGTCAATAANCTTGTATGTTTTGGATCATGAGCAGATCCTTTCTTTCTCCACACTTTGGCCTTTCCATCACTTTGGTAGAGGTTAATTTTGGTTTCAGAACTTTTGTGGCTCATCTCTGTATATCTTTGCAAATTCCAATCTAGCCTTCTGCTCTCAAAGTCTTCTTCGAATGGTGGATTGTGATACCTCCACCCTTGCCCTGTGGAGGATGTTGGTGATGTCACTGACTGTTGCTTTGGGATATTTTTTCACAGACCTCACAATGTTTCTGTCATCAACTGCATTTTTTTCCCCCTTGGTTGATCTGTTCCATGTCTGGTTGTTAGTACACCAGTGGTTTCTTTCTTTTTCAGGACTTTTGCAGTGGCTCTAATTGATTTCCCCCCCTTTTCTCAACCTCAAAATGGCTTGCTTTTCTCCCATAGATAGCTCTCTTTTGGATTATCCATTTTAACATCAGGTGAAACCCAGGGCTCAGACCAGAGTAGACATTCAGATCTGTCAAAGTTTATCCACATGCTATTGAAGCTAAGACATGAATTGCGATGCTAACACGCACTGAAAGTTACAGTGTGTGGTAACCGTAATATTACAGCTCAGTAAGAGTTTGACAACGACTAAACTTTTGATTAGGTCTAAGCAATAAGTCATAAGATTCTGTAGATCATTTCAGTTTCTTTCATTATTTCTACAGATTCTAATGATGTCTGTGATTTCTAATGTCAAAGCAGCAGAAAGGTAGTTGAATTGCTGTGTGCAGTTTATACCAATTATTAGTGAAATTATCCCTGTGTGTCAAACCACACTCATTTATCAGGGTTCTCCTCAGGGCTCTCCTTTACGTTGTTTGATCGTGTCTTAAGGGATTCATTATTGGTTTCATTATGGGTTTCTTTCCAGCCAACTTGGACACACTTGTCACTGCTTGTGTGTGTGTGTTTGTGTTTGTGTGCAAAGCCGTGTTCATTAGGGAGAGCATTGCAAGACATCCATACGTTCAGGCCATGCAGGCAGGAGTGCTAACGCAGCGATGTTCCCTAACAACACGCTCAGCAGCGAGGGGAACAAGCCCCTGCCTGCCTAACTAACTCCCTCACTCCTTTTCCACTCTCAGCTCTCTGTGTGTGTGAATGCTGTGCTCTTTCGTGCTTCTGTTTTGAGGGCCGTGTCACCAGTTTTCAGTGGGAAGAGCTTAAGTAGTGGTTTACACCAGGTCACTCACTCTTCAGGGAGTTGGAAAGGGTTGCTGAATTATTTCTAGTTTTATAACTGTCCCTTTTTTCTCTGTCCTCATTTCTGTAGATCACCAGAAGCTGGAGCGAGAGGCCCGAATCTGTCGTCTTCTCAAACACCCCAATATTGGTGAGTAGGCTCTAGTTTTAATGTGTTTTTGTTTGTTAATAATAGAGTTACTTGTTTATTAGTAATGCTAATTGTTTAAAAAGTGTTTGGCTGCTGGTTCAGTAGCAAAGGTTCCAGTTGTATGGTTTGTGCTACCGGGCCTGGATTGGAACCAACAGGAACTAATGGTACTTGAAGTTTGAGCTAGCAGCTCCATTAGTTGCTGTCTGATTACATGTTACTGTTTCACTTGATATGCAACACCATATATGCTGAAAACTGAAAAAGGGGACATTGTGCTGTTTTTCTCAACTAGAGCAAGTTTCATTTTTCACAAACAGAAGTACTTTCATTTTCTGATTATGTGGGTTTTTGTTTTGTCCTATATACATCAACAGTCAGTTAAAGTAATGTCATTTTTACTGTATGAATGTTTCACCTTGTTGCCGTAGTGCTGCACAAATAATTGCGTTAAACTCGCAATGTCGTTTTGTTTCCCAGTGCAAGAACAGCTTTCAGCACCACTTGCACTCGAGCGCCCATTCCATAAAACAGAGTGCTACTATTCCCCTTTATTTGCTGTGACCAATGGAGATTTTGCACCACATGACCTCACACACACACACACACACACACACACACACACACTTGAATCGCAGTGAGTCTACAGAAGGAAAAGGAATGTCAGAAATCTAAGCTGTGAGTGAGGTTGACCCAAACGTCTGCTTACAGTGAGAAGGAGAAAAAGTGTCCTAACACATGATTAATATTATGTACTGAATATTAAATTCCCAATTACTAAACAAACAATGAGTAAATGTACAGAATGAATGACTATAGCGAGTGAGTCATGGCCATGTCTTGCGCGCGCGAGTGACTGCTTTTCACTCGGATGGATGATGAGTTGCTGTGCACATGAGAACAGGAACATTTCTGCAACTAATTATTTAGCTAGCTGATTGTATTGCTGGATTCTCCTACTTATGATCTTGCTCTTGATATCATATGATTGTTTTATGTGAAATAGCAGATACGTTGCCCTAGATTTTAGCTATTGCAGTACAGTAAATCAGTCGTGACGGTACTCGGTAGGAAGTATCTGTAGGTGATCCTATTGCCTCGGTGGTGCGAGAAGACACCATTACATTCTTAAATTTAAGTATACATATCGTTCCTTATAAAATTGTGAAGACTCGTGATAGTCGCAGTCTCAATTCTAAGCCAAAAACCTCTATGCTATATTCATCAGCAATCCATGCTATAGTTAATGAAACTTACAAAGCCTTCATCCATGAGCTGCCAGTAATTTTATTGCAGTTAGGATATTCTTGTTAAAGGGTCAGTCATCAGACACAGAAACAATTGTAATCCCACGTGAATAAAGTACAATTCGAGCCGTATCGTAGAACGCTACTTTACTACGGCTAGTGGTGACACTAACAAAGTAAGTTCTCACAAGTCGGTCAGAAAAAACCTTGAACAAGAACCAAGTTCCATAGGTTCTTGTTTCTAGATGTTCAGTGGGAAAAACAGCCTAATGCTACCCCACCCCTGTGTGTCCTTACAGCTGTGTGCGCATCAGTGTGTGTGTTTGAGAGTGTGGGAGAAGCCTATCTCATTGTTACAGGGGAAATAAAGGACAATGGTACGAGGGATGCTTAAAGAAAGCGACAGAGAGCTCGGCTCTATAATAAGGCCTATAAATAGTGTGGGGTGGGGAATGGGTAGGAGCCAGAGGGGGCGCATGGTGCGGGAGGCTTTGGTGCTCATACGCAGTAATTATCAGCAGCGAGCCCTGGAATGCAGCGAGCAGGAGGAGCCCAGGAGAATGGGAGAAAGGATAAAAGAAACAGCACCTGTTTAACCACCTAGCAATGTTTTGTTAATCCTTGGTTTAAGATGCGTTCTGGCCCTGAATCGATGTCTGTTTTGAAGTCAGAAACAGATGAGTTTGCATAGCCCAACATATTCCCAACAAGCGGATCTGTTCAGAAGCACAGAAACCGGTTCTGCGTTTAGATCTGGAGCTGAGATTAGATCAACTATCATTGTAAGAACATTCTCAAGACACATAACAGGCTTGGAATCAACACTTCATCCGAAATAAACATGTGTCAATGCCAAGGTTTGCTGATCTGTTATGATACACTTCTTCCTAGCCATCCTTCTTCCATCCCTCTTTCCTTCTGTAATGCGAGTCGTGCGTTACATATCGGCTCCCTGCGAGGTGCTTTGTTTCCTGAGGCTTTTCCTTTTTGCTCGCTTGCTTTCCTCCCTTCCCTCGAAGACACGGCTTGTCATGTTTTCTGCTTGGACTGCAGATAAGTGCTGAACAAAGAGAGCAATGGCAGAAAAGAAATTGAGGGAGTTCTTGAGAAAAGAGAAGAGAGAGAGGTCAGAGTGCTTGTAGTTATTGTAGTTAGTGTATATTGTAGTTGGTCTTTTCTAACTCTTCCTCCCATATTTTCTCCTCTTAGCCTCTCTCTCTCTCTCTCTCTCTCTCTCTCTCTCTCTCTCTCTCTATCATTTCCTCATTCGCATGACTTAAAATACAATTTTACCCAAACCACATAGAATGAAACCGTGATCTTGGATGACTGACGTGAACTGCTGTATGCATGGGAATGAAAAATGCAGTATGAAACGGAAAAGAGGGGTGTGAGAGTAAATAAATTACAGGGATCTGAATGCACTCTCTTCAGTTTTCCTCTCATCACAAAGAGAAACTTGAGAAATAAGGAAGAAATTTAATAATAATAATAAAATTAATAATAAAACTAAGAATAAAGATGGTTCTTAAAGGTCAAGCCAGTGAATGTAGGATTTGGCAGTTGACCTAACATTATGTCAGCTGTCAATAAAATTTACTAGGATGAAAATCTCTGGTCTCTGTGTCACCAATCAGGACTAGGAGGTGTCTCTATTTACCTGTCAATATGTCATGTTTCCTCTCAGTTCATAAAGCTCCCCCTCTTACACTATTAAGGTGGTCTAGCCGAGGCACTTTTGTGTTTTGGATGTGTGGCCTTGGAGGGCAAAGCTGAATAACTTATGGCTGCTTATGGCTTTATACCACCGTGATGGTATAAACCACACTGCGAAGAGATTTTAGATAAGACCCGGGCGAACACTTGGTATTCAGATTTAACCTTAAGCAGTGGTTCTACCTCCTTGGCAGTCCACACATGAATCCTTGTGTTTGTCATTTTTTTGGCCATGTGTGTGGTTTTCCATGTTTCGTCTTTTCTACTGCTCAGTACGCATTCTCTTAATGGGATTCTTGTTTTACATAACAGTTAATGACATACCGGACTGGTGTGCTAATGTGAGGGTTTTCATACAGTTTCCTGTGTTTTTTGTGTATGGTGATATTTTTGAAAATGCTGAAAACTATGTTTTCAAAAATATTTCTATACATGTGACCAGGGTCTAAGAGGATTTGAGAATCAGTTTGGTTTTGGGTGTCATCTGATTAAAACACTGAATCCCTTGTTATTTTCAGCAAGGAGTGCAATAAGGTAGAGACAATTAGCATTGCTTTAACAGATCTAATGCGCTTCATAGGTCAGTTTCATCCCCAGTCTAACACCTGGGAGGAAGTCGGTATCAGGGCAGCATCGGGCATCAGCTGAAACTCAGAGCTCTGATGTTGGTATTGAAAATGTAGAAGTGGCACTGGTGCATGCCTAGTGCCTTTAATATATAAGTGCCTTAATATAGCCAGAAGTAGGTATTTCAGGTAATTTCAGGTAATTAAAATATACGTGTCCCTATAAAATACTTCTTAATATTTCATTTGTAAGGGTTAAATTTTGTTTCTCTCTCCCTTCTTCCCTGTTTAGTTCTTCACCTAGTTGCTAAGTTGCTCTTTCTCTCAGGACTCCCTGAAGGCTTCTGCTATTCTGGGCAGTGTTTACTTACTCTTCCTCTTTCTCCCTCCATTTATCACTCTTTTCATATTTCTCTTCTTTTCTCTGTTCACTTCTCTCTCTCTCTCTCTCTCTCTGTCTGTCTCCAGACCCTCTTTTTTTTTCACTCATCCTTCCTTCTCGTTCTTCTCTCTCACACTCATTGTGTGACTTTCTGACATAATGATTGTATACACACACACACACACACACACACACACACACACACACACACACACACGCACACACCCCTACCTTTCAGCCTCTGTGGACAGCCTCTTGTGTACTGTTGTGATGTCAGAATAAGGTGTTTTAATTGATGTGTTATGGGAGCAGGTTGTTATTGGCTGTGTCTAATATTGTGCTTGCTTCATCACTAAACCTGAAGTCATGTGCTCATTTTTCTTTTCTTTTTTTTTTTTTAATCTCCTCAGTCCGACTGCATGACAGTATTGCAGAAGAAGGTTTTCATTACCTGGTCTTTGACCTGTAAGTATGACTGGAGAGCATATGCACGAGCACACGCATACATGTTACATCAATACTATAATGTGATAAAGAACCCTAGCACACAGCTCAGTAATGTTATTTACTGTTATTCCATGAGTGTGGCTGTTACTGTGTTTAGTCTAGCAGTTTATGTTCTGTGGTTACAAGCAGTGGACTCCTTCATGCTAGCCGAATTTGCATTTTATTCAGCTGTAGGTAGTGTTGAAAAGAATTACAAAACCATACTAATGCAAACCAGAAGTGGCTGCTGCACCATTGTGCGAGTGTGTATCTGTGCGTGTGCATATGTGTGCGTGTGTGCGTGCGTGTGTGTGTCTCTCTCTTGTGTCTCTGTCTGACTGTCTCTCTCCTTGTCTCTCTCTCTCTCTCTCTGACTGTTTGTCTCTCTGCAGTGTGACTGGAGGGGAGCTGTTTGAAGACATCGTTGCCAGAGAGTATTACAGTGAGGCTGATGCGAGGTGGGCACTCCAATTCTCCAATTTACTGTTGCCGTGGTTACTGCTCTGCACCCCGCAGCAAGCGGGTCACACACACACACACACACACACACACACACACACACACACACATATGCGTGACCATGATGTTGTGTTTTAAAAGCACACAGTTAGTGAGTGAGGAAGTGGAAGCTCTCTTAAGTGCAGTAAAACGAAAGTGCTCTTTAATGATGCCATTATGGAAGCGTTATTAGCCGAGTTATAACTTGTCAACAGGTGGAACCACCACCCCCTACTCCCTTCTATACCCATATCCCCTCTCCTTCCCATCTGCTTTTTTCCTCATCCCTCTCTTTCCTTCCACTTCTCACACCACTCCTCATTGTTCTCTCTCGTTTCCTACTTCACTTGCATTAGGCTGATGTGTTTACTCACCCTAGCAGCTAATAAGCGCCTTAATAAGGGTTCTACTGACTGATTTCGTTTAGGTGGCAGGTCTTTGTGTGCTGTAACCTCTATATTGCAACTCTCTACTCCAGTATATATGTGCTGTTCCTCCAGTACTTCTTTCAGAGCTTAACAGGAAGCCACTTTTTTTCTCAATAATAGGGCTGCACAATATACCATTTGTTAACTGTTTTCACAGTATTCGCCTTTTCAATATAGATCTCACCGAATCCTGCAATATACAAATTCGCATTGTATCCAACTGTAATTTTTGTGTTGTGAGAACATTCTGAGCATCTCTGAGCTTCCAGATGAGTGTGTTCATTTTAGTCAAATTAATAAAGGTCTGTTTTAAACTGACCATTTAACCATTGTTAATTCACGTTGTGTATGAATTATCTTCATCAATCTAATTTTTTTTCTATAATCATCTATTGTAATTCAACGATTATTACCTATGTTCAATAACGTTCTGGTTGTTGGCTTCCAAGTAGCACAACAGAAAAGTGTTGGCCCTATCGTTCAGAGATCGCGAGATCGAATCCCGATGAAGGCGCGGCCATCCGTGGCCAGGAGTCCAAGATGAAGAAGCTCATGCATGCAGAAGTGGGCGGATAGCGCTTTCCTCCGAGTGTGTTACGCTGCCCCCTGACGTTGCATTTGCATGAGCAGCAGTTTGAAGCGATGCAGTGGTCTGGCTTCACATGCCTGTATATCAAACTGACTGTAGATTACCTCTATGGAAAAACATAAAGTCCAGCCATGCATTATTTTCCACCTAAATATCCCGTTTTACCCATAAATATGTCATGTTACATATGAAACATGCATTACGATTTCCCTTGTCTTTTAAAAAGTTGCAAAGCATATTACAGTCGCAGTATGAAGTAGTATAATATGAAATAATAACTATTGGCCATATTGTGGAGCCATGTTGTCTACTAAATATAAGTTTCTCTGGAATTCTGTCAAATATTTTTTCACTGACACAAAATGAAACGTGCCTCGAATGTAACTTTACGTGCGTGACCCTGAACCCTCAGTGACGTATGCTTTATTTACATTGTGCCTCAAGGTGGTCCTGTTCGTCTTTAATGGATTATGTGCTGTATGGCTGTGATTTAACATCTGCATCTCTGAGCTAGTGTTCTGACATAGGAAGTGAAAACAGTCAGTTAAAGCAACTCAGCCTTAAATGCAGGCTTTTATTCTCCAGTAGATAAAGCACTCATTTACAATGTTGAACTCTTCTGCTCAGTGGAGGGGTTTGGAATTGAAACCAGGGTGTGTGGGTGCAGGACTGAGAGGAAAACAGACTTTTTTTTTTTCCCTGAACACTGGGATCCTTGCTGTCCTGGGAATGGAATGTTGGGCTCCAAGTTCAACCAAATTTGGGCAAAGAAAATTGCTGCCCTTTTCGATCATGAATAGACATTCACATTCTTTTTTTTTTTTTTTCTTCCTGCCTTACTTCTCTAGTATCGTCATCTGCCCTGCTCATCACATCTTTCTTCATTCCTTNTGCTCGTCTCCCTCACTCCTTCTTTCTCTCTTTCCACTCTTTTCTCAAATGTCACTTCAATTCAATTTACTTTATTGCTGTAACAAATATATCTGTTTGGCCGAAGCTTCTTCAACTGTAGATAGATGAACATCTGCTGTACAATATATTTCACCTCCAATGATCAATGGCTGTCCTTTAGCTCTTTTCAACAGGGGGAGAAGTCAGACTGAGCTTTGTAGTCACTAAATACATGTACATCTTCTACATTTATTAATTTGCCCGACGCTTTTCCAAATGTGTTAGCCAAATAACCAAAAACAGGTGCAAAAATGACTGAGAGAGACACACATTCATGGTAGTTTAGTATTTAAGAGCAGACATGTAAGTGTAAGTGCTCAAGAGTACTCCAAATTCTGGTCACAAAGCAGTCAACGTATGAATGATTCAATCTTGAAACAATAATGCTAATACACATCACTAACCGTAGAGCAGTAACACTCTAATGAGGAACTGTGAATCTTGTTGTGTAACAATAGCCACACACACACTAATAAGAGTATTGCGGTAGTAAGAACCTGTGAGGAACAAACGTTTACCTCAGAATGTACTGGTGAAAGCAAACAAATCTAGACCTATACACTCAGATGGACAGAGCAAAGAGTGGCTGTTTCTGCAGGATAAAATAATAACGTCGCCTGCGTTTTTAAGTTATTCACATTTGGGGTCTCCTAAGAATTTATCAGTGTGTGGGGGGAAAAAAAAAGCTACGTTGATGTAATGTGAAATGATGTAAATGTTCACTGTGCCTTAGCTCCCACTCATATTCTCTCATTCTCTCTGTCTGTCTCTCGCTCTCGCAGCCAGTGCATCAATCAGATCCTCGAAAGCGTCAATCATATTCACCAGCATGACATTGTGCACAGAGACCTCAAGGTGAGTTAGTGCCTATCGCCACGACAACCACCCTCAGCTTTCACCTGTGTTCAGTGTGTGTCCATGGTGATGACCTGCATCACTTTCATACACACACACACACACACACACACACACACACACACACACACACACACACTATTGTACATCTTCCTAGTATTTAAGTTCACTTGCAAAAACACATACATCTTAATATATTCACTACTACGTTTTCTTAGTCTGTGCAATTTTTTTAGACCTCTTAACTCTGCAGCCTTGACCTGCTAACTGTTGGCATAATAAGAAATTTTTTTTCATTTTAAGAAAAAAAAAATCAGAGGTTGCAGCCCTCAGAAGGCTTTGCTATAAAGGTGATGGAAATGTTAACTGTAATGCAGCATCTCTTGTGGCTAGTCGAGCCCTCAGGCCCTTGGTTGGTGTTAAGGTTCAGCTCTCTGTAGCACTGGCTCTGTCTGACTGAGGTCTGTACTTTATATATGTGATGCCATTGTGTGCACGGTGCTGCTAGTGCAGAGAAGAATGTCGACTCGCAAAGACATAGAAACCCTCTCATTACAGACAGAAGGAACTGTGTCACACACATGCATACACTCACTGCTCATCTTCATTGTATGCGCGTCAAACGTTGAGTAGAAGAGATGTTTGGCATGCTTCTGGTTGCCATGGTGACAGACGTGATATGACTGTTTTAATATTCTCCCAGACTAAAAGAAATTCACTCATAAGCCTTCCAATTCTTCCTAAACCTAGCCTCTAATGAAAGATTACTTGCCATATATAACGCGCGTGTGTGTGTGTGTGTGTGTGTGTGTGTGTGTGTGTGGATTGGTATGTAAAGAAATTTGGTAACATTTATAAATTGGTGAGGTGTTTCATGCTTAAATATTTGATCTAATACAGTGTTCCTTTAAGCTGCAGATTTGGAATCCAGTCCTTCTGGCTGCATTTATGAGAGAGCCACTAGATTTATGAGAGTGCAATAAAAAAAACGAAAGGATTTTAATTTTTTAGTGTGAAATGTCAAGTGGACGTTGCATTTTAATTTTGGAAGCCATTGTATATTTCTTTGCACAAAAAATGCAAATGTAAATACAACTGAAATTGAATTATGCTTCAAATTATGTACATCCATCCCCCCCTCCCCCCTCCGTGTGTGTTTTTTTTTTTTTTTTTTTTTTTTCTTCCCCCATTTTGTTTTGTTTTGACATGTGGGTAGAAAAAGTGAAAAATGAATGCCTCTGAAAGTGAATAATAATTGAAGTGAATAATTTCAATATACTTTGTTCTGACAAAAATATTAATAAAAAAAAAAAATGTACATCCATAAGGGAAATTCAAGCAGCATGTGGATTTGAATAAATGCTGGAAAATGCTGCTATACGAAGTAAAGGTAAGGGTTTATGCTAATGGCAATTGGAATGTACAACATCATCATCATCATTATTATTATTATTATTATTATTATTATTATTATTATTGACAGTAATATTTTCTTTTAATTGGTTTATTTAGGGCTTTAGATTAGCTGGCTAAGGTGTGTTAGGAGATGAAAGTGTGTTATCCTAATATGTGCAGTGGCTGAGGGTCCCTGAGGGCTGGGGGTGGCATGTTTACAGCATGCATCTGTTTAAGATTGCTGAGCATGTAGTCTATATGGGGTTATACCTGTCTGTGTTTCACTGCTGACAGAGCGACAGTTGCTGGCACCACGTTATAGACCACGCTATAGAGGCATGTTCCTCTAGTGTTCTCCTTAATTTATACTACTCAACTTTGGTACACTTTTGCTCAGTGTCATTGTGGTAGCATAAGGCATGTAGCTCTTTTAGGACAGCAGGATTCTGGCCTTGGGTAGGAATTCTGCATCACTCTGACTACATAAAACACACATTTATAGCATTCTAATATTCATATGCCAGCGTTTACCTGGTCATGTACACACCAGGCTCTAGCTTTGCCATACCCACATATCATAAAAGGTCTGATCTCTGAACAGCTCAACTGTGGTATCTGTCTTCCAGCGTTAATAAAGAAAGAGCAACATCTGGAGCTCCTTAACCTAATAAGCAGATTACTGCCATTCAATTCGAATGTATTTAAGATTGTAAATATGAAAATCTGTGCTAGTTGTGCTTTGAACCCTGTAACTGTAAACTGCTAAGCAATGCTGTGTGTGTGTGTGTGTGTGTGTGTGTGTGTGTGTGTGTGTGTGTGTGCGCAGCCTGAGAATCTGCTGTTGGCCAGTAAGATGAAGGGAGCAGCAGTTAAACTGGCTGACTTTGGCCTGGCGATTGAGGTACAGGGAGAACAGCAGGCATGGTTTGGTAAGAGACATAATGTCTGATGCTGTTAGATATATATTCCTTTACTATAAAACCCCCCTCCCTTTTATAGAAAATTGTAAGGTAAAAGTTAATTCGGGGAGTTGTTGCACTTAGCATGGCTGATTCTAGACTGAGCCTTTTTCATACTGGGACTGGTGACTGTGCTCCAAATATGCCAAGTTATACTAAATCTTCCAGGCTGAGCATGTACAGTGCCAGAGGTGGGCAGTTCCACTTGAGAGTTTGATCCGCAACCCATACAACTTCTTTTGCTTCATAGCCCAAATCCTTAACCGCTCAGCTAACAGTAAGCTCAGGTAGTATACTTCCATCCAGGGAGTATTCCCATCTTGCACCCAGTTTTCCCAGGACCCAGCATGACCCTGACCAGGATTCATTCACTAAACTTAATTTAGTCACTAAGGAAAGCCTCTCTCAAGTCCTCTCAGTCTATGTGTAAGGGCCTTAATACATTAAGACACTGTTGCGCATCAGTGGCTGACCATTGCCCATAGCTACTGCAGCGTGTCCTGCACCGGGTCAGTCTCTTTAACTGATGAGCATGACTGAGCATGTGGAAAAGATGTTGGTGGCTTGTGTCAGAGATTTGTCTGATTTTCTTGTTATTCAGTCTTGCAAATTATTAAAAAAAAAGACATAAAAGGGGGCCAAGCTGGTAAACAACACCCCCAAGAGGCCATACACAGTGTATCTTATCTTTTAACTTCTGTTCATCATTCCTCAGCTTTAGCTCAGCTGCTTTAGCTAGCTATAGTTTTGTAATGCAATGGCTGAGCGGAGTGAACTGACCATTCAAATTCTGAGACCATTTCATCAGTCAGTTTGTTCAGCTACATCCCAAACCGCATACTGAACTGCTGTTAGGGTCATGCCTTTAATGTGCAGCTCTGACTCCCAGGACATGTAACCCTTAAACTGCACACCTGTATACATGCTGCATGCAGTAGTACAGCAGTGATGTAGTGCCATACAATGCAAACAGTTACTACACTGCTCACTTTAAGGCAGTGATCTCAGAGTTTAGTAGAATGTATAGACAAGTATAGATAGTTTTAAGTTCTAAAATCTGAAGTTCAAAGCCACTGTAAAATCATATAAAGACACGTGGGACTGTATCACAATATCTTTTTTTTATAATATTTTTATATTCTGTGTTAATGTGCCAGGTTTTCAACCAAACCGTTAAACTTAAACTAGTGCTCTGTCCATAGATTACCCTACTCATATAACATAACATATCCTTACGTTGCTTAGTGTCATGCCTAAGAGCATGCCTGCTCATGATAAAACCACTCTAATGTGTGATTAGTTATTTTTCACTACTCATTCACTAATATAAATATTCTGTTAATTACTATGATCTAAATGTAATGCCTTTAATCTGTCTTTAGAAATGAAACAATATTAACTAGCACCTCTGAGAGATATGGATCATTCTGTTGTTGTTCTTCGGGACAGGCTTTGCAGGCACTCCTGGCTACTTATCTCCAGAAGTCCTGAGAAAGGACCCTTATGGTAAACCTGTGGACATTTGGGCCTGTGGTGAGTTTTTTTTTTTTATTTTTTATTTTTTTATCTGAACTATAATTATTCATCTGATTCAACTACGTAATATTTACTGTCTTGCACGATAAGTCTGTATGTTTTTTTTATTTTATTATTATTTTTTTATAAATCTGTATGTTCATTTACACATGTCTGTGTACTCCATCTCCTTCAGGAGTTATCCTCTATATTCTTCTCGTGGGATATCCTCCATTCTGGGATGAAGATCAGCATAAGCTGTACCAGCAAATCAAGGCTGGTGCTTATGATGTAAGTACAGCCTGTTCCTAGTGATGCACCCTCTGGAGTTCCCTGGAGGTTTTTTTATTTATTTATTTTTTTTTATAAATCATTTCCTTAAACCTCTCTCAATTTTACATCAGAGGCCATAACTCTACAACATGGACATTAAAAGGATGCAGTGTTTGGGCAATCTGAAACTTACCCCACGTTTGATTTGATTAGTTTGTCCTTCCATTTCAGACACACAATAATTATCCTAAACATCACGATAAAGATGCAAATGTTATTGAATTACACCGAATGATTCACAGCATACCTTGCCATGTGTGTGTTATATTTTTAAGCACACTTCCCAGGTATGGAGTTGTCATTCTAGGGCTTTCCCAAACACTATATGCGTAGGCTACAATTTAGGGCACTTTCATGCCCATTAGTCTGAGGGCAACTTATTTTTGTTTTGTTTGCTCTTTGGCTTTGGTTTGTTCTCTCACTTTACATAATTATGCTGTCCAAGAAGAAAAAACATTGACTGAAACGCCTTCATTTAATGGTCAGAAATATGATGATAGAAAAAAGTAAACAAACTTTTTACCGAGCGTGCATAAAATCATAATCACCTGAGCACACGGGGCAGCGGTCAATTAAGAAATATTGCACGAGCAGGAGTGCTGCTGTAGTGAATATCAGCACAGCTGTGGTAATCTGCAGCACTCACAGCCATGCTGATATTCAGTACAACAGCATGATTGCGAGTGTGTTATTACTTTGGTGCGAAAGAGGAAATCGCACCAGCATTCGATTCAGACGGGCTAAGTGCTGCGTATGTGAAAGTACCCTTAAAGATCACGTTCTGTCCAGCACAGCTGTGCTGCTGTAATGACTTAAATTTGGAGGTTTTAGGGAAAAAAAAAATACTTGGTTACATTCTTCGAGCAGTATTCTCTCCATATCTTGCAATTTGTGAATGTATAGTATATTGTTAAAAAATATAGTTGTAGGTCTGAAAAAAATCATAATTAGCCAGGCTCCAAGTGTCTTTCAGAGACCGGAAACTCATGAGGCTGTCTTTTTCCATTATGGTACAAATGCTCTGTCCCGGGGCTTGTTGGTCTGACAGGCTGGCTGCTTAATTTTTGATTGAGTGTAAATTAGAGCTGTGCCAGAGCTATTGATCCTGTCAAGCCTTTCCTGACGCATTGCAGAGAGATGACTTACCGGGAAGAGCTGGATGATTCTTCTCAGTGTGCAGATGTGCAAGTGTCTGTCCTTTTTTTAAAAAACATGAATTAAATTGTAATGAATAATGTACGTCCTTGCACATCTGTGCACTGTAACTTTAATGCACAGCTTAAAGAAAAGCAGAAAAATGTCTTCTTATGATGACAAATAGTTCTTGTGTAGTTTTAAAATAATTCTCTGTAGTGGTGTGTGAGCAAGATATAAACGTAGATTCAACCTTGGGTAAATTGTCTGACTGGTACCACTGTCCTCTAATCTAATCATTTGTGTCTCAGTGAGGTGTTAATTTGCAAAAGCAACATTTATTAGATCTCCAGCCATGGCCGTAGCATTATCCACTAGTTGGTGTAGTAAAGAAACAAAATGACACAGCATTTCCCGCTGCTTACTTCCTGTACTCCTAATTTGATTATCCCCCACGTCAGACATTTTGTTTGTCTGTTAAAAGCACATGAGGAATTTACTCCTATGCATGCAGAGTACACTTATAACACTTTGAATCATTCTTGCTGCCACACTCCAGTTTCCTTCTCCTGAGTGGGACACTGTCACCCCTGAGGCCAAGAACCTCATCAACCAGATGCTGACCATCAACCCAGCCAAGAGGATCACTGCTGAGCAGGCCCTGAAGCACCCATGGGTCTGCGTAAGTAATTGCTTCCAAGATCTATAATTCTCCCAAGCTGCAGGCTGCAGAAACCCATTAAAAATCAGCAGCGCCTTAGATTCTTTCAGGATTTTAATCCGTCTCTAGTCTAGCCATCTAACCTTACTGCACCTGAGCAGGAATACCTGACTGCAGGCTTGGACTCCAGCGTAGTTTGAGTCTCACTGAGTATCATTGTTGGGACTAATGCTGGCCTGAAACACTGGATCAGTTTGAGCTTCTTGTGGGCATCATGCCTGTGATGTTTTGTGTAACTAAGCAACAGGGGTTTGAAGAGAGCTGGCTTGGTTACTAAGAGGATGTCCATATTAGATCAGTATTTGGTATCACACAATGCCCAGAGCTCTGATGTTAGTCTTTTATGGAAAATCGGGCTCGAAAAGGCATTGGTGCGTCCTAGTTTGGGGATTTCCTCATGCTGACACTTAATAATCGTTATTATGAGATGAACTGAATCAGAACATGGTCTTCCAGATCCGTGCACGCCTTTCTTAGGAACTGAAGAAGAAAATCAAACACAGTTGCCAACACCATCTCTTAGGATATTGAAGCTGAATATATTTTACTTCAGATACTTCCAATGGTGATCAAACTGATATTTTTATTACTCAATTTTACTGTTTAGCAACGGTCTACTGTGGCCTCCATGATGCATCGGCAAGAGACTGTGGAGTGCCTGCGCAAGTTCAATGCCCGGAGAAAACTGAAGGTACATTTCCATTATAGTACCTGCATAGTGGGACAACATTCGACAGAGTAGTAGCACACATAATCCATGTCACTCTCTCTCTCTGTCTTTTCATTCAGGGAGCCATCCTTACCACTATGCTGGTTTCCAGAAACTTTTCAGGTGGGTCTCTGTTGCTTGCTCATGATCAGGTAGGGTGCACAAGCCACGGACCAAGCTGCTGTATCCCCATAACTGTAGGCAAAATTGAAGATGTATTTTCAGCTAGCTTTACAACCAGGAAGTGCAAGGTCTGGAAAGACTGAGAGCATAGATGCCTTAAAAAGTTATGGACCCTTGTTTCTAACTCCACATTTCTGCAGGGGACACAGATGAAATGTTTAACCATCTTAGCTTTCTTTCGCTACTTCAGAATTTATAAATTGATAATACTTATGACTTCTGCTCATTTTTTCAATGTCAAGGCAGGTTCTTTTCTTTGGTCTTTGGTGTCACAGGCTAACAGGTTGTATTTTGTGCCAAATACAGAAGTTTTTAATGAGCTTGAGTGTTGGTTAGGTCACATTCTCTCAGGGGTTGTATATTTTCTGTAGCGTTATCCAACTGAACGCCTCTCTGTCCAATAGTGGGCCGGCAGCATACCAGCCCTGCTGCTCCCACCACCAGCACTGCCGCGCTTGCACAGGAAGGTATGTGAGAGTGCATCTCCTCACCTCTCCACCAGGGGGGGCCCAGATAGCCCCATTCACCTTGTCCCCACAAACCTGATCCTGTCTTTGCTCCACCCACTCAGCATGTAGCCAGACGCCTGCCATGCCTGCTCTCACATAAAAGCACACGCGCATTCAGTTCCATGAAAAATCACTGCCAGTTGGTCCAGGACGACCAAGTTTTTGATTTCATACACATACGTGGCCTGTTTCCATTTTAGCAAGATTAACATTCATAACAGTCGTGTGCACCATACACCGTCCTCATGCACCATGGTCTTTAGCCTGCACTGTCCTTTAACTTTTAATCCTGTATTGTTTAGTGTTTAAGGACAAAAAGCAGATCCTGCCACTTGTAAATGTAAACCATCTTTCCTGTAAATAGTGCTTGGACACATGAGGAATAAACACGCCTCAGCTCCCTGCAACTTTGAATGATTTTTTTTTTTTAACCTCACACACATGGATTGTTCTCTCTGTATATTTGAATAGATGTCCTTTTCGAAACGTCTGTCTTTTTACGCGACTTGAATTTGAACGCTGGTGTACCAGGCAGGAGTCAGATCAATATCACCTCACCGCATTCATTATAGTGATCGCTGTCTCCAGTCAGCCCACAACTGGCCAGCATGACTTATCTGTTATATATGCGACTTATCTGTTATGTAGCTGCTTTATTTAGTCCCTTTTTTGGGAGGTTATATCCCCCTCCCCCCCCTTTTTTAGAGCTGTTAGGTAGCCTCTGCTTTAGCTGGAGATGTGGAAACCAGCTCTGTCTTCTCTCCCAGCTCGAAACCCTGCATCCTGGGCAGGGTAAAGAGGCCTGGTAGTATGGAGGCTGAGATCACAGTTTTCAGATCGTAGTCTCTCATCCCTTGCCAAAGCAGACTTGTTCAGCCCAGCTTAGCCACCATTTCCCCCCTCCTTCTCCCTTAAACCCTCATCCCCACCCCCTTGCTGAGAGTGCGGGGGTGTGCTACATGGCTGGGCAGGAGCGGGGTTGGCTTGCTGCCAACCGTCAGACCTGGTGTAGAGTGGCGCATGGTGCCAGCACGTGCCAGGTGGTCGGCATGAAAGAAGGCCCACTGGAGGCCAGACAGACGATGCTGTTCATGCTACTGAATCAGGAGGGAATGGAAGAGCACACAAGTCCTTGCCACCCCAAAACAGAAGGGGAATTTGTTTTACACAGTTTTCTGTATTCTTTTGTCATACTGATAATCATATCATATCGATTTGGTCATTCCAACAGGGTTTTCCAACATGATTAATATTATTAATTTTAGTTTTTGTTTGTTGAGAGATTCCAATGCTTCGGATGCTTTTATCTCTCCCACAATAAAGGCTAGCCTTTATAAGGTCTATACTACAGGTATGTCTTAGATAATCAGTTACACTTTTACTGTGGTGCCAATTGGCATTAATTACTTTGGAGTCATCAAGTCACAGCTCTTTCTACCAAGTCTCAACCATACCCAGTAAGTGTTTGACTATATAACATCATCTCATTGCAGATACTAGGATACCTGTTTAGATGCTTGACCAATAGAGACACAGTATCAGGCTTTCTCTTCTATATCTTCTCCATCTTGAGCTTTTTGCTTTACTAACAAATAAACTGATTACTGACAGTTTAGAATTTGCTGCTTGGCAAATTTTGATGCATGTCTCAGGTTTCTGCCTCAAACAGATTATGCTATTTTCTTTAATTCAGTGCTTGCAAGCAAACCATTTATATCACAAGATGTTCTGTTATTTATTGCTGTTCTTTCTCACTACCTTTCAAGGGCATTTTCACACCTGACCTAAATACTCAATGATAATCTGAACGCAGGATTGATTATGGGCTTGTTTTGGTAGAAGGCATCATCACATGTTTGTTTTCACACAGATAATTTCCTTATAACTGTGAAGTGCAAAAATGTATGCAGAACATCTGCTGTATGTGCAGTTCTGTTTAAATTAAATATTTGTTTGTTTAAATTAAATATTTCTATTCTATAACACAAGAATTGTGAACAGTTTGGGTGAAGCCTTGCAGTAGAACCTGGTCACTCATGTACTTGGAAAATCGAGAGTTGTATCCACTTGTGTTCAATTGCCTTCTTCACTCCATTCATCTAGAAGACATTCTGTCCCCTCGACAGACCACACTGCTTTCTCCATTACTGCGAAAGTTGAAACACACCACTAACAAGTCGAACTAGTTCTGTTACTTGCCATTTAGCCCTGGGAGCAAATAGCCTTGTTGCGGTCTCGAAGCTAATCCCAGACCATAGTTCACAGGTGCACCCAAGAGCTGTTCCCTAGACCACACTTAGAATCAAAAACAGCTGTCACATTCCACCAAGCAAACTAAACTGCCTCGGGAATAAAGGTCAAGTGTGAAAACGCCCTCAAACGATCTTCTAGTGGCACTTTTTAAGCTTGAGGGAAAAAAATTGCCTGTTTTAAGAAGCATTATATTAAGTTTCTTGTTTGTGACAGGTGACTTTATGATCAAACCCAAGAAAAGAAATTTAGGACACATCTTTCATGTCTTGTTAAAGTTAGGATAAGTGAAAGCAACCCAGCTTCTGACTAACTGCTTACTGCTTACTTAATGGTGAAAGGAGGGAGCAGTGACTGTAATGGAGGACAGTTGAATAATTTGTTTTCCTCGTTCAGATACAATAAAGCATTTTCGAACTTTTTACTTTATTGACACTGCATGGCTGGCTGTATGGTAAATTGCACCCACCACTAGCACCTTTCATCTCATATTGAGTGCAGCATGGAACACCAGCAGGCCCGCAAAACAAATGATGCCTGACGCCTTCCTGCTCTATGCGCCCTCCTATTTGCATCTCTATTGATTGTTGTTTTTCTCTCTCAATCTTACCTTTCTCTCCCCATCATTCTTCCTCTCCACTTGTTTATGGAAGGTAAGGAAATGAATGGGGCTACCAAGCATGAGTCTTTTGACCTGGGTCTTTTTGTAAGTGTGTTGTTGTTGAAAGGGTCACTGCAATATAGATTTTTTTTTTTTTTAAATGCTGTCCCCTGCAAACCATGTCATTAGCAGACAAGTCAATCGGTGTCAAGGCTTACAAAACTCCACTGCCTCAAGACCTCTAAATCAGGCTGGGCAAAATCATGGCTCCATTTAAAGGAAATCAATTGCCTACATTAGCTGTGATTTTCTTTCATTATACGTGTAGTCTCAAATGAAGTACAGTTTTTATTACAGAGTCTATTCTTGGTTTCGCAGAATAGGAATGACTTTACAAGTATGTGACTCCTGAACAACCAGTGATGAAACCTGAAAGCTTCTGAACCATGTAACTGCGTAAATGGTGGATGCTAAGCTAGCATTTTGTATGGAATTGGCAGAAAGAGCATGGCAGGTGCTTGGGTTTTGTTGCGTATGTTCTAATTCAGGCTCTCTTTTTTCCTTCACAGCATGCAAAAGTTTACTCAACAAAAAATCAGATGGTGTTAAGGTAAGACAAGAAGCAATTATGTGTAGTTTTTAGAATTTTGTCTGTTTTAAGATGTTCAAATGATCACCGATTCTTAATTTGCTAAAAGTAGAGAGCTGCAATACATAATTAATATTCATACATATGAGTGGTGACCTTGGAAAGCCCTTCACATGGAGAATTTTTGACATACTATATATGTAGTTCTACAAGCTTCCCTTTTTTTTATAGCATTTTAAAATCTGGTTACCCAGTAGTGAAAAGGGACAAAATAATTTTTTAAACATTGCAGAAATTCAGAATTCAGGTACAGCAATATCTGATGGGGTTTTCCAGACCGCCTCATATATGAATAAAAAAATTCCTGCAAACATTTTAAGACCTTTTTTTTTTTTTTTTTTTAAGGGTTTTACAGCTTTAAAACTAGTTGTGATGGTTTATGACTTTATATGCATATAGAATTTAAATAAATAACATGTGGACTGATGATGCAATTAATGTAAAATTTGTATGCTTATGTATATGTCTTCATTTTAAGGATACAGTATAAGGCTTATATTGTGCACATTACGGTTCTAAATATACTTTTTGCCCACACAGGACGTTCATCAAAAAGTTTAGTCACACAAGCATGCAAATACCCTGTCAGTGTAATAAATCAGTGTCCATTATTTCCCATGACCATTATGTCCATCAGTCTGAACGGGAAAATGTTGTATGTCTCCTCTCTGCTGCAGCCCCAGACAAACAACACTAAAAACAGTGTAGTGAGTGCTGTAGTGAGTGCCCTGAAGGAGAGTAACATGGCCTCCTCCACACCAATGGTACCTTATATCTGCATTTAACAGCCCTTTACTGTATACCCAGTGTGCTGTGCTGTACTGTAGATGTCTATAGATCATCCAAATGCTAGCTTGTATTTGGTTCACCTGTATCCTTTCATGCGATCCTGCTGTATATTTTTGTGGTGGTGTTTTCATTTGGAAGCATGTCATGATTTAATTTTGGCTTGGTATGGCTTTTTATGTCCTCCTATTCTCTTCTCGTGCCTGTGTAGATCATATGTGTATAAGCTCACATGGCAGTTTAGCTCACTCATTCTAACTAATAAATACACAGCTTTCTGTTAGCCACATATAGAAGTTGGATAATTAAAGTCAACGGATCCTTTCAGGATTGGGCAAAGTGCAGTGACGGTCACTGCTGTAGTTTTGTCACATTGTTAAGGAAACAAGGGCAACTGGAAAATATGAGTTAGTACTCAACTCTACAAGTACAAACTCTTATTATGTCATAAAATATAAGAGACCGTCACATACGCAAATACAGCCGATGCAGTACTGTTTTACCAGGGGAGGGGGTAGGAGTGTGCAGGGTTGGAGGCATTTAAAATATGCATAGCCATCATATCTGGATTTCTTGATTAGGGTAAAAGTGTACATAAGCTTTTATGCACCTACACTGTTTTGTAGACGTAAGTTTTATATCTGATTCATATCCTCAACACAACCTTGAGATGACTCTAAAGTAAATACCCCTATGCTTTTTTTTCTGACTTCCAAAATTTTCACATGCACTTCAATGATATGGGTCACTCAGTGTCCTGTAGCAAATCTGCTTCATCACCAGGCTCACTGGGAATTGGTCTGTAATGGACGTTTTCTGTCAGTTAGATGAAGAAAAGGACGAAGCTCGCAGTGTGCTCTCACCAAAAAGGTTAACTGGGGCCTAGAAGAAGCTGAAGGAATGTAAACCAGCTTTCAGTGTATGTAGTTTCCCTGCTTGAAAACAGAGCAGTGCACACTGCGGGGTCAGCCAGAAGAAAGTGAACTGACACTTGAAATGGTCTGTGCTTGTACATGCTGCCTAGAGAGCTGAGCGATGAGCATCCTGGGATCTCCGACATGCACCATAAACGCTCACTGTTAAGCTGTATCCCCCACTAGAGTTTGTCTAGTTTGTCTTGTGGGCATGTGTTCTGTTCCAGATATTAAATGCATGTCATGATGAAAGTTTAATCGTAGCATGCATTTATCTTTTTGGTAAAAGGTGACAAAATCATAATTATTCTCTCCTGTTTTTACATCCTGCAGGAGCCACAGACTACCGTAGTGCACAACCCAGCAGATGGTACCAAGGTCAGTCCTTCTGGTGGATATGTTCTGTGGAGCAGGGATTAAGTGAAAGGATAAGTTTTAATATGGGAATCAGTGCCATGTTTTAGGGGGAAAAAAGGACCTTTGCATACACTAGAATGTGATCATCCTGTGAATTTCATGTTCTAATGTTGCCTACTCTGTTTGGTTCTTGTGAATTTTTCTCTGTCGTTGACTGCGCAGGGCTCCACGGAGAGCTGCAATACCAATGAGGAAGAGGATATGAAAGGTAGGAAAGGTACACAACCCTTCTCTGCTCTTTTCGGCATGCCTCCAGCACTGTGGCCTCATGATGATCAGTTCTGTTGTAATAATGGGAATCTCTCTCCTTGTCAAGCCGTGCCGTAACCACCATTTTCATTTTCAACAGTTAATTTGCTAGACAGGCTTTAACACACGCACTGGTGGTTAGACATAAAAGCCTGCAATACAGCAGTTTATTTCGGAGTTAAATGATCACGCGATTGTCATACATAACTATTGTATTAAGTGAAACGAAGCTGTGTAACTGAGCAGACAGGAGAGAGATTAAAGTAAGTATTGAAAGTTAGATCAAAATCTGTGTCCATACATAAGGAATGCTGATATGCATGACTGTGGCACTAATGAATAAATCAGCTTTGTGAGAAGTAATATCTAGTGGAAATTGGGCCTATCCACAGTTCAAATTAATTACTTGATTAATTTTGTACACTCATGTAATCATCTGCATTTCTGTCTGCTTTTTGTGGGAGGGATTTCTGTACTCTGTATATGGTAAAATGCTGTACATATAGGGGTGTGTGTGTGTGTGTGTGTGTGTGTGTGTGTGTGTGTGTGTGTGTGTGTGTGTGTGTGTGTGTGTTCTTGACTCTGTTAGCTGGTGTGTGCTGTGACCGTTCATTAGCATGTTTTGAAAGAACTTGGTCACAGTCCTCTACGAAGGCTCAGCACTCCACTGCTGAGGCTTTCTTCCCTCATTTCCTCTCCTTAGTTACCTCTAACCTGAAGAGCATCTTATCTTCTCAGCCCCATCAACGGCGCGATTCAGGTGATGAGGACAGGAAATTGGAGCGGTGGCTCAGGGAAAGGTTTCACCAAGTTCATGGCTGTGATTACTAACACTGCTGCGTCACGCCACAGCCGGCTAGACGCTGTTACTTCAGCAGTGCTAGTTCACACTGATAGAGCGATCTGGGCATAGAGCAGATATGCTGATATGATTACCATGGAGTCCCATTGGCTATTTAGACTGTGTCTGTGTTGTTGTTAGGCCAAGGCTGAATTAATAGAACCATTTTATCCAGACACATCCTCCTCCAGCTGCAGCTTAATGCATAATGTTATTGTAATATTGATAAACTTGCAGCAGAGTGAGTGTGTGTTGGTGTGTTTTTCTCCCGGTGGTGTGCGTTGTGCTGGTTTTGGGGCCGTGCCAGTGGAGAGTGCTCAGGGGGCCAGCAGTGACAGTGCTGTGATGAGTCAGTGCAGTGCCGGGGACGAGCCGCCCGCTCTGGTGGCATCACCACAGTGCCCACCAGCCAGTAAGTCATAATCCTCTGCTGCCACGCAGCATCTTTTGCCCCTTTCCCATAATCCTTCAGATTTTTTCACCCCTGTGGTCAGTGTGTGAAGTCTTCCAGTTACTATTCAGAGCATTTGTAGCCACTCCACCACCATCGTATCAGGATGTTTGCTGTGTTCTTCTTCTACTCTACTCTCTCAGATCTCTTGGCTCATATGCCATGCTGCTAGTGATTTTTCTCCTGTCCACTTGCTACTGATGATCATGCTGTAATTTGCACATTTTGGCTTTTCCATGCTATTTTAGGCCCCTTCGGCCTCCTTTCTGAACATCTCTGATGTCTCTCTTCGTTTTGTCCTTACCTGCTTCACTTTTCCCCCAAGTCTGGATGATTTTCTAGCCCATAGCTATTTTTCCAGTTTGACTTTACTTAGAAGTCAGAGCTTCTCTTCCTTGAGGCACCTCGTACCCCTTAGCACCCTTTTCAGACAGATGTATTACTGTGTATAGCTTTCTATCGTGTATTTTTTGCCAGGGGGGTAACACATTAACTCGCTTATCTTCATGGTTGATGTGATGTCACTCTGCCTGTACTGTTTAGTGCTGCTTTTAAGTGAATCGAATTCATCTTTCGAGTATCAATAATGCATTGTGATCTCCAGCCACACCATCTTTTTACTCTGAACCTCAAATCTTTGCCTCTGTAGAAAGAGGAAAACAAGACCATTAACAGGTAGGAGGTATTTATTAGAATATAGATGGTTGTTTTTTGTTTTTATACGTCTTAATTACATAGTTTTCAGGAACATTGTCTTCATATGATAGTCTTGAAAGGCTTAGAGCTTTAGAATTGGTGCTCAGTGCTCTGTGTAAGTACTGGATCAGTGACGTTAAAATGCTAATCGTTGTTGCATTTGGGATTGAAGATAAAATGGTGAGTAAGAGTATGATTAAGAAGACTTTAATCATTTTGCATAACTTAGTGACATTTTTAAAACCATGACTGAATTCTAATGTTTACAGTACGATTACAGAGACAAAAGAAAAGCAAAGTTAAAATTTCCAGTTGTGTGAGAGTTCTGGGGGAAAGTTTTATAAGCGTCAGACTCAGATAGATTGGCATTGGCATTAGAGATAAAGTGTGTGGTTGTCTGAAAAACACGCCTGATGATGTTGTGGCTGATATAATTGGAAACAGCCAAAAAAGGATTGTTTTTTTTGTCTTTTTTTCTGCCTGTGACACATTTTGGCACTTTAACCTTAAGAAATTAAAAATGAATGTCGCCAAAACAACATGAAAATATTTTATTTTTTAGTTTTTAATCTTTTCTCTGCTTCCAGCAAACAATGTGTAAAGAGAAAGTTTATGAAATGAGGTGGTAAAAACAGCCAGTTGGCATAAATATGCCAACAAACCCTTGCTAGCTAAGCGTGATTTCCTCACACAGTGAATATCACGCTTTGATCAAGTTGTTGGATAGCAGCCTACCAAAGCACACACGAATCAGTTCAGTTTGTAATCCGAAACCTCCCGTCAAAATGTCTAAGATGGTCCTGCTTAATGTATGGTATGAGATCTATATTTCAGTTCAGGAAAGCCTGTAGTTTTCAGAAGTATAATGTCGAACAAAATATTGAGAGGTCACCAAATCCAAGGTTTTCTGAGGCCACCATACAAATCTGATTCTCCGCTGAAAAATCTCACAAATTGCATACATGTGGATTTCTGTAAAGTTGCTTCGTGACAATGTACGTTGTCAAAAGCACTGTAGAAATAAAACCGAACTGAATTGCATGCAGCAGAACTGCAAAGATTACATGTTCGAAGCTAATTGTACTAGAACTGCAACACATTCTCCATCCTCCAGTCTCATCCTTTCCTTTTTCTTTCTTTTTTTTTTGTCGGTGTAAATGTGACTTCTTCTGTTGCCTTTAGTAAGGAAGAAGGCTAATTAAAGAGCTTCCTCCTTCTGCTGTATTACCAACACCTCTCCATTAACACTACCCGACGTGTTATAACTAGCTAAACGTTATATAATTTGTATGACAACTAAATAACGTCAACTTTTTACCGGACGTTTTATTTACACATTATTAGGTTTCTTTATGGCCACACCAATGCCACAATGAAATTGATCAAAACACAGACAGAAAATTTCCCTGGAACATCTGAGTTCAGTCAGAGTGCATCTGCAATAGCAGTGCTGTAAAAGCGAATATGAATATCGTGCAGTCCTAACATAACGCATCTTTTTTTCCAACATCTCTCATTTTTCACTTTTTACAATTGTTAATGTTCATTCATAATTTTCATTAACCTTTTATGGTTTTTTTTTCCTGCACTAATTTGTTCTGTTCATGATCTGTAACTGTCTTTGCCTATGGTGGATTAATAATGCATTGCTTTGTACTGTGTGCTTGTATCCTGTGTCACATGGCTTGCAGTAACCTGAGGCGGTCTACCTTCTGTTAAATGCTTTGGCCTGCAGCTGATTTTGCATGTTATAACCAATGTGGGCGCAGGTCCTTTGCATATCCTCTGCTGTCACCAGAGTGGTGTTGTGGTCCATGTTGTGTGTTGCAGCTGTGGTGCATGACATAAAGCGCATGGCGTGGAACAGTTCAGGACATGCCTCGTGCCCAGAGTTAGAGCCTGCTCAGTCTGTTCCTCATGCTTCTGCTCAGGGGGGCAGGAGTGTGGCCTCAGCCCAGTGTAAGTGCTTTGGGTAGTTCAGGACAGACATACACATACAGAGTATGTCTGTTGACACACTGAGGGTGTAGGGCTACTTGTGCCATAAGAGGAGGAGGGACTGACTCATGTTTAAAGGGGCTACAGAATTTTAGTAAGCAGGATTTGTATAAATGTACTAATTCACATGCACTCACATGCACGTACGCGCGCACACACACATAATCCCCAAGCTGTACATTTAAGTACAAGCTGTTATCAGTGTCTTTGATCATGAGAAGCCTTAAAAATTACTCTCCATTCCTTCTCCTGTTTTTCTTTTCGGCTATGTAGCTCGTAAGCAAGAGATTATCAAGATCACTGAGCAGCTAATCGAGGCTGTGAACAATGGAGACTTTGAGGCTTACACGTAAGCGAGACACGAATACAGTGACTCTTACAATACTGACATGACTTCTGATACTGTTGTGCAAATTCTAAGCACTGAAAGAGTTTAAATGTCTTGTAGGAGAATCTGTGACCCTGGGTTGACTTCATTTGAGCCTGAAGCTCTGGGGAACCTGGTGGAAGGGATGGATTTCCACAAGTTTTACTTTGAGAACTGTAAGTTATAATATTTTGTAATTCTTAGATAGTACTTTTTTTTAGTTAGCAGTTATTTAAATCAATAAACTAACATTTTGCATTATTGTTATTGCCTAATGTGTGACAATGGCTGTGCCTGATCTAGTGTTGAGTAAGAACAATAAGCCAGTGCACACCACTATCCTGAACCCCCATGTGCACCTGATTGGAGAGGATGCAGCATGTATCGCCTACATCCGCCTGACGCAGTACATTGACAGTCAGGGCCGCCCGCGCACCTGCCAGTCTGAGGAGACGCGCGTGTGGCACCGCCGTGATGCCAAGTGGCTCAATGTGCACTTCCACTGCTCAGGAGCACCAGCTGCACCCTTACAATGAAGCCTGCAGGGCACAGGCATGCACACTCACTCACACACATCACATTCCTCCCAGTGAAATACACCTCCTTCCATATCTTTATAAACTTTGTGTATAAACACGTGTTGTGTTGTTTTGTTGCAGGTTGCCTGGATTCCTAACGATGGGAGTGTTTGTTCCTTGTAGCCGGATGGGCATGTAGAGGCCGGATGGACGACAGCAAGTTACAGACACGCTATTGAAGAAATCCGATAACATCCAGTCCAACTGTCAACACCACCTTACCTGTCCAACCTTTGACCACTAGGATCCGGCTGCGGCTGTGGCCCCGCCCACGGGACGGTGCATGCATATGATGCCCACACGGGGGCGCTGTCTAGTCTTTTCCCATGGAATCATCTTTTTTTGCCCATTAAAGATGTCCAGAAGGTGTTGTAAGTACTGATCTATGAGTTCATAACTATACTGTATATTGTAAAAATTGCTAGAAGCTACAATGGAGTTTGTAAGGCATTGATATGTAAGTAACATGCAACTGGGGTGTAAAGGGGAGGGTGGATACACAAGATAGAAATCTTCGCCTTTAACGGCTGAAGTTTAAATAGGTGTAATCTAAATCCTCCAGCTCATACACTTTGTAGAATTGGGATACAAATTATTTAGAGAATTTCATTATTTAGAGAAAGGAAACATGTCCACCAATCAAAAATGTCCTAAAATTCTGGAGAGTTATAGGCATACTTCATATCAAAAAGCACCAAAGTGTAGTCTTTAGGCAATTAAAGGAGTGTTTCTTGGTTTTTTTGGGGTTTTTTCTTTGGTTTTGTTTTGTTTCTTGTGTTTTTAAACTAAGGTCTGTGGGAATGTTTGCGTGGTTCTGGGTTTTAATATTCTGTGTTACTGTGTTCATGTGGAACTTTTTTTCGTCTTTGATTATCAGAAAGTATTTTGTGTTAAGCAATTCATTTTTATGGTTAGTTTTAAAACCTTTTTAACATAATACACTTGTAAAGATATACAAATATATATATTTAAATGAGATCAACAGAAATAAGGTTCACCGTCAAGGTGCAGCAAGTGATTTAGATTCTGTTTAATGTGTGTTTATGTGCATGTGTTTGTATGGACATGTGATTAAACACACCACTGATATATTACTGTAGGTAGGACCGCTCCGCCTCTAACTGTGTGCATATTGGAGAGTGTTTGAGAGCCCACGTGAACAGACATAGTGCTATAGAAAGGGCACTAAATCGATCTGCATCTCGGTGACAAATTTAAAGTGAAATTAGTACCCTTGTCTCTGGGACAAAGTATGTGCCGGTACACGAAAAGGGGAGCACACACATACACATGCTGATCAAAAGCCCATTCCCAAATCAGAAGGCACAGCAGCAGCAGTCACACACTGCCTACCTTATGGAAATATGATTGACATTTCAGTGTGCAGAGAGATAACTAGCCTGCTTGTGTCAAAATGGCACATGAAAGACATCCAATAGGTTAATGGATGTTCATATGTGGCTGTGGATACAACTCCTGTCCAGATATATTCCAATGTACGTGTGTTAGTGTGTGAGTGACCTGCAGGCACCGACAAGAGGAGTGCCACCAGCCAGTAGTGGGACAGAATGTCAACTGTGTTGTACCTATGGATCAAGCCGGTGATGGGTTCGTGCACTCACTTCTTAACGCTGTGTTGCACACACACACACAACATGCCTATTAATCCCTCCAGCATTTCCTTGGAGTCCAATGTATATGTATATAGTACAAATACAGGGTTTTAGGCACTGGCTGTTATAAACCATCGCAGCACAATTGGCCTGTTCTGATCTTGGTGACAGGCGTTATTTTAAAAAGGCGTTCCTTTTCACCACACTCCAGTTCATGCACTAGATCTGAGTAGGATGTTATTAAACAGCCGTGTGTTGTAAAGTTTTCTGAAACAAATGCATCCCATGATCCACTTGCTGATCGTGTATTTTCTATGATGGACGAGTTCTCAGTCTGTGTATATACATGTGTAGGGCTTTGGTACATATCAGCACTGTAACTCTGCACGTGTGAGTGTGTATGTTTGTGTCACCTTCATCACAAAGCCCTCTTAGTGACGCTTGTTTTGTCTTTGTTTCTGGGAGAATTGCTTCCATGCTTGGGCAAGTCAGTTTTTTTTATTATTATGATGATGATATGATTTTTTTTTTTTTTAAAACCAGTTGCGAGGTTATTTTTCTGTATGTTGTCAGTTACTTTATCTCTGTAGATCTGAAATGAAAATGGATCAAAAAAAAAAAAAAAAAGAGGACACATTAACTGATAGGCTAGATAGATTTCTAGAACAGAGGTCCCTCCTCCTAAAGCTGGGAACAAAACCCTGAGCCAGCACCTTCTGGCTTTCCTATCCAATCCAAGGCAAGTCCAAATATGCAGCTTAATTAATATGATGATTATGCATGTTCTCTTTTCTTGGTGAATCTTTTCTCCGCCGTGTGATTTAAAATGGGAAAAAAAATTGTTCTTGTTGCATCTCTGACTTGAAATTCCCTCCATCTGGAGATGATGAATAGGTTATGTACCATATTTAAAAATGAAAAAAGTAACAAAAAAAAGGAAAACAACTCAGCTTTGTATGCTCCCCTCATTCTGAGTAAATCTAATGCATTGTAATGGTATACTATCGGGCTATGTATATGAATGCTGGATTTTGCATGATCATACATTTAATAAAACCATGAACTGACGACCATTGAATGCTTGTCTGATTGCTCAAAGGTCTTCATTGGCATGCTGCAGTTACTAAATCTGCATATGTTTAATAAAACACCATTTCAGCATTCACTGCCAAGTGTTTTCCAATAACAAGAACATTAATGAAAATTAAGGAACTAAACTATTGGCATATACAAATCAAGTAATGGACTTTCAGAATAAATTATTTTTTAATTATGTGGCAGTGGGACACATTTTCTCTGCCCAAGAAGAGATTCTGTATACTGTGTTGCTGCCCAACTTATATTCATTCTCTCTCTGTCTCTCCCCATCTATCTATCTCTTCCTCTCACTCGCGCACACACACACACACGTGTACACGCACACACACTCTTCCTCCGTCTACCTGTCAGCACACAGTGTACTGTCTCGGGCTCCCAGGGGAACGGAGCAGACTTATTTAAGGGCCGTTCTTGCTGCCTAGACCCCAGAGCCCTGAAATGGAGGCCGAGTCTCTCGTTTCGGCAAGCAATTAATCAAACTGTTTCCTCTCTGCACTCCTCCTACCATCTGATAAAGCAAGCTACAGGACAGATAACACGTTCAGTCTCCTTTCACTCACTTCACCCCAAACACAACAGGAGGAACAGGAAGCTGACACGCCAGAGTGCCTTTATCGTGTGCATTTATTTGCAGATGTGCGTTTTTACCTGATTTCAAGTTGACCAAAGAAGACAACAGAATATACTAGTGTTGATGTACAGTACAGCCACTGGAACAAACTTTTTCACTTACATGCACAAACACAATCATACACACATACACACAACCTTACTCCCTCATTGGCAAGTCTCTCAGACACAACACATCTGGTTTTTGGCAAAGTTACCTCATTTGAGCACAGCAGTTTAGTTTGGCACGGTTAGAGATGGCAAGTCATGTCGGAAACACTGCTGACCTCATTACATTAAACACGGGAACAAAACCATATCTGGTCATCAGCATGGGTTCCATGTTCTTCATACACGTTCATGTGCTGATTAAGTTGGTAGTGCAGCTGCCTGTGACCTATCAGTCTGGGAAACATGCTAGCCAATCACTGATCCCAAAACTCAACAGACAAACATTCCACTCTTCATTTCTTTTGAAAATCCAATATAAAAACATGTTGAAAGTGCAATGGCCATATGCGCTGGCCCTGGAATGTATTAGTTCAGTGGTATGAAGCTGGTTGTGAAACAGCCAGAATCTAATTCTGACATTTACAAATTGATTTAATTTTAAACATCAGCAAACGTCTGAAATCTTAGGTGACACACACTCAAATACTTCTCTGCTTGGCAGAATTTAAAAAGTTCACTGTGACCAGCCTGTGAATTTCTTCACGTCCACTTACCTAAGAGTTTCTAACCTTTCTGAGACCCTGCACATTTATCTCATTAGCTAAAGGATACATTGTGAAACACCATTTCCAACAATGCAAATAATGTGCTATCTGACAGCAACTAACAAGCTCTTATGTCCTTATCTTGGCATTTAAATAAGTGTACTGTCCTCTTCAAAATGTACAAACTCTGTTTCTCAGCTCCCTTCAAGGCCGAGCTCGAGCTCTTACACACACGGCAGGCATCCACCTGTCCTGGTTGGACCTGCAGTGTGTGTGTTGGGACGCGGGGAGAATCAAATGTCCTCTGTCCTGCAGTGGCACGGCCCTGTGTGCTCCGGGGTGGAGCAGGGTTCGATATGGGCTTCTATTCCTCATCGTGCTTCTTGGTGTCAGCTCCAGCTGGCGTTGTGGAGATCATCTCGGAGCCAGCTGGGCAGAGGCCGGTCCAAGCGCTTCAACAGCCTCAACAGCTCCACATTCTGCTCTCTGTAATGCTCCGACAGAAAGGCCCGCGACTACACACAAACACGTGCACATTAAGAAGAAAAGGTCACACCACCAACAGCAATGCTGAAACATGCTGATTCTCCAGCACAGGTGTATTTTGGGATAAAGGTGGCATAAGGTGTGTGCAATAAATCTTGATATAAATAGATGGAGGTGTGAGTGTCCTGCATTGTACCAGGTTCTGTTCTACTTTCTGAGCATAGCTGCCTGCTGTTCTATTCCTGTGTTAAAAGCCACAGGATTTTAATAATGAATAAATACAATTACAAGTAACACATCATTGCTAAGTGTTTTTTTTTTTTTGTGGAGAGTCATTAGTCTAGTTGATAAATTAGCAATGTAATTAAAACTATTTATTACATGACCCTCAGATCTTTCAGTTTTAGGTCCCATTTGCTTATGACCTGATTAATGCACTCCTGTTCTCAGACCTTTTCAACGAATGAATAAATGAGTTCGTGTAATAAAACAGTCATATTCCAAATTAATGTCTTCTTAAAAGCTTCCTAGTCTTGAGGCGGATATGAAGCATTTATGCAGGAGAAGTGAAAATTACCTCTGGGCTCATATCGGGGTATTTCCTGCCTTTGCTCTTGCCCAGGCACCGTGTCCGGCCTGCATCCAGTCTCTGACACCAGAAGCCTTTACTCTCATCAAACCTACACACACACACAATAAAATGGGTTTAGATGATGTCTAAGGAGAACATACAGACTTAAAACTGTAATGAAAGTGAAAAGATTTCACTCTTGAGTAGGACTAACAGTAATGGCTGTTCTTACGTGAGTGCCTGAGTATAGTTGAAGAAGGGTGTAACACCCAGAAACTTCTGCACGCTGTCCATCACCTGCACTGGCTTGGACCGCAACATGAGTCCATCAACAATCAAAAGCTACAAACAGACCAGCAACAGTCACACAAACCATCAGTATTATTGTTCAGTAGCTGTTTAGGGTGGCCATAAAACTAAAGGAGCAGTAACAGTAAAAATCTCGTGAGAAGAAGGACGGACATGTGTGATTATTAGGTTAGTCAATAGAGTGATAAAGGTCACTAACACACACTATTACTAATGTCTTCTCTGTAACATAGTTTACTAACTACAAGCTATTTAATGTTAAAAAAGAGCAATGCTCCCACCTCCCTATGGGGAAACACAATAAAAATACAGCTTCACTACTAGTTAGATTACTTAGCTAATATAAACTAGCTCATCAATTGATTACCAAACTGCAGCTATAAAATTACTATATACGCTAGAAAAAGTGTGTGCATGTAAATTAGCTCTTTGACCAGCCTTCCCCTCTCTCCAACTAACTTTATAAAGTTAATGTATGCTTCTTGAGGTGACTTTTAGGAAAACAGGCAGAGCTGAGCAACTTTAATTCTGCTTCGAGGAGAGCTCATTTTCAGGAATGTACAATCAAGAAACTAGCCAGATCCATTACATGACACTAAGCAGTTTTCTACTGCGTCGTAGAAATCATATGATTATTGCAGGTCTTGAAACAGCAGACATGACAAACTGCAATAACAGTAACAACAGCGGTGCAATGGCTGTGATGGACAAAGCTACCTGGTCCTTGTGTGCTTATATTTAGCTTTTTAAAAGGCATATGTTTGGGTGGTCTCTTCCTTCTCTCTCTCTGTCTCTCTCTCTCTCTGTCTCTCTCTCTCTCTCTCTCTCTGTCTCTCTCTCTGTCTGTCTCTCTGTCTGTCTCTCTGTCTGTCTCTCTCTCTCTCTTTCTCTCTCTTTTTTTAAAGTGCAAAGTATTTCATTTTGGTTACTTAGGTAGACATTCGCATTAGATGCAAGTGTTTTTGTTTTTTAGCTACAGCATTACACAAGTTACACAAATGTGTGTGTATGTGCGTGCGTTAACAATGATTTTGGATTTCTGTAGCTTGTATACATGTTTTTTTTTTTCAGTATGGCCCAATTTTATTTTTATCCATCCTGAAACTCTCTTAAGATTAATGTATTTCCAGTGCTTTTTTTTTAAATCAGAAATATTTGGTGCAGATGATCTTTGTGAATCATTGTGCATCCTGTGTGTTGGTTTGTGTTTGTTTGTGGGTGTGTGTGTGTACCTGACTGGGCTGGTAGTAATGGAGCCAGCGCTCTAAATGGCTGCTGTAGTATCCCGGCTGCAGGCAGCGGCGGTGCAGAGTGAGCAGAGCTGCAGGTGAGGAAGAACCTGCAGAGATCACCTGCTGGAATGTGTAGTTAAGAGCCACAGGATCCTGGTGAGCCCTCTGATGCTGCACAGACACAAGTGTTTGCATGTGTCACAGAGCAGAAGAAAGAGCGTTAGCGATTACAAAACAAAGACAGCAGGTGTGGAAGCAGAACGGCTGTGCACACTTGCACATGAATGCACACACACACACACACACACACACACACACACTCACACACACACTCACTGTGTGTGTGTGTGTGTGTGGACCATGGTCCTCATACGAGATAGCCGACCCAACTACTCCTACCAATACTAAAACCGACTTGGCAGCAGTGCTGCGGCTCTTTTTGGGACAGCCTCGGTGTCAAAGTAATTAGCACTCTTCTCAAATAGAAAGTCTGTGCTCACATTAGAGGGCACTGGGAAAAAGTCCATGTACCTGATGCAGAAAAAGACATTCAAATTATTCCAGAAGCCAGTAGAGCAATCAGACCTTTTAAAGGGCACAATATGTAAGGCAGAACTCATTGAAGTCGTCCTCAGGGTTCTCACTCCTTTTAAGAAACCTTTCCAGGATTTTTTGCAGGACATTTTCCAGATTTTTATACATGACATCTATCAGTCACAAAGTCATGTTATCTGCAAACACCCTTAACGATAAAGTCAAGTATATAACCCTTTTAGGACTAAATCACAGATACTGTGAAAAAATTTTTTCTAAATTAAATTCAATTTGCTCCAACATACTCTGCCACACAAAACAAGTACATCACATATAAAAGTTTGCATATCCTTAGGACATAATGAAGAAGGCAAAGACATGTATCTTATAACCACAAAACATTTAGTGTGTTATGTATCATAGATCCCTTATGATGCCCACAATTTTCATTTATAACTGGCTCCAACCTCTTTTGATCATATCTTTATAAACTGTACAATATGACCAAAGGAATGTTCAAGGATTGTATGAAAAACAATAACAAGTTCTATGCAATGTTATCTGATGACAAAATATGCTTAAAGAATGATTTCAGTGTCTTAATAAGCCAGCTTTACATTTGCCCACGACCCTAGTAATATATCCAACACATTTTACCCATTTGGGTACTCTGAAACAGTGAAATTGTGGAAGTTAAATCTGTCATTACCAATCAATTCCACGCAGGTAGTTTGGACCACTAAAGAACTGCACCTCCTCAAAGGTGACTGGGCTGAATGAACTGGCACTGATGGCAGGATGGAGGGAAAGGAACGCATGTAGAGCAGCTGACCCTGGTGATAAAGAGAGAGAAAAATTCATATACAGTCAGATCCGGAAGTATTTGGAATGGAGGTACTTTGCTTAAAATGGCTGTAATTCCTAAATGGTAAATGCCATTTATTTGTGGAGCCTCTTAAAATAAAGCTGAAAGTCCACAATTCAAACACATCGTGATTGTTTTATTTCAAATCCATTGTGGTGGTGTATAAAGGCAAAATCACAAAAACTCTGTCAATGTCCAAATACTTCTGGACCTGACTGTACATGAATTTGGGTGGGTGGGTGATGTGACAAACACGATGCACAATATCTCTCACAATATACCGGTTTTCTAAAGGAAAAAAAAAACACCTGATAGAAAAACAGTGGTACTGCATTAAAAAAATTACTTAATGTTTACAAAAATATCACTGAAAAGAAGAAAGAAATCTGTGGTTAAATGTTACATTTGACTATTTTGAATATTTTGAAGTACACCATTTTCATACAAGGCGCTTCCAATTGTTATGAAATGTAAGTTATAAAAAGATACTATGATATATGCAATATCTCAGACAAGTCTATTGTGAGATAATTTATCACAATATCAGTATTATATTGTCATATTGCCCTGCCCTAATATGCATTCATAAGTGTAAGTGAACACATTTCATTAACATGAATAACACTACTAAACAAAATAATAACACAGACATCTAGATTAGACATTGTTTTGATGAGTATCACCTGTTTTCTGAGGCCCAATGACCAGAAACTTGGGCAGCCTATCACATGTCTTCTCTTTCGACCAGATGTCTTTATGCCTCTTATCATGACAAGGATTCTGCTGACCAAAAAGTCTCATATGAGTCTAAAAGCAGCCAACAACTAGCACATCACTCAAATATTGTTCATTCTTTTTAACAGGAATAAAGCCCAACATTCACCTACACAGAGGTTCTGATATTTTCAAGGTTAAGGAGTGGAAATGTAATAGCACATACCTGCCACAGGGGGTCTCTCTCATCAGGGAAGATGTGGAAGTATTTCTCAGCCAGGCGCACCGGTGGCAGGGTCTGTAAGCGCAGGCGAGTCCAGCACTGCACAAACTTCACCAGGGACTCAAAAGTGTAGGGACCCAGGCGATCGTTACCATAATTAGACAGGTGGGTCATGAAAATACTGACCTGAGGACAGGATAGGGAGGAGTAAAGCCTACAACAGGCTTGATGACACCTATTTATGGTAATTTGTGTGTGTGTGTGTGTGTGTGTGTGTGTGTGTGTCTGTGTGTGTGTGTCTGACCGGATTGAGAAGCACAGTAAGGAACAGCTCTCCACCCCGGATGCTTTTGTCCAGTTCTTGAGGGCCTCCTGGGTAATCTTTATAGAAGATAGTGTGTGTGAAGAGCCCGCATGTCTGCCGCGGGAGAACCTGACAAAAACAAAATTTAGCCTGGGTCATTCTGTGCCAGTTCAGATAGGGCTGTTGCTGCATGTCTCAAAGTCTGCGAAGTCTCATGTTTTGTCTGTGAAGTATTTTGGCTGAATTCTAACATCACATTTTTTTCACTCCCCTGAAAAATATATTTTCTAATTTAAAAAAAAATGTCTTATCTGGGAAGCCATGTTTAGGATTTAATATCTCCAAAATATTATCCAACCACATGAAATTTGGCAGATATAAAGACCAACTGTCTAAATGCTCAGAAGTCATCACAAAAGGACAGTTCTTTCCTTATGGTCCTCAGAATGGAAAAAAGTGCAAAATGCAAGCTCAGGTTGTTGAAACATCAATCACCTACAGTTCTTTTCAGAACTATAGCAACTCAGGCAATCAGAAGCAGTGAAAAAATTATTTTCTTAACTCTTTCACCATGCGAAGTAGCTCAGAGGTCGAACAGTCATTTTGCAGGTGCTATAAGGAAATATTTTGGGCCATTGTCAGCTGAAGTGATGCAGGTACAAATTCAACTTGACTACATATAACTAGCTAATCTCTCCCAGGCATGTATAACTTATGTTAGCTAAGTTTAACAGCTAGCAAGTATTTTAGTGCTACAATAAGCAGATTGTTACAATCTTGGGCGGTATTTCCTAAGCAGAGGTTAAAATATAAGTAGAACGTAAAACATTATATGGAAAAAAAGGTATTTTAGTTTTAAAGAACACAAAGAAGATAACTCTTCTTCTTCTTCTTCTTCTTCTTCTTCTTCTTCTTCTTCTTCTTCTTCTTCTTCTTCTTCTTCCTTTCAGTTATTATTTAGTTGTTAAACAACTTCTTAATATTTATTTTTTATATCTTTACCTGAATTGATAATACATACTGTCTTTCTTAGGGCCCCTATAAGACCAGTAATTAAGTAGTACAAACTAAGCAACTAAAAATATCATTATGTTTTGCATTAGTACAGCATTAGTACAGCTGTTTATTTATTTGTTTGTTTGTTTATTGCAATAATTGTTTAGTGAAGAGGGGTCAAATTTTGGCAAACAAAAAAAAATTGATTAATTGCTATTATCTACACAAAATAATGGGATTCATCCATTTTTAAATACTTTTACTTATTTGATAACTAATTTAAATAAATGTTTAATTCATATTAATTGTTAACTAATATTATGTGTATGTACATAATAGAAATATTGGCTTGTATATCAATAATGCATTTATCTTCTGGTGATATTTAAAGTGCTTCTTGTCATGTGTCTTGGCCTATGTGTGAAACCTTTATGCCGCTGTGAATGAAGCCCCTGCGGAAGCGGGCAGGTCTGAGGTGAGGATACTCCTCTGTACTGGTCACTGAAATGCCCCACACGCTCTTCCAGGCCTGGTACAGCTGGCTGTGTACTGGGTAAACACCCGAGTGGTGAGGGGCCACAGCATAGCCCATGTCAGTGGGGATGCCATGTTCCTATAGGCAGAAAAGCACAGAAACAGCATGCAAACATAAATGTTGTTGACAGAAAGAAAGCTAGCAGGAGCAGAGAGAAGTATGATCTCGTTTGCATAATGCTGATAATTATACTTTCTTTCATTCATCATTTTATTCATCATGAAACATTATTTCATCCGTAGACCAGTATTTATGCATCTGACTTCAAGAGTATACTTCAGTGGTTGGGAAATGGTGGTGTGGGCGTAGGTGGTGTGTCATGTTGGGTATATGCGGTTGGTGCTGACCTGAGCGAACTGCTTGTTGAGTCTCATCTGGTCTGCAAGCACGCTGACGTTATGAAAGAGGTGTGGCTGCATGTGGCTCCACATGTGAGGAAACCACCAGAATTCCTGCCTGTGTCTGAGCAAGGTGTTGTCGCCTTCATCCTCCTCATCTGTACCTGAACAATACATTATATATGTACATAAATAAATTAAAACATTATGACATTATGAACAAAATAAAAAAAATGGAAGACAATAATGATCCTAATCCATTATATTATTGTTAACCACTTCTGTTAGCATTAATATATGGCATACCCGTATGGAAGAACTTTCCGGAGAAGCCCAGGTTGAATGTGAAATTGGGGACCAGAGCTCGGAGTTTGGTCTGGGTATGAAGCAGAGCCTAGAAAAAANAAAAACCTGCCTTTATCTCACACTAACAATCTGAATGTGACACTTGCTGAAGGGGTGCTGCTGTTATGGGATTTGATACAACACTCATCAGGAAACATGGTAGACACAAAATGCAGTAGATGGAATAAAGGAGAAGGAGGAGATGAGTGTTAATGAGGACTGGGGAAGAAAGAAAGGAGAAAATGTGAAAATGAGACACAAACCCTCGGGCACAACAGCATTCTTGGTGAGAAATTATCTGGTTATGTTAAAACAGAAACTGGCCTCATTACCCATTTGCTAGCCTCTTGTGAGATCAAGAAAACCCCTTCCACTAATGCTCATCACACTTATAATGCATCTGTCCAAACCATATTAATCACATTAATTGATTAGGTAATGTATTAATGTATTAATCATTATCCATTCGGTCATGGAAGGTAAAGTTCACCAAATGAGATGAAAACATTTGTGAAGATATGTATTATTACATATGACCTAGATAGTCATGCTAAATAGGTCACAAGCTATTTATATTTTCTCTCATTTTAGTAATTGTTAATTCCCACCCACTTGCTACTTGTTTCATGACACCAATCTAGGAGGGTGAAGGGTCAAAACACTACATCTTTTCAAACTGTAGCCCAAACTGTAGCCCATACCACATCATAACCAGCTGAATCAGCTTGGAGGACAGTGCTAACTGCTCCATTCTGTATACTTGAGCTAACAGATGTTTGAGATAGGCTAGGTGTTGTCTGATTGACCAGGGAGAGAGGAATGCCACCCCTCCCATCTAGAAAGCAGGCTCAATAATTATGCTCTCTCAGCACACACCTGGCCTTACATCGATAAGACCATTGTGAAACTCGGGAGCACAATATAGAGTAAACACATTCAAGAGTAAGGTCCTTTATTCTCACCTCCACATCAGCCACCTTCATGCGTGTCCCTTCCTTCCCAACAAAGATATCATCCACATCTACAAGCAGGAATCTGTCCAGTGATAGACTGAGCCTCCTGCCTGTCAAATAGCCAACCGCGTCCACGAACAGCAGTTTGTGCAGCCAGAAGGACAGACTTGCACCGAAGAGCACACGCTGGATTCCATCGTGAAGACCCAGGTCTTGTATCACAGTAGCTAACAGCACCCTCTGCAGAATGGAATGTGTTGACATCTCAGCAGGCCTGGGGCTGGCCAGCAGTACAGACTCATAGGTGCTGTGGTTTGACAAGAAGGTGGTCCAGTTATCAGCAGGAAGTGGGCCGGGTTCTAGTTCACTGGGCCGGGTGATGTAGAGTAGTGGAGCAGCCGGGTTGATCCGATAGTCCCACAGCGGAAGGTTGGAGCGGAGGAAGAGTGGGAATCCTCTGAGCTGTGCGCTAGATGGAGAGTTTTCATTGGCACGGTAGAAGCCAATGATGCCCACGCCATAGTCTTGGCAGTACTTATCCAACAGCTGCCGGTTCCAGGAGTCCAGGTTGACATACTTGAGCAGATTTTCATAGATGATTAAAGTGTAGCGGCCTTTGCCCCGCCAGGCCAACGCAGGCATATCACCTTTCCCCGGAGCTATTTCAGTGTGGTACCTAAAGCGGCTTGACTCCAAGATGGCAACAATCTCCTGGCCCAGCTGTGAGTAAATGCTCTCTATGAACAGCAGCACCACAGGCTCAATGCGTGTAGTGTCTAGCTTCCTTGATGCCTGCCACCGATGACTCAGCTCAGAGGGCGGCAACAGAGGAACCCGCTGGCTAGCAGTGATGGGAGCCGCGGTCACACATTCACCCAGTGGCAAAGGAGGAGCTTCCTTGATCTTAGGGCCACCACTGACATGGTAAGCCAGGTAGGCCATGGAAAGTAGGCAGAAGAGGATAAGAGCCAGAACCAGGCGGTGAAGACCCTGCTGGCGCACAGAGCGAGTCAACTTCCTCACACCAGCCATGGCTAGCAGGGCCAGGATTGCAGGGAAAGCACCCGAAGATCTTGAGGAAGAGGAACAACCACAGTTGGCCTAAGACACAGCCATTGCATCTAGGTGACCATGGCACCCATTGCTAGCGACAGGCTTGCCGCTCCTCCTTTCTTTTTCTCTGGATATAGAAAACAGGTTTATGAAAATGCCCCAGGCTCCAGATGTCGACAGATCAGTCCATGGGATGTATGTTTCGTTTTCATCTATGTTCCTTTGGTGGGTCATTCGTCTGTTTGAACAATAGTTACATTGAAGAAGCTAAGGATGCACAGTGCCTGCCTGGTAACAGAAAGCAAGGAGGGATAGACGGAGGGAGAGGGGATGAGAATATGAAAAACAGGGAGAAAAAGAGACGCAAGTACAAATTAACTATTGTCACAGAGCACATTTAGAGAATGTTATTACAAGTAATAACATTCTTGTCTAAAATAAAACATAAAATAAAGAAATGTACACACCCACATCTTGTAATAATATTCTCACTCTGTATGCTGCCTCTGAAAAACTGTACAGCTGACAGTGTAATGAGGGTTTATCTTAACAATTCATTATTTTCTTTAGTTTCTCAGGTTAGACAAAGCCACTTTCCCACCCCACAGCTCATGCCTGAGTTATTGGTCATGCTGCCTTGCTTCAGCATGCTTGAAGATTAAATGTTTCATTTAACATGCAGATACCCTACAGATTTGCAGCAATGGAGCCTGTTCCTCCTTCCCAATGAGAATGAGGCTAGTTCTAGGATACACCATACACTGAAAAACGTGTTTCATCTAGCAAACTAAAGGGGTAATGAGTTTGTCCCTCCGGAGGAACCCTATACAGTACCACACAACTGGGGGATTCCATTTCAAAAAAGATTCCAGTTACAACCCCTTACAAAGCTAGAACCATTAACCACTTGAAGAATCACTGAGGAACCAGACAATTCACCAGGTATACAAGTTTAACGCTTTTCAATATTTTTCACTGCCACTTCAAATGGAATTTAAGACCAAATTTTCACTGATTATATATCAAATATAAAATAAATTTAAAATAAATTATATGCAAGGGAAAAAATATATTATTTATGTTAGTATGCAGTGAGCGTCGGAGTTGTTGAATCACCAGCAAGAGTTGCTCTCCAGCAATTTTTGGCAGTTTTCTCTATATAGATGTCTCTATATATTATGTATGTTAGCCTCAATTTAATGCATGGCTCAGCTTCATGTGAGTAACCTTGCATTATCCAACATGTCCAATGTTTTCCAAACATGCTCATATATATATATATAAAAAAGGATCTACCTGCCATTCTTCCAAGTAGAATGTCATGGTTTGTGGCCTAAAATTACAGACTATTTAAATTTGAATTTAAGACATTTTAATACACACCAAGGCATTGATAAAATGTATACACTGTTTAAATTTAGTTCGGTTTGGCACTAGATGTCATTCTGTCTCAAAGCTGATAAATATAGTAACCTCAGTAGGTAGTCTGAACTGAATTTCACTCTCCCAACCTTCCTGGTGCTAAAAGCCTGCCTGAGTCTCCTGACAACATGGCAACACACCAAGGCAACTCTGACCCCTCATAGGGAAATGAGAGTGGGCCATCTGCTGAGTTTTCCACTGGATTACACACATGGGCACACGTACAGTGACTCGGCTTTTGAGGAGTTTTTTTTTACATCTCAAAATAACTTCACTCCTGATCACTCCTTAATGATCATCCTACATATAGGCTTTCAGTTGTGATAGAAAAAATGCATGCGTAAGTGCATGTGCCTTTACACAGTCTACATGTTAAGGGAATATGTGGATGTACAATCAAGTGTAGAATCTTTTTGCATGGAATAGGTGTTTATCAGACGGATGTGTTAATACCACAGAAAGTGTGATACAGTGAGCTGCACTCTGCAACCTTTAAATACTGTGGAGAAATCAGATGCCTCAAGAAAGATGAGAAAAATTCTCTAGATGGGAGTTATATAATATAAAGGGAAATGAAGTTTTCCTTAGGAGTTGCATCACGTTCTTGTATAAAGAAAATCTCATACTGTAAGTCTATAATATGGCATAAGCTTGAAGCATTAAGCACAACTCTCTTTAATAAGACATTTCTAAAAACTAATCTCCAAAAACCATTGCATGACAAATTAGGGTGATTAAAATTGAGCTGGCTCAGCACATGTGCCTGGCACCATTTAAACAGATTAGCTTTGACTACCGAAAAATAACTGCAGTGTAGATTTCGCATGTGTTCAAGCTTAGCTTACAGAGTTCCCATCCTCCCTGGTCTCAGGAATGATGTGTGACGACTCAGAACACCTCTGTCATGGTGTGCATAACAGAAACAATCAGCCACTTTAGCAAAAATGTAATGCTGTTTGTAGCCACACAGTGGCATAAGGGTCCTAGAATGCCATTCCACTGAGTCGCAACACAATCAGTTCAGCCTGGAGACAGGTGGAGGTATACTGTAGGAAAATACCTCCAGACTTATTATTGTAAAATAAAGCAAGACAACACACAATTCAGAGTTCCTCTTGGCTACTGTGTAAAGTGTCATTTTCTCCTGTGTGCCATTCCTGTTTTCTGTTCCATTCTTCCAGACAGAGACAGACAGACACACAGGGCTCTGTTACTGGCCCATGGGGAAAGGTCTGTATGAGTGTCGGATGCCATGAAATTCTCCTCCGCTTTAGAGATGGAGAGGAGGTATAAGATGCCCTCTAGTACAAACATCATATCCGGGTAATGTGAGAACAGAATACTGTACATGGATCCGACAGCTAGGAGATCTAGTTTACACGCTACAGTGTCAGTTCCTGACACGCTGCCATTTACAGTATAAGGCCATGAAGTTGGCCTTAATCGGCATGTACTTCTATTAATCACTGGGTATATTTCTATCTAAATATGTTAAAGGTTTTTAGCCAATTAAGTTTTTTAAGTTTCTAATGACAGTTAGCCAAATGTTAGCTAGCTAGCAAACCTGGCTACTGGTTTTAATTACACAATATAATAGTTGGCCTACTGTTAGCTAGCTTGTTGGTGAACTTTGCTAAGTACTAACGTCACATATCTAATTCTGAAGAGCTAACAGCTAATGTAACTAGTTAAGTTAGTTAAGTTAGTTAAGCTAGCAAAGCAGTACACAGTGTTGATGTTATAAGATCAAATTTGTCATTGTCTGGTCAAACTTTGCACATAGATTTAAAAATCTAAGAATCACAGTATTTCTCTTTATGATCTGTAGTCTTGTCAGCACAGTGGTGAAGACACTTGTACATGTACTAATGCTTGCAGACTGGATTTCTGAACGACTGCTGATCTGGTTGTGTGATAATTCATGATGAAAATGTTACTACTGTCCACTAAGACTAACTTCCTAATGTTCATGGAGTAAAGGGGCTGGCTGAAAAACACCTGGGGTTTTGACCATCATCATATTTTAACACAATCATTCCAGCAAACTTGAAGCTTTAAACACAGCCTTTCATTAAGCTGTAAGCCTTCAGCAACTCATGAAGCTTTGGACAGCAGGCTCTGACATGTTCTTTAGCCCCTCTGAAGTACAGCAAAATATGAGTTTACACACAGGGGCCCTTTCATGTTTGGTGGAAGCAGGACAGTATTTTGTCACAGCCTGGGCTAGAAAGCCCAATGAAGGAGAGAGAACCATGCAAATTCATGACCTTAGGCTGTTTTGTCTGGAAACAAGTTCAGCACATAATCTTAGTTATTGATACATTTACACTTGATACATTATTGACTCACATTTATTTGTCATTCTCATTTTTAACTTTTGCTTAATATTAAAAAATAGATGTTATTTTTCCAAAACAGAATATTAACTAGGTTCCATCACAGTTGCCAATTATTATCCTAGATTACACTGTTTTGAATAACATAACATTAAGCCAAGCCATTTCTGACTATTATTATATGTTTCAGAAGTTACTTATTCATCTCATTTCCAACGCATAATCCATTATACCTTTAATATAATTAGCATACACAGTTTGTCATTTAAAATTTGGGGCAACAGTTTTAAACAAAATGAACATTTCGGCAGCCGTCAATAAAATAAATCTGATGACAGGTGATGATCAGGACAAGGGAGCATCTGAAAGTGCCTGTTAGTCAGGCCGCCTGAAAAATCAGAAAGCTTCCTTCCTTATACTAGCATTCAGGAATTCCTGCCTATGCAATGACTTAAAATTGTTTTGTGGGGTCTGAACGGAGGGGCTTTTGTGTTTAAAAATAGCTGCTTATCTGGCTTCCAACAAAACCAGTGAGCATGCCTTTAAAAACCACACCCAGTGTTAAAACTACACCCTTACTATTGTCACTGTGTAGTTATCATGTTATGTTATACAAAACTATCAGCTGCATCCAGATTCATGAGATCTGGGCCCTTGGATCCATTTCTTAAGAATACTATTTCTTAGTGAAGTGCAGATCCTGTGTGTCAAGGATCACTGGAAGATACAGACTCACTACATTCGCCTACCTCTAAGCAGCGGATGTTGAGAACACTTTAATTGTGTTTGACTGGATAAAAATCCACTTTAAAAATGCTTCTGGGTTTTGATCCTGTACAAACCAAGCTCTTTTAAAATCTAATTCCTTTTGAACTATAAATGTGGATTAAACTACCCCATAGTTTTGCATGCTGAGATGTCCAAATTTCAATGCCCCATACCTCAGAACTGCTCTTTACCGGACACAACCTTATAATATTGAAGTCAGGAGATGTCGTCCACAGAAGGGAGAGGTTTATTGCTGCCTTTTTGTCTTCTGTGAAGCAAAGCTGCTCAAAGATAATCTCCCTCATTAACCAAGAATAAATATTTAACAGTGAAGGATTTGGGTTAAATAGCACTTCATTAGCCTGGAGATCAGTCTCTGAATGGTGCCTATGAAAAGAGAGCCAGGGATACAAAAGAGGGAAGGAAGGGGATGAAAGGGCAGTGAGAGTGAGTATTAAGTGTGAAAGAAAGAGCTAGAGTGTGTACATATGAACTAGAGAGAGAGACAGAGATGTTCAGTAGCCTATTTAAAAGTGAATGAGGGTGAGTTGGGGGTGTAATGGAAGAAGCAAGAAAGGGAGTGAGTGAATTTAACCTGGAGAGTGCAGGCTTTTGTCACTTCCTTCCCATGCAGGATGTGTTGCCATAATCTGACTCTTAATGTCAAAACATTTCCATTTCCCTGGAGAGGAATGACTCCCAGTACCCCTTAGACTAAAGCTTTTCTTCATTAGAGCCCACTGCTGCTGCTAACCATCCACACACACAATGACTAAGCACTTTGCACCAGGGTGCCTTCCCAGTGTTCCCGAGATCCAACATGCTACCGATCCGGATAAACCAGTTATTACAAATGAATGAATGAGAGACAATATGTGTAATGAATGCAAAATACTGAGATATCAAAGCTTCTACAGGTTGAACTTTGGAATGTGCTGTAGCCTCATTAAACATTCAAACATGGTATAGTATTTTAAATTTGATATATCAGAATATTTTTGTCTTAGAAGTATATGTTTAATAAATCAAAATAAATGTATTTCATTCTACTTAATTTTACTGATACTGGCCACACTCCTCTCTATATCCTTGCGACATCATCTTTGTGCATTTGTGTTACTCAGCAATGCCAGAGATGTAGTCAAATACCACAACTGCAAAAGAAAAACCATGTGACTTAAATGCAATATCAGTAATGGTGTTGACTCTTAAAAAACATATCAGTCGTCTATGGCTCCATATTACACAGTTAGACTAGACTAAATTGAACAACAAGTGAGAGACATGTATTATAAATTCAGAAATGATAGAGGAAAGTCTCTTGAGGATCCATCAGCAGCAGGCGATCAGTTGCACTGCCAGGATGTTCACAGGCAAACTTCAGGCCAAGGTCATAGAATGCTTCAGGCTATGTTTATGGCACTACACAGTTTAAACACGTGTCTTCATTCCCACTTTAAGAACCATTACAGCTATCGGTGAAGTGAAATGGCCAGCAAAGAGACACGCGAGACTCTTGTCAGGTCTCTCTCTCTCTCTCTCACACACACACACACACACACACACACACACACACACACACACACACACACACACACAAACAGTTATTAAGAGCTGTCACTACCCATTACCCACACAGAATACCTGACAGACTCTCTCTTCTTTCGTTTTCCTTCTCTTTTCATAGTCATGAACACAATTTAAACACAACATTTACACAGATTCAGGCTGTCAGTCCACAGTGTGAACAAAAATCAAACCAAAAACATCCTTTCTCAAGCATGGGTTCATGTGAGGAAGATGGGATTGGGATCAATGTGGTCTGTGACTCAAATGTCCATCGTACAGGGGACCCTGTAAAAAACCTACCCATTAAAGGAACACTTTCAAAACACATCAGATTTCAATGGGGAAAATTATCATGCTGGATATCTATACTGATATGAACTCGGTAATGTGTTAGGAATGAAAGGATACCACATCGTTTGATGGAAATGAAAATTATCAACCTACAGACGGCTGAATTCAATCCCCGAAAATCTAAGTGAAAAAATGATGCAGCAGGCTAGTCATTTTGCTGAAATTTCATTGCAGCAACTCAAAATGGTACTCAGTAGTTTGGATGGCCCCCACCTGCTTGTATGCATGCCTAACAACGTCGGGGCATGCTCCTAATGAGGAGCATGATGACGGATGGTGTCCTGGGGTATTTCCTCCCAGATCTGGACCAGGGCATCACTGAGCTCCTGGACAGTCAGAGGTGCAACCTGGCGGCGTCTGATGGACTGAAACATAATGTCCCAGAGGTGTTCTACTGGATTTAGGTCAGGCGAGCGTGGGGGCCATTCAATGGTATCAATTCCTTCATCCTCCAGGAACTGCCTGTATATTCTCTCCACATGAGCCCGGGCATTGTCGTGCACCAGGAGGAACCCAGGACCCACTGCACCAGTGTAGGGTCTGACAATGGGT
>CM074956.1:13013686-13033511 GCA_037577455.1 Pangasius macronema | reverse complement strand
GCTGAAACTGATTAACAACCCCCTCTGCTACTTAACTGACCAGATCAATATCCCAGGAGTTTAACTGACTTGATGCTCTACTCTGATTAAAAAGTGTTCCTTTATTTTTGAGCAGTGTATACACACACACACACACACACACACACACACACACACACACACACACACACACACACACACACACAACAGTATTTACAGCAACAGTCCTTGCATGTATGTGCTGACATTCATGCTTCAGGCTTTAAAATATCACAAAGGCAGATTCATTATCTCATGATCGTTTGCCATTTTTATTGCTAATCAAATACAGTGTAAATGCTGGAATAAATACCATAATTTTGGATACAGAGAGTAAGACAGTACAGATAAAGATAAAGAATACAAAAGACAGATAAAGGAAATGAAGGAGAAGCAGAAATGGGAAAAAAATGTGGAAAAAAAGGGTATGGGAAAAAAAAACCCTTTTGCTTTAAAAGGCTGACTAAAATACTGTGTCTCTTTGTGTTTCTGAATGTCACACACTCGACTTTATATCTCCTGACAATGGAGAGGAATGGAGGCCAGTATTGTGGTGCACCCTGGGTAATTGTTTATTCTCTAGCACTGTGAGTTCTGCACAGCCTGGGACTCAGAAATGAAAAGAGGAGCCAATGGCAGTGATGAAAAACTACAAGGAAATGAAGGGATCCTAAAAGGAAATCCTCTCAGGAATTGGATCCATTAAGACAAAGATACACTGGGACCAAATGTGCAGTGTAAATTAAAGGCAGTTTGGATGTTTTCCCAGCTTGGGTTATCACATGGCAGTAAGCCATTTCTATGTGAGTGTGTTAATCCTGGACTTTCACAAATGATAATGTTTTAGAGAGTTTTAAAGCTCTTGCCTTCAAAGCAGCCATTTTAACAAGCTAAAAAAAGTCAAGCATTGCAATTTGTTACAATGTTAAGAGAGATGAACACAGCTATAAAACATTCACTGTGAAATACACTTTGAGCCTCACACTCTCAGAGTCCCTTAACCGCATGTGAAAGCTGGGAGCTGCACGTCTAGGATGGAAAATGATACTCTTACATTCCATTCAAATTCAAATTCCATCTGTGAGGAAACTCAGTAACAGCATACAACAGCTTCTAGACTTATCATGAGACATGGAAAAAGGTGGATGCATATAAAGAAAAGAAGCCGAAGAGAAAAGCAGACGGAGAACAGCTCAACCTAAGTGCTTATATGGGCTTTTAATAGAATCTTTTTCAAAACTACACCTGAATGCATCATTCATCTGTTAGTGCCAGTGCAGAGGAAGATCAATTCCAGAGTTTCAGAAAGTACACTTCATGACAGTTTGATTACTGAAAATGATTTGGCCATAAGCTATTGTTCTCTCCTCTTCATCTAGATGCCAAAGCCTTTCCTTCAGTCAAAAAAATTGATTTCCTTTTGAGACAAAGGGGTGGAGAAAGGTCCAGACTACAGCAGTGCTGAATGTTAAAGAGCGGTGGGGAAAAGCCTGAAACAGGCCCATTATCACAGCTCAGCTAAATCAGTGGATTGGGATCTTTGGCCATTCAGCATGCTATGAGAATTCAAATCACAGTTAACTTTTTGTATTTGAAGGTCAGAGCTTTATGGTGATAAGATGAAAAGGAAGAGCATTGAAAAATGAGTCAGAGCTGTATGGTGATCCTCTGAAAACATGCTTACTTTCCCTACTTATAGCTGAGAGTGTGAGAGGATTAACATGCAGCTGTAGCACATGTAGCTGTGTAGCACGTATGCACTACCATTAAATTGTTTTCCATTCAAAAGACCCCTTAGTTAATTTTTTTATATGGTCTCTCAGTGAGCATACATTACTCATATTCACGTGTGCTCATATTCACTCAATTAATATAAAAAGAACTGTTAATAGTACTGTTTAGTAAATAGTGGGCAACAGGTAGCATTGCCACCTTACAGCTCCAGTTACTGTCTATGTGGCCTTTAGGTGTGAATGAGTCCAGGAACAGGCTCCAGATTAACATGACTGACGAAGATAAAGCAGTTAATGAAGATGATGTTAATAATTGTGCCACACAATATAGACAGAAATAGACAGAAATGCTTTTCTATAAACACATTGATAGGTGACAAATTAGAGATAAAACCGAAATGAATAAATGGAGAAAAAGTGTAGATGCTTCCAAACAATTGAACAGTATTCTAAATTTGAGCAATTAACATCTTACTATGCTCTGTGGTAGAAAAATGCTGTTCAGGTCCAGCTGACCATGATTTTGTATCAAAATGGCAAGAGCAGAAATGGCAGAAAAGACTGCTCAAGTGGCGAGTCTTTCAATAGGAATAACAAGAGGAACCGTTTAGATCCATAGGATCGGCATCAGTAAATAGGGTTGGAAATTGTGGTCGAAAGTGCATATTCAATGACTTTGATGCTCATGCATTAGTCTGATAAGTAAGGAAAAAACAGAAGAGCAACTGAAAATGTCAGTGCAGGATGCGATCATTCTGTCAGCAGGAACAGTGCGTCCACAATTGTGGAAATGGCATAAAAAAAGTGATATGGTCAGATACTTGACAAATGGGCGGGTGCCTGGTACAAGCCTGAGTGCTTGACTCCTACAGTGAGGGGGTCTGGTGGCTCTATTATTATGTGAAGGGCATGTATTTTTGCTGCCATGATCTGGGTCCATATATAAAGTCCAGATCACACCAAATGAATTATATCAATGTTATGTTTAGCATCGCGTCATGTGTCGCACCAAGACGTCATTTATTTCCAATTTTAAAAATGTTTCAATCCACACAGACCATCAGAGGCACTTCAGAGGCACAATACACTCAAGCTCACTCTGCTCTTATTTTTCTTGTTGTTACAAATCCAACATGGATCATGGTGTCCCAACATAAAGAACATGAACAAGGAAAAAGTTTGTTTTTTCCTTTGATTTCTCACCAGTCCATATGTTTTAGACACATTAGGGCCTTTCGCACCGCTTTAGTTCCAGAACTAAATTTACAGTACTAAAGTACTGGGTGATTTTGCCCAAACTATTTCCCAGTACCATTTAAAGGATTGCATTCGCACCAACAGTGGGCAATAGGGAGTGACGTAAGCCGGTCGACAGTGACGTCATTTGTGCACGGCGTTCAACAACGAAAACAAAGAAGAAAAACGTAAAAAAAACGGAGGATGGAGGACAATGTGATCGGAGCTGTGTTGCACTTCAGCGTCCGTCAATCTATCGCTGTTCTCCATACTTGCAAAATAAGTTGACTACATCTACGTCTACTTATGTCACAGATAGTACCAGTTGTGCTGGTTAGACCCTGCTCCGGAGTAGGAGCTAATATGGTTCTCAAAAAAGGCAGTCTGGTACTAAAATCACATCCAGTTCTGGAGGTGCAAAAACGCCAAAAAGTGGGTAGTTCCACAATTAGTTCAGGTAATATGAAAAGGTTCCCGTGGTGCGAAAGGCCCTACTGTTAGGAGATGGACCGCATAAATGTGATGGAAATGTAAGAGACAGAACAGAGTACAAAACCTTCATCAATATCGTCGACCAGCCATAATGAAATCTCCGTTAAATGCTGAATAGCTACTGTGCAGAGACTAAAGACCCCCACTGTGGATGAATAAGTCTAGAGGAAAGAATTGTCAATTAAAAGGGCAGTTCTCAGTGGGCTTTGCTCCCTGTGCTGCTGTCAGGGTCTGGAGAGAGCAAATACAATATGTCCTCAAGGCATTTTTCATCAAGCCAATGTCATGAGCAAAGGCTGATGAGCAACCCAAGAGACTTCTTAAAATGTGATCTGTTCCAGTGTCAGATGGCTTTTACCACAAGGATGGAAGGGAGGGCTGACAGTCTGATCATACCATAAACTTTGCTTTTATGTTAGCAATCTTTAGAAAAAAGATCTGGACAGTAGTTTATAGTGCATTATGTAGTTTATAGTGCATATGTCATTGACAACACTGGTCATTTATTCTTCTGTACACAGTCAAGCAAGACTTTTTCACCAAATCTGCTTAAGGTTAATAAGTCTGGTATAACCACTAATCTACTGTAAATCACAATAAACAAAAACACTCAGCTGACACCGAGTCTGCCAAAGTGCCACCTTCCCTATCCACTGGCATATGCCTGGAAAATAACTGTGCATGCTGCAGGACCTCAGATCATGGGAGACAAGAAAAGCCTTAAGCTTCAAGATGAGAGAAGAAGAACAAAGGCAGGACACTTTTGCACTTGCCAGCTCAGATTCTGGTGGAAGCTTGGGTTATGCTCCATTCTGCACAACTCACTTTCATAGTCAGCACAGCAAACATGAACCAATCCATACCATATTCTCTGCTGCAAGATCAGATCAGTGCGGTGAGAGCTATGTCCTGCTAACACCTGCTAGATTAGGAAAGTGAGAAGTTCTATCTTGGTTTTGCAGTTTGTGCTAGGGCTGCATGACAAGTTTGCGCAGTATCCCCAACATGAACAGTTAACACAATGATTCAATGCTATAAAGTTTTATCATTTTTAATCAACAAAAATAACTCTGTACATTCCTTCAGATGTTTTCTATAAATATCTGAGAATAAAATCCAATTATCTAACTTCAACTTATATATATCTGACTACGACTTCAGTGAGATTAGTTAGTATTTGAATTTGGTATTTGAATTTGGTATTCAAATGTATTTGGAGATCATGTTATTCAGGTTATTTGTACAGCCTTTCTATACTACCATTCTTCCACCACTTTGGTCTATCATCAGATATTTTCCACAAATCAATTTTTTTTTTTTAATTTCCCCTATTTTCTCTTGTACTCCTGGCCACAGATGACTATGGAATCACTGGGATTCAAACTAACTTTTCTGTTGTGACGCCTTAGGATCATGCTGGATTCTGAAACCTATCCTGGGAACACTGAGCATGAGGAGAAAATATACCCTGGATTGGACACCAGTCTTTTGCAGTGCACCATACACACATATTCACACACTAATGTACACCTGGGGCAATTTACTGCAGCCAATCCATGGTTTTGAGGTGGGAGGAAAGACCTGGAGAACCCAGAGAAAACAGTCAACAGTAAGTTCATTTAGAATCTAAAATGCTAACTTAAGTTCTTCATGCCCATTTCATATTAGCAAAGGCTTAAAGCCAGTCTTATTGCTTGGCTTTGGTTAAATCTCTGTGAACCTTTCCAAACTCTCCCACTGCCTCATCTTTATCTCCTGTCACTGATTCGTGTCTGTAGAGAATTTGTTAACAGTGCACACACTGTGCAAAAGGCCAAACAGTCCGGCCCTCCCATTTCACTCTGCGTACACTACAGTAATGACCCCTGCTGAGACTGGACGGACATGTTCACTGAATACAGCTCACTGCCACTTCTGTAGGATGCGTACAAACCGTGCAACTTTCACTCAGATGGTAATTGTAGACTCTGGTTTTTATGTTATGTTATGATAACACCTGAAAGTGATTGCTATTAATGCAAGTTGCTCGCAAGCAACCTTTAGCTGACATCCAGTAGTCTAGTTCAACAGTTCACTAGTTCTGTTTAATGCACTATTTGTTCACCTTAAAGCTGATGTGTCACAAAGGTCATTAGCCCTCCCTTTTAAATTCTAACAGTGCAAACTAAAGTAGAGCGAAATGGAGGATGGGCATCATATAAGCGAGGATTGATGCTAATACATTACTGGAATCGCAGGAACAGCTTAAGTCTGTCTCCATGACAACACTGAGAGGAGTGCTCCAGCAGCAGAGCACTAGGGGTTCTCCATCTTTTTGAAAAATCGGACATTTAATGCTACCGAGAGGGAGACGCATACAAAAGCAATCTGATCTATTTGGAATGCATTCCTTCTCTGTGTTCATATCAAGAAATATTGAAGTTGATTATTAATGTGGTGTGTGTTAATGCCCCCGTCATCTAGAGAACAAGAGGCAGAATAGACACTGTCATATCCAATACAACAGAATTTAATGAGAAAATGAACTGATGTGAAACAACTCAAAGGCAAGTGGTAATGAGTCACAAGCACTAAAATGTGTTCAATCCTCAAACCTTTAGCTTTGACCTTTTTTTAGGAAGAAATTTTAGCTGAGGAATTTCACACCAGCACTGTGTGCACATCTGCCAGGGTGCGAAATCTTTTTCATTTTTACACCTTGTTCTAAACAGCTGTCCTGAGACAACCTGTCCCTAAAACTCAGTCTACATTGTTTTGCCGGTGAATGGAGAAATATACACTCACCNCACCTGCTCATTGGAATTATCCAATCAACCAATCATGAGGCAGCAGCACAATGAATAAAATCATGCAGATACAGGTCAAGAGTTACTTAATGTTCATGTCAAACATCATAATGGGCAAAGAAATGTGATCTCAGTGAATTTGAAGATGGCATGGTTGCTGGGGCCAGGTGGTTTGAGTATTTCAGAAACTACTGATCATCTTGAATTTTCTCACATAACATGTTTACACAGAATGGTGAAAAAAAAATCCAGTGAGTAGCGCTTTAAGTGGATGGGCTACAACAGCAGAAACATACCAGCCAAGAACAGGCTACAGTCTGGACAGGCTGAAAACACTGCTGTGGATTGCAGATGGTAGGGTCAGAATTTGAAGTCAACAGCATTAATCCATGGGCCCAACCTGCCTTGTGTCAACAGTTCCGGCTGGTGGTGATGGTGTAATGGTGTGTAATAATTTCTTGCCACACATTGGGCCCTTTAATTTACATCAGTTGAGCATTGCTGAATGCCACAGACAATTTGAGTATTGTTGCTGACTTTGTGCATCCCTGTATGGCCACAACTCATCAACGTTATAATGGCTACCATGATAATGTACCATGTCACAAAATATAAGTTGTCTCAAACTGGTTCCATGAACATGACAAAGAGTTCGGTGAACTGCAGTAGCTTCCCCAGTCATGGGGAAGATCTGATCCAATATAGCACTCTAGGATGAGGTCACAGCATAAATGAGAGTCACAGCATGAATGTGCAGTTGACAAATTTGCAGCAGTTATGTGATGAAACCATGTCACCATAGAGCAGAATCTCAAAGGAATGTGTCTAACACCTTGTGGAATCAATGTCACAAAAAGCTGAGGCTGTTCTGAGACCAAGGGTGGGTCCTAGTATGGTGTTCCTAATAAAGTAGCTAGTGAATGTATGTAGTAGTATTGTGTTTTATGGCTATTTGCTTGTCTTGAATATTTTAACACTCACTAGGACAATAGGGCCTGACAGAAGATTAGGATCTAAGAATGACAAAATGGGCTCCTATGTTTGATACTGCAATTTAATAAATGAGAGATGAGATAAGTGAATAAAAAAATCTATGCATACAGGCATACTTTAAATGATAACATCCACCAAGGAGTTCAGCATGAAAGTAAACAGAAATTCACTTCCTTTAAAGTATCTCTTGCCCAAATCCAGCACATTAGCCTTTAATAAAGTCCCCTAGTGCCCTTTGAAGAGGAATCTGAAGAGGCTGTTTCCCTTCATCAGCAGCGTTTGAAGATCTTGGCTCACCTGCCTCCAATTGCGATCTCTCACATTCTCCCCAAGTCCTCAATGCACAAAATCACACAGGCCTAGTGCTCTTAATTGCACTCTCCATTACTTTCAAGTGTTGCTTATCTGTGAGAATGTACTGCAATTATTTTTTTTATCAAGGTGGCTTGACTCAGTCACTAATAATAGTCTCCGCTCTCAAAATCTAGACAAAGACACAATGATCTCTTTAGAAAGCACAAGTCAGACTGATTGGTATGATTCACGCCGCCATGTGCTTGAGCTGATTGGCCTTATTTTACTGATTATGAATTGCTGGGAGGAAAATCAGGAAATATTCTCAGAGATCTGTCAAATAGATGTGTGTGTGGGCTTTTATGCCTTGCTGTGCACACACTCATATTCACAAATGGTCTTTGCAGCACGAGGCTTTTATAAAGCATGCATTCAGAATTATATTGAATTGAATTGTATTTTATTGAAAGGCATCTAAAAACTCAGCATGGTGCCCATGTACCTGTACCATACTTGCATTATTTATACTGGTATACCAGCTAGTATACTGGTGACTGTATTAATCAGTAGATCAATGCTGTTTTCCATTCCGTCAGCAACAAGGAATAAACATGAATAGTGCACCGATTCACTCATATAAATAAGCTATATATAATATTAAATGAAAATATTATACAGGCTAGAATTGCATAATGTATATCCACACACCTACAGAACTTTACAGTGACTTGTAACTGTATCCTGCATTTCTACAGAAACACAGGAACTTTCTTCCGCAGTCCGACAATCTAATTGTGCCATACTCAATGTGGCCGTATTAACATTTTAACACGCTAACGTGCCAAGTGTTTCACACAGGTACACACATTAGCCCACTGCCAATATCAGCAAATTACTGCATAATCAGAAGATAATAAGTACACCACAAGCTAACAGTATTCTCTGCTCTCAAAGTGTTCTCTAAGCTGTAATTGTCACCTTAGAAATCAGTGTGGGGTTGATGAAGAATTTGTCAGCATCGTGTTCTGACATCAGTTTGGACTGGAGGCAGCTCTTGTTTATTATAGGAATGCTAGACTAAATAAGTCTCAAAAAAGTATTTCACTGAGATGCAGTTATACTATGTGCTTAGATCCATTACATCATGATTACAATGACAAGGGCACAAAAAACACTATATTGTTTTTAATGTTAGTTTGAAATGTACAGTAAGCTTCAGATGTATTTGCACCCCTCATGAAAAACAAAAATAAAATCAAATGAGTGATATTTTGAGATTAAGTATATGGGGGATGCTCTATAGTTTTATTTTAACAGAATATTTTTTCCACACATAAAAACAGTAAGTGGTGCAATTTTTCTGCAAAACACTGGTTTCAAAAATGATCAGTACACCTACAAATAATAACCGGCGATGCCTCATTTGGGAAGAACAACAGAGTTTATTACTGTAATTTGTTAACAAGAAGAAGATTGGAGTACACTTGTAGAACGGTCTTGTAGTGTGCACATGCATCCAATTCCTGCCAACTTTTAAAAACCTTTATATTGTGTCCCTGGTTGTGCTTAATGTTAATTTTAACTCTGTTTTTATGTATATTTAAGGAAGGTTTTATGAGAAAGTATAGGCTGTTTGAGAGGATATTCATATCCTCATATTTTTTTTACTACAATAATTCTTGCAATTCTCTTAAAGGATGTGTGTGGCTCTGAAATAAACGGATGATCTGAACTTAATATATGATAAAATATTTCTGACTAAAGTTTAAATAAAATAGTCTGAGCCCAATGCTTCTTCAACCCTGCAACACTCACTGGTATGCATTCCAAATTCACACATTTGTGATGGAGTATTGAGTGCGTGGATCAGTTTCTAATGCTCATGTACGTGTAACACAGCAAATGTTTAGTTCAAGAAGGTATCTGAAATGAAATAAAAATTTTCGCTGTTTGGAATCCCTTCAATTCTTTACATAGCTTGATACTTTTACCTCAAAGGAGCATCTCACACAGGCCTGGTTGTGTAGTATATGTGTGTCATATAGTTCCAACCCACCTGAATACCGCCACAGGTCCACATTTGTGGCCTGCAAACACACGGAAGGGGAATTTAAAAACCAACCACTAGCTACTGGTGGAGAGAAAACACCCTGAAGACAGGGTCTGCAGATCCAGACCTTTTCTGAGACGCTTTAATATTTTCCAAAATATTTAGAGAGATTTGGGCTGAAATCAAGGGCAGATGAAGGCTAAGTTTAGCTGAGAGGAGCAAAGCATGTTTAGGCCTTGGCCGCAATCTGAGCTCTGACTGTCTGAGTATGGCCTGTGTGCACTCTGGCCGTTTTTTTTTTTTGTTAGACTTGAAGCCCATTTAATGATCCTTATATAGTATATGGGATAGAAAACAAACTGGTAATATTTTTATACCTTTATTTTAACAGAATCCACTACAAAGGTGATTTATGTAGAAATGGTTATCATAAAGCTACAATTAAATAATAGACTAATTAAATATCAGTCCACTGGGTATACCAAAATTACATTTAGGCCTTCAAGCCTGTAGGTTCAATCTATGATCAATGGTTATTGGCAGACAGTCTGTGAGAAGGTCAATATCAGAGACAATGTGGTAGTCAGCATTTGTCTATCATAGCCTGCGGACCTAAATGCTCCACATACACATGGCAGCCCTAATGGGTGAGCTAAAAGACTAATCTTAAGATCAATATGATATGTGCAGCCTTTCTTGTGCTCCAGAGCAACAGATGCACACTAACTGCAGCAGAATTACAAACGAATGAAGTGTGGCACAGATCTGATAAGTAATTAACAAGACATGCTGGGAAAGGAAAAATAATCAACAATGAAATTGTGTGATTACCATCCCAAGTTTTTTTTTTTTTAAACAATAACAGAAAATAAAGAAACTTTTTTAACGAATGACAAGTTACATTTTATCCATTTATAGTTACATTTCATATTGTGGAACATTTGTGAAACAAATTATTTCCTGTCATCACTTACATTGTAACAGCTATAAAGAGTCATCCCTCACCAGCCTCTCCGTTTTCTCTCTTGAAGTCAGTAAGATAAAAATATGCAGCTTGTCATGTTGTGGAGAAACCACAAAGGGCTTTGTACTGAATGCTTCGCTATGCCGGAAACATAAAGGAACTACTTTTCCTCTGACTGAAATGCTAACACTGGAGGGTCCTTCCAAAAATGCTAATATATTTCTCCTCACAGAAAATGATTCTTTTAATCCATTTATATCGAGTGTCCAGCAAACAAGTCCCAGTGTACGTTGAGGTCTTTGCAGCATAGAAACGATATAGAAATGAGAACATACTCAACTACAGAAACAAGAACATACTAGAACACACATTTTAATATAAACCTGTGATTTGCTGAAACTAATCTTAGAGCTGTGCTGTTATTAAAAAAAACAATTACCTTCTGACCAATCAGAATCGAGAATTCAACAGCGCTGTGGTTTAAAAAAGTTTATTGTGAATGCTGGCTATGTTTCTATATTACAGTCTTACTGACATGTTTCCTCCTTTATGATGATAGGATGCTTCCAGTGTGCTGGCGTATGCAGAACAGTGAAGGCATGCTCACCTGAGTAAACACAAGTGCTGGCAAGGCAGCCCTGTCAGAACTGCATATGCTCCTTAAAGATTCTTTAGAGAGCTTCAAATCTGCTACACAGGGAATTTTACAAAATAGGTCTACCTAAAATCACCACATAAATGAGCACATAACAATGACATACCATAGACTCAACATACAGCAAGGAATGAAACGAGTTTCTTTTGAAATTGAGATTTAATCATGCATCTGGTGTAGTTTTTCACAGTACTCTATGATGTGTGTCAGATCCTAACCCAAAACATGGCAGAACTAGTGCATTCATCTATAATTCATTGCTGTACATACTCTGCATTTTGGAAGAAATAAAATGAATTTTACTACTATATTGCGTTACAAATAAGATTGTATGCCAGAGTGAATCATTTCATCATTTCATCTCTGATTACCCATTACCCAGTTTTTAACCAGCTTTTCCCATTTTATCCATTATCACTCCCAGCATGAGCACAGCAGCACACAAGGCTGCAAAAGCATAATATCTGCTGGGGATTTGCTTCCAAAACGCACAATGACATAGCCTGACTTATTGTATGATGAAATGTATATTTTAGTCCCCACAGAAAGCAGAGATCATGATCATGAAGGTTTCTCTGTGACCGATATTTAATACGTAACGCCATTTTATTTTAAAACACAAACACATACATACACAAAAATGAAAATATATTGTTGTATACTAGCCATCCATCCTTGACGATAAACAAAAGAGAAAGCATATCAGGTTCACAAACTGTGAGCGAAATACTGTCAAGCAGTTTCTACAGAAGCGTTTGTGTGTGTGTGTGTGTGTGTGTGTGTGTGTATTTGTAAAGTAAAAGAGAGGAAAAACATGCTGTAGCTTGTCTGCCTCAATGAGCCTTAACACTCCATATAGCACACACACTATTTCTTTCCCAACTCTTCCCTCACTTCCTCTACTTCCCCTCCTTCTCCACATCAGCTCCTATATATACACACACACACATTAACGCGGTCTGACACACAACACACACACATACAGTCTGTTCATAGAGAACCTACCAGTTCTGAACTCATGCCTGGCTGCTATACTTAAGACCACTTGATGTGACTTTTGGTGAGAAAACAACATGGAACAACTATCTCTCTCTGCAAATACAGCAATCACACACACACACACACACACACACACACACACACACACACACACACACATATATATATATTTAGGGTTAGGGTTGTATATGGACTGTAGAATCGATATCTTATACAAATCTACACACAAATCAAAGACACAAACAGAAATGAAATATAACTATATAACTGACCAGAAACCATATGCAGCAACAGTTAGGTACAGTTGTCTTCATCTCTGTAGAAATCTATGGAGAGGAGGAGCAGTAAAGAAAAGAGGAGAGTCTGTTAGCGACTATGCAGCTCACACCATGTGTCTATTAAGCACATCTCCCACTGATGGAAAAGAGATTTACACAAATTGCAAAGCTATTTTTAACATGCTTGTGTTCAAACCATTGTTTCTGCTGAGCATAAAAGAAAACAGAGATACCATCAGGACTAAATGATGGCATTTGCTATAAACATCATTAAGACCTCCCTCACAGCAGGCACGAAGAGCAAACTGGACACAGAATATCAAAAAGGAACAAATGCCCCACAACGAGCAAATGAATTGCATCAGCAAACACCCTTTTCAACTCATAGATAATTAGCCTAAATTCAAATAATTTGGTCCAGTCTAAATGCACACAAATACTGTGTGTTACCACCCACACAATATCATTGAAATTAAAAGGACAGCTTCACCATAGCAACACAGCAAGCATCCCCACTCACCAGTCTTTCCATTACAGAAAACTCCCACACACACCTGTCCCAGATCACCTCTGGTCCCACACTCTTCCTCCAATTTGAATGTGGGCAGAGAGGAGCAATGAGCTTCCATCAAATCTGTTAACACAGACTATTTATTCAGGTTCTGCTCAGAGAAGCCCCTCTGGAGTCCTTCTGATTAAAAACAGTGAACACAATAAGCCCTTAAGTTCCATCAGGTTATTTTTCATACCCAAACAGAGCTGGAATGTCTGCAAGCATCCCTTGCTAGTAAAAAGATTAATCATCCTCCACAGACACACACACAATAGCAACTGCAAATGTGCTTACATGCAAAGATCTCCAAATGAACTTTCCATACACATAACATGTAATCCAAATGAAATGTATGCACATGCTGGGAGGAGCAATGGGTGGGACTAGTGTTACTATAAATAAAAGGATGGGAGTCCTGACAGAGGGTAATAACTATCTAATGTTAAAATTGGTGAATGTTAGTTCGGCGTGTTATTAGAGTGTTCAGAAACTTTGTTATTTTTAACAAGCTTGAAACTAGCANGCATTCATCTTCAGTAACCATTTTATCCTGGTCAGACAAGTAGAACATAATAATTGTTCCTAGAATATATAAAATTGAGAAGAAAACTAAAGGGAACACATGATATAGAAAACGTTTTGCATAAATAAGGAAAAGGTTTCATGAGCATTAAGAAAACCAGACAATGAATGTTCTCATTCTTGAATCAAATTGTTAGCTGGGAAAACACATAAATGCACGCCATGGCTGGATCAGTAGACAGGACATTAAGAAGGTGCACTCATGCATTTATCTGTTTCTTTCATATCAGCATTCCTCATTCACAAGATTATGCAAATACCACATTATTATGAAATATAAGCATGACTATATTGACTAACTCAAGTCAACTCAAGTACTCTTTTAGATCTACAACACTCTCTGCACAGGAGACAAAGACCAAGAGATCAAGAACATGAGAGCAAGTGAGTGAAGCTCAACATTACACTCCAGACGGTTTTTCACCATGTGAGGAAACAAGCTCTGCTCCATACGTTTTAACAAGATTGAAGTCTCCCCAGCCGATGACGTGAAAAGTAACAGTGCTGATGGAAACAGAGCTGATGTGGCATGAGCAGATGAGGCCTATTATATATTAAGTAGTGTGAACAGAATGCTGACACAAGCATGGCTACTCAGGAAAATTCTTCAAGTTATATAGAGTCCCTTCCTTCGCTGTTCTACTCTCCTGCCTCTGCCTGACCGAAAGCTCTTTTCACCACAACCTCCTAAACTAATCACACCATGAGGTCATTTTTTTTGGATAATTTTTTGTTATGCACAAATGAGAACTGCCAGCCTTTCTCAGCGCACAAATTAAACACATCCACAGAGCAAGTATTCAGTGCAAATATAGAGGTTCCAGTCATCTTTGAATTGCTCTCATTTAATAATACTTTGTTCAAAGCATGCAAAACAGTATACACATATCATGCCCAACTAGGCCATGAGTAATTAGTAGGAAAAAGTAAGCAATTAGTATCATTAAAAATGAAGTAACCCCATCATTTCCTGCCTTTGGGAGTTTTTCAGAAATGTCTGGATGCGCTACTTGTTCTCAGTGGAAATGAGCAGGAGACGAATCAGATTTTCTGTAATCACATAATAGCTTCCAGGAACTCTGAGTGAGTATTAAAAGCCAATCTACTTTCAGAACCAAAGATGACTTTCGCTCAGATATTCACCCCTACCCAGTGGAGCTTTACGAAAACTGCATCTACTACAATTACAGGTTAAAATTTTGGTTATTTCTCAGACATTTCATCAGTTTTAATGCTATGTTACCTCAAAATTAACCAGCAAGTTACACACTCACACTAACACACACACACACACACACACACACACGGCTTGGAGATTCTTACCTTTGCTCTTATGGGAAGTGCTGACCAGGCTTCACCTGCAGGATCAAAAAGAAAAATTAGCTTTTGAGGTACAACGTACTTCAGACACAGTACCTAGATTAATGGCTGTTCCTTTGTGCTTATGTTTTATGCAATTAATTGCACTAAGATAAACATGGCATGCTTTGTCATGGAAAAAGTCGAATTCTTTTTCTTGTGGGCATCCATCGTAGAATCTAAATTTCATTCTTGAAGACTAAGTTTTAGGAATCAAGAGCCAGTCTGGTTTATTCAATCTGTAAATTCATGCTTCACACTTCTTTTATGACGACATCAGTAGAACGTTAAAATGCCTATGAACTATCGACTCCTAACTGTTATTGATTTGGTTCTTCCCTCTTCTGTGATCTAGTGACAATTAAAGGAAAAATAATTCTTACATTTCAAAATAAATAGATCATTAAGCACCATTAGCTCAAAGCCTGTACCTAATCACTGCTGCTGAACACAGTGTGTCCTCCATCAACACCATAACCACTTCATTACAANATTACAACTCACACACTTCAGTGGCCACCGCTAAATGTGAATGAAAATACAAGTCAGAAAGGCATCTCAAAACATGTCAGTCAAGAGGGGGCAGCAATCATCCATATTGAGGTTTGATCCATAGTCATGACCTTTATATCCATATGACCTTAAATAATGGGGGCAAAGGAGGTGCAATCACTCGCTGCCACAGAGCCGGAGGAGTTTATGGAAGATGACTGCTCCCCGTTAAACATATTCATTTGCAAACATATGCAATTCATTAATTCCACTTCCTACTCAGTAATGCCAGGTGTCATTATGTGTTGTGATGGTGGAGTAAGCTCCAGAGTGTGCAGCTCCAGCAGCTCCCTGACTGACAGGCCTCTTAATGAGAACCGAGAGGCACAATGGCGTGGCCAGCGTCTGAAGAGCGCCCTTATTACAGTACGCCGGCCGAGTGTGTGAGCTGCCAACCTGATCTCACTAGCCTGTGTGTACTGCCAGTCTGGAATCTAAATCAATCTGGTTTATTCTGCTGTGCATCAGGGAGCAGAACCACATTTTAATTTATTTAAGAACCATATTAGGTATTGTGTGGAAATTTAACTCTGTACTGTCAGAACAACTAACTCAGATTAAGAGCATTATTATGCGCAGGAATCTGACAGCATCAACATATCAACATATCCCATCATTGGGTACGGTGATAATAAAAAGGTGCCTCTGTATTTGACCTGTGAATTGTTTATACAGTTTAATGTGTCCATTTCTCTGGCAGGCATCTGGAGGCAAAATAAAGTAATATTCCATATGGCTGAAGGATTAAATTTGCTCCCCCAGTGGTGAATTCTCAGCCAGGGGCAAGTCTCTTTGACTCAAATCCAAGTATTAACTGGTACAGTATTACAGCTTCCAAGAAAAGAAGGTCTTACCTACTATAGCTAACCAACTGCTCATGAAAGGCAGCAGACCTCCATGTGGAGCCAGTGTGTGTGATGTGTGTGATAATTCTGCTCTTAATTTCTAACTTAAACTGTCAATATAACTGATGCGTACATTTAATAGAGCTCATTTATTCTGTCAAGTGCCGCATTGCAGCTCTATTGTGGGTATTTGATACAATAACTATTGCTATCTATAGTCTATTTAATAATTTAACAATATGCAGCTATTATCAACACATCAGTATGAAGAATGCTCTTTCTCTATGCCATCAAACCAAATTATCCAAGGCTAAATACTCTTAATAGCGCTATACGAAGTTCGGTGGTATGTTACTATCTTAATTATTTTAATTACTGGTGTTTTTTTAAAACAAGCAGGTAGCAGATGGACAATTCCTTTATGTTTCAACATGAGCTCATCTACAACAAAAGAAAAGATGGCCTTTTTATCACACAAAATGCTGTTTCCATTGCCTCAACACTAAGTGAAGCCATGACAGACAGTGTAATAAAACAGAGTTGTGGACAAAGTCAAGGGGCTCTATGCTACAGTGAGCAGCCTTGTTTTCAGATTCAAGGTTCATGGCTTTTGATAAATACATGGTACAGGCAACTTAACACTTTTCCACTTCCTTCCATCTTAGAGCGAAGTCCTTCACAGCCCATTAAATCATCCACTTTAGTGAAGGTCAATCTGGAAGATGCCAGAGGGAGTCATAAAGCTCACGTCTCTTAGCATCTGGAGCGAGTAAGTGCAGCGGCACACGGCTCTGAATGGTTTATGCATTTCACTGTATTTCACCGCCATTTCATTTCATGCACAAATGCACATTTTGTTCTCTCCATTTCAAGCATAAAGAAACATTACCTTTATTTCCATTTAATGTTTTCCATTTAATGAGTTATTTCAGTGTGTAAAAATAAAAGCTTTGCAGCCTGAGTGCTGTCAGTAATTACAAAAGATACAAATGACATTCAAATGGACGCCGACACACGCAAACCCACAGATCCAGGTTTATTAAGGCAGCATGAAAGTGGAGATCTCACTTTCTTTCCGTGTTGTATGTGTAGGTATATGTGTATTACCTTTTGTATTTGTGTTTTTACATCCCTGTTTAACCTTATCACCTCCCTCTCATTCCATATCTATTTGCAGGTCACGATCTGTGAATCTCAACACCTCCATCCATCTTTCTCTCTTTCTCTAGACTGTATATAGCTGATATTCTAAAATTCTTATCAGTACCTCTGCTTTTTGCAATGGACACTTGCTTCTTTTTATCTCCATAGTTTGTCATTTCTTCTGACAGTCTTTCAAAGTGAAGCAAAGTCTCTGTTTTGTAACACAATAAACCAGCAGAAATAAGGAGAAGGATACAGGAAGCCAAAAGAGAAAATGCTCTATACACTGCGCATGTGGATTTTCCAATATCGGTACACAAGGCAAAAGAAAATGAGATGTCTCTTTGCTGCCACAGGTTATTTAATGTAGTTTAACAGCATGATGATATCAGAACGGACATATCCATATACAAAGCTGCACAATATACTATCAATCATTATTATAATATTTGTTTCAGCAGTGTTATCACTAAAACTCATAACATAATGCCATCAGCAAAGACATGCAGTTAAAAAAAAACTGCACAAATGATGACAGTTGATCTAAGGTCACATCAAGTGTATCTTTGAGTGAGCATATGAAAATATAATTGTATAAATATAGTTTTATTCCATATATGAAATCAAACAGGAAGAGGGAAGTCATCAGCATTCATATATAAACACATGATTTAGTTCATTAGCAATGTTTTTCACCAATTTTCTCAAATATTATCATAATATTCATTGATGCTTTCTAACTAGCTAACATGAGCTAGCCTGACAGGATTTCTGAGAGGAATTTTAAGGAATATACATATATGAATATGGATAATATTAACTGATAATTCTAGCCAGTTAGCTATGATGGCTAACACGACAGGATTTCTAAGAAGATTTGTAAGTCATATTTAAAAAAATGTTGAGATGCTGCATTGCTACTGCTGCCTAGATACCTTTTTGAGTGCAATCATAAAACAGTGCTTATTTTGGACCTTTGAATACTATATATTGAATACTGAAAATAAAAGTGAAAAGCTTGTCTGCATTTTGGCTTTTCATCCACACTGAAACAGCATTCCACTCTAGTGTGGAAAATTCAGCTTGATCTGACCAGCTATGATGCTATGATCTATGATGTAGCATTAGTTGCTGCACTTCAGAAGGTTTTTCCTTTTAAATAGCATTTACCAGCTGCTAAAGATGGTCTACCAGTTTGACTAGCTCAGCCTGTTTTTTGGCAGATGGATTTTTCAGCAGGTATTTGACCACTAAACTCTGCATCATGAAAATTCTCTCTAGGGCCAGATACATTGTAGTGTGGATGGAGACAGATATTTGGAAAAGCTTATTTCTATTATACTCTTACAGACCCCTCATATGGACTCAAGTCCATTTGCACCACTCAAAAACACACACCAGTCATTCTGTAGGTCATTAATGCTAACTAAAGAGTATCAATATAACCACAACAGGCTATTGCTATTTTTTTCCCCAAAAACACAATTAACAGTTAGTCAGAGGCCAAATTCTGTGACTTATTATGACAAATTAGAGATTTTGATCTTACATCACAACCTACATTAAACCTATATCAGAATATAGTGCAAGGATGAGAGAAAATCATCCACACTAGAAATCATCCAAGACTGTACCTTTCAAAAAATATTCTTAAATAATCTCATAACAAAAAAGAATCTTCTGCAGTGGAGCCAGAGCCAACCCCAGAACACTGGGACTGAAGGTGGGAATGCAACCTTGAAACTTTTTAAAGTCTTAAATGCTGAAGTAAAACTTTCTGGATGAGGGAAAATACTGCAGGTTCACCAGAAGTCAGATGTTTGAAGAATCAGGAGACTAAGAGCCAGGTTACAGTAAAAGTGATGGTTTATTTCATGCACAAAGACAACCTGGTCACTCCTAGCTTAAACATCAGGGCAGGTATTCCCAAAGCTTCTTAGAATTCTCTCAGAGAGCTCCTATCTTAGCCTAAAAGGTCCTAGCTGGGAGACTAAAAGAGCAACTCTGAGTAAGGAAAGCACAAAAACCTTTATCTTAGTGAGGAGGTGTGCTTGATCCCGTTGGGATGATGCAGCAATTCAAGGACTGTGATTGGTTGATAAAAAAATCTGTAAAAGTCTTAAAATGTGCTCTTTGTGAAAATAGAATATATGATAACAGAATGGACAGTGAAATCATAAAATGTTTGTATTAAGAAATTGTATAATCATGAATACATGCAAAGTTTCTGTTATAGGCTAAATATCTTAAAGTTAATTAAAACAGCCAAATGTTGAAAATGTGTCTACTTTTG
>CM074956.1:12893532-13013586 GCA_037577455.1 Pangasius macronema | reverse complement strand
TTTACTAAGATTTAGTCCTAAATTTAAGGGGAAATTCTAAGAAAACGTCATAATTCTAAGAATTTTCTTAGAATTCCGTCAGTAGGAGCAACGTTTAGGCTCAGGAAGCTCTGTGAATACGGGCCCTGATGTTCACAACTAGCTTTTACACTGGAGTGTATGTGTGAGGAGACCAGGCCAAGATAGGGTGGATCCATCATGATTAAACCACATATGTTCACACATAATCAAGGAAAATAAGGAGAAAATAAGAAATATATTCCACAATGCCAACCTCAAGTTTTCCCTCCAAAACTAATGCTCTCACCACGTCATTCTGAAGCAACACCAAACCAAAGTTTCTGGTTTTCATGGATACTCAAGACACATGCATATGTGAGTGTTTATATGTTGCAATACATCCTACACACACTATGGAATTGGACCTATTATTATTATGATTACTCATAACAGGAAGTTGGGGTGATTTACCAAAAAATGTGCATAGGGCACTTTTGCCCTCCTTGGAGGCAAGCCAATGTAAATTCCTATCTCACTCCATTGCTCAAAATCTCCAACTTTTCTAATTCAGCCTGAGGGGGAATCTAAATACTGAACATCATGTTGACTGCTTTGCTAATTACAAGTAGACCGTGTCACTTTAACTTCATCAGTCAACCATTAGTTACTCATTATGAAACAGTTTGCATCTAATGTGCAATCTGTCAACACAGGGTTATAACAGAGTTCAGGCTGTGTGAAAGACTGCCTGGTGCTGGCATTCCAGCTCTGACATGTCCTAGCATGTGTGCCCCGGGCCAAGCCACGATGGCAGGGAGGAGCACCTCAGATGATCTTCTGTAAAAGCAAGAATTAGTCTGGAGGAAAAAATGCATTCTTCTTGTGAAGTTCTGGTGATCACATCTACTGCAAGTTCTAGAAAATGTTATCTGTGCATGTTGTACCAACCAACCACTGTATATCCCTAAATAAACACAAACTCTGATCGCTATAAAGAAAAAAAAGATGATTTAAGAGAAGCATTGTGTAGGATAAAATGAGAGAGATAATGAGGGAACGGAAGTGTGAAGTAGATTCTTGATAGAGGTTAGTGAACTAGGAGAGAGACAGAGATTGAAAAGTGAGGAAAATTAAGTATTTTTCCCCACCAGGAAGTAACTAGATGATCCTACTGACTAGACTCGTATTACTTTTGTTTTTTTATGGGCAGCAGGGAAAAGTAATTAAGCCAACAGCTGGGGGAAAGGAAACAGGATTAGAGAGTGTGTCCAGAGTGGATCTGCTGTAACATGACTCAGCTATTTACACTAATAATTTATGGTTCCTTTAAATAATTACACATTTCTGCATGAGTAACTACAGAGTTGTATATAATAAATGTTTTATAAATCTATAAATCTCAGCAGGAACTGCCATGTCTACAGGTATGTTTCGATTTGAACCACACCAGTAAATATTGCTTGTAGGAAATGCTTGAAACATAATAGTCTTTGGTGTGATTTGTTCATTTCTTCATGATATAAAAAGAGACCTCGGTAGCAGCTCCTCAAAATACGAACTAAACCAAATTTCAATAATTCACACCATGTTTTAAAGGTCACCACCCACGCAAAATTGCATTGTATAAAAAATCTGTCACTGCTTTGTGAAACCATACTACCTATGTTGTCAAATTTGTATAGTCACATATTAGAAAAGCAATCCATTTCAGAAGTATCTATTACATTCAAGCATTTTGCATTCCCATGAACAGGCCTTAAATATGACCTTATCTTGATTAATAATAAATCCCAGGCCTCCCACCACTACACCACCACACCACCACACCCAGAGCATCTCCGATAATGCAGGATCAGCACCACAGACAGCAACCCAAACACAAAAGCACATGGAAAAAAAAAAAAAAAGGTCAGGCAGATCAACCTCACATAGCTGGAGCATGACTTGCAGGTGGCAACCCATCAAGAGAAGCAGAAAAAGCCTCCACACCCAGTGAGAGATCCATCCATCTATCCATTTCCTGTATCGCTTATCTTGCACAGGTCGTAGGGAGCCTGGAGCCCATCCCACGGGACTCGGGACATAAGGCGGGGGACACCTTGGACGTGGTGCGATTCCATCGCAGGACACAATCGCACACACACTCATACACCCATTCTCACACTATATACAATTTAGAGGGGCCAGTCAGCCTACAACGTATGTCTTTGGACCCCAGTGAGATATTTGGAGACTAAATATGAGGAAATGAATTAGCAAACTACACCTCCATCACCTCCTACATCTCCAGAGGAACTAAATGAGCCATCCTGACTAATGCACACTAGAGGTCCACAAGAATGGGTGACAAATTCAAGGAAAATCAAGAAAGGTGTTGGGTCAGTACCTTGGCCTAGGTTCTACAAGTCTGGAACTGTACTGAGGGATGAACACCATTAATGAAGGCCATCAGTCAGAATAATCTGTCCATTGTAAAATGCATAGATACAAGGTTGTAAATTATTGTGTTTTGTGAAATATTACCATCTTTATTGTATGTATTTATTATTAAGACCTAAATGAATACTTAACATTCATGCAGAAATCTTTACAGTTCCAAAGCTTTCAGAAATTATTTCACAGCTATAAGAAAAAAAAACAGCTGCACTTTAAATTACAGCAATTGCTTATTAATGGCAGGCTGCAGATGTTCTGTTGTGTATGTGAGCATAACAGCCAAAAATCAAGCCACAGCAAGTCAGTGGCTAACCATGGAGAAGAGACTGTCATCATATAGATTCAATATTCAGACCGAGCTCTAACCTGGGAAAAGTTTTAGTGTTTTTTGTCTTGGTCATAGCAAACTGCACAAGGCCCACTTCTCAGCTCACAGGGCTCATGTCTAACTTTATGACACATTTAATGTATTGGATTCCTCTGCAGGCCATGTGGAAGGGGGAAGGAAAAGGATTCAAATTAAAATGGTAAATTAGATTCAGATTGTTATCATGTATTACTAAAGAAATAAATAGTCTTACTGTGTGTTATTTTCATAATTACTTCTAGACTGGAGATACTAAAAATGTCTGAGCTTTCAATAAAAACATCTAATTTAATTTAGCATTAGTCATTGTGAGCTGCAATCTCTGGCTCCACAGTTTAATTGGTAATTTTTTTTGTCTGACTTATGATACATGCTTGATGTTTGAGGTGGTATTGCTTTTGTCAGATATTGGGAATATTAATACAATCTTTGCAACTGCTAAGATTATAGAACACTTACTCAAGACATTTCCTTAGGGCCTCTTCACTGAGCAAGGCTGCTGCTCAAGGCTGAATGCTTCTTGACAAGAACAAAACAATAGGCATTGGGACCATTCAGAATTTAGCATCAAATCTGCTTGTGGTAATGGGAAATAGGTTATGAGTGCATATATCTGTGGTGTCAAATCCTGCAAAACGTCATCCAAAGACAAAACTAAAGAATACAACACCACAAAAAGAATGTAGTGAGTCATTAGAAATATAACAAATATATGTCTCAGATGTAAATGAAAAGAGAAAGCACAGAAGGAGAATATAAGAGCCGTGAGGCTTATGAGGGGATTGTTAGCAAAAAGCTTTCTGTTGGTAGACCATGCTTTTCAGCCTCTGGTCTCACTGAGCTACACTACCATTAGCTAGAAAAACAGCAGACAGCATCCAAGGAAAACTGCCTTGCTCTCCAAATAACTACAGAGGTGAGAGTAGATAAAATCAGCTTCTGAAGGCTTGCATCACCTATGCAAATATTTAAAGGAGACACTCGGCTTATAACAGATTAGAAACTTAAGCATTTATCTTGCTGTCAATTTCTTCTAAATTGCTGTCAGCACCTTCTAAACTAATCACTACCAAATTACATGCAGGGATTTGTGCTGAAAGTGTGTTTTACAACTCACAAAGAGCCATGAGGAAGGATACAAATTGACTGACACACACTATCTTTGGAGTCACAAGGCATTAGTGTGTTGTGTGCTGACAATGAAACTTACAGCAGTAGCAGTACGACCACATGGTTGAGGAAGGAAGTTGTCCCTAACAGAGGTTTAAGCTTTCATTCATATATTTCTGCTTCGAAACCAGATATTAAAACAATTAAACCTGTTGTTTTAATACTAAATCTTTTGTAGTAATGATCACTTAATATCAGCAAGTGTGAAGCTCATGAATTCTCACTGCTGATGCTGATGGAACTGCCACAGACCTATGGTGCTGCCTTCTGTTTAGCCCTATGCCCTATCTGCAGAGGCTTGAGATCTCATATTGGTAATGTTATTAATGTTATTAATGATACATGTTTAGAACCAGAGTCCCTGCTCAGCAAAGTACATTAGTGTATATAAATTTGGTAAGCTATTTTATACCGGTAGCTGCAACTGAGAAAATATTACCTTGTTTGAGCAGAAATTAAACATCATGAAAAAATTCTACCACATCACCCTAGCTTGGCTGAATGTGCACAAATGAGATTAGACTCAGATTTGTTTCCCATGTATATAACAAAAGCACTTCTATAAAAGCATCTGCTAAAGGCCATAAAGGTAAAAGTAACCCTAAATTCAAACTACAAGTACAGCTTCAACAAAACATTGCACATGATGTGCTTGGTTATGTTCCATCACTTTTTCCAGTTGTTTTCTCTACACTTCCAGGTTACTTGTGTACCTTGGACATCTTCCCAGGAACAAACATCCAAATGCATTGCAAAGGTTTCCCTTGAACTAGCTATGCCATTCAAAATACAAGCATCAATTTATTAGGTCTGCAAAGACTGGTTATTGGTTATGACATCCAATTTTATATTGCAAGCCATCACTCTATTTTTGTACCAAAGAGTGCCTTGATTTAATATTGTACAGCCTAAAGGGTTCACAAGTGTTGAATTCACCTTCAATTAATGTGAGGCTCCATTGACTGTCTGTTACAAAAGAGGAAAAAGGTATGAAAAATCCTTGGAGGTACCTATCCACCTAAGAGCAGCTGACAGTAGTCTCCATACTTCTCATGCCTGGGAAATGCCCACTACTTCAGGCAAATTGTCCCGAAGGCTTAAGCTCTGAAGTTTTGGTATCAGACATTGAGCTCATAAAGCCTAACATATCACTATAAGTCCTTGGAATTAAAGAGATGCTCTTAATGATATACAAGTGACAAATTAAAGGAAACACCAGAGGCTCTATTATGCTGTGGAGGATGGTATGGGTTCATTTATCCCCAAAGAATGAAGTGTCACTGCAAATCTATACAAAGTTTTTCTGACTGATCATGTTTATCTTATGATGAAACATTTCTATCGTAATTTGCAGTGGCCTCTTCTAGGATGTTAATGCCCACATCAACAAGACATAAGAACTCACTAAATGGTTTATTGAGTACAAAAGTGAAAGCAATGATATGCTATGGCCTTCACAGTCACCAGACCGTAACCCAGCTCAACACCTAATGGAATGATGTGGAGTTGGAGTGATGTGTAAGACAACACTCTCCATCACTACCATCAAAACACCAACTGAGTGATTATCTTTTGGAAAAACAGTTGTCACCCCTCCACCTCAGTTCCAAGGAGTGATGAAGCTGTGATGACAGCTTGTGGTGCCCCAACACCTTACTAAGACACGTCTTGGTGTGTCCTGTAGTTTGTCATCAAATTTGTTCAATACAAAATTAGGTTCAAACATGCTAAAAAAGTGACAGTGTATTTAGAAACCCCAATACGCCACGTACAATGTGAAAGCAATATGGCACACATTACAGTAAAAGGCTGTCTATATTAATAGGTTTAATGGGAGCAGAACAGAGCTGGAGGTTTAACAGAGTTCATGCTCCCCAGCTGTAAGGGAAAAATGCTCAACCCCATGCATTTCCCATCACAATAGTGTCCATCAGGTTTTAATCAGCTTTATCACAGTGACCCAGTGGAACTGCACCATAGAAAACCGGCTGTTGGATGACCTCCCATAACCCATGCCTTGGGTTGGAGTTGGCAAGTGATCCTTCCTGTCATAGACAACAGTTTCCACTTTTTAAGGAGTTATTACTACTGCATGGCATATTGCCAGGATTAAACACAGAAGATGTAAATCTGGGTCAAAATGCCAAGACAAAAGTAAATGATTGAGAAATATATAAATTCATACAATATAAATGTTTATCAAAGATAAACAAATGCGTCTGATGATGTTTCAATATGAAGGGTTGATGCATACTGGGCAAAATGCTCAAGGTGAGTAAAACATTCCCAGGGTTAAGAGGAAGAGCGGGGAATAGTGGGGTGCATGTGGACAGTGCCAGGCTATGCCTTCAGACATGCATTTATTTTTAAGAGTGGAACCTCATTCTTCTGCATTTTTTAAATGCTGGCAGTAAAAGACAGACAACCATCCCAAAAGCACCTCATTTTCAACAAAACACAGTGGCTTGTTTCGGAATGGTTCTGACTGTTTTCTTCCAGCAAAACCCTCCAGACTGTTTTGTTTGAAAGTTCTCTAGGGTGAAATGGTTAGTGAAAATATGCAAGTCAAATGCCCACATGTTGTGTTTATGTATTTCTGTAAAAATGCTAGCCACAAAAACAGTCTCTCCAGATCACTGTATGTGTTGAAAAATTACAAGCCATCCCTTTATTTTTATTTGAAGATAAAAAAAACAACAACATACATTGGGACAGAATAATGTATTACAATTTTTGGCTTTCTTACCAGTGGCAAATGATGATGATGTGCAGAAACACATGATCACAACATGTAATTAAGTGTGGAACAGTAAAATATTCTCAGTTACAAGATTTACAAGCATTCTGTTCTTTAGCAAGCCTCCCCATCGGCTGTAATTAGCCCCTAAATGTCCTGTTTTTTTCAGTTACTTATCATTCAGTTATTTGTCCTATTATGCAGTTAATTTACCAAAAAGGATATAAATACTATACATTATTCAGTAGGTACAGTGAAACTTTCAGCCTGGCCCAGTCCACCTGTGGCATACTCTTGGGAGTTAGGAGGAACACCAGTATGAGCATGAAATGGACAGACAGACAGACAGACAGACAGACAGACTCTCAGGCACATGAAGGAAGCCACATAGGCCAGATGTTGGCGCAACAGCACAAGGTTTTATTTTGTGATCCATCTCTCATGGAACCATAAGCCTTGCAAAGAAAATTCCTTATATTCTCCCAAAAAGCCTCAAGAACCGTTTAGCTCTGCCCACTCTAATTTACGATAGTTAGCATAATATGTAAAAATTACTTTTGCAAATTAGTCCTAGGATTTTTGGTTTATCATCCCAAATTTTGTGTCAAACTACTCAGCAGGGTATGAACATGTTGACATTTATAAGCAATATGGCTGCCACATGTCAGTCAATTCTTATGGGGTGGAGCCTAATTTACTCAAACTTTACTCATGATTAGTTGCATGGATTAAAGGCTAAGTGGTGCACTGAATTGTTCTGCTAATCTGTAACTGGATTTTAATTTCTCTTGGCTTATTTCAAAAACATCAAAATCAGCCAAAGGAGTGTGTCAAAATCAGCCAAAGGAGAAGCAATCCTCACAAAACTTGAGGATGTCATCTTTATTGTTCTAGGTAACCACCGGGGGCAATATTTGCTGAAGGTGCTTGGACCCCGATAATCGCTGTTTGCAATTTGTATTTGTTACTGAGTGTACCATAATTCCTGCACATAATAATAATAATAATAATAATAATAATAATAATAATGGACATTCCTCATGAACTACCAACTGGTCGATTGTACTGAAGGTCAACTTCAAACCTTATGACATTTTGGCTGTGACACTAGGATAAAAAAAATGTTTTATAATAACACAATATTGAATTTGCCGACAGTCCTCCCTACAGCTAGCCGAATGTGTCTGGGCCATTAATAGTAGAGGGATCCCAGGAGACATGCAGGCCTGCGGAAACCCCCAGAGGTATTCACTGTGCGAATTAGACCACAGATAGAAGGATTTGGAAACCCACTGGGCTGTAATGCACCTGCAGCTACAACCATTCAGACAGTAAGTCATTGTGACCATGGTGTTATGGCAATTGAAAAGAAAAAAGCAGGATTATGAAAGGAACTAGGTTTTAAAACAAACACACATTTCACTGGTCCACATTAGTTCCTTATCCCTGGCCACAGATTTCGACCTGACTTTCAGCAAGCTGTTATTCTACTTTCTAATTCTACCACCTGCTTCCCATTCAAAGCAAATATTCTACATAATCTGGCTGCAACAAAACCTCTGGCAAAACCCAGGTCTCATAAGGCAGCATGAGAGAGAAATCTCATTGTGAATGCAGCAAGATACAAAAGAAAAGTATCCCATTACACACTCATACGCCTGGGAATGAGCAAGAGGCTCAAGAGCCAATCCTGTATTTGTTCAAATGAAAAGTGGAACAAAGAAGCCTTTTTCAGTCTCAAACGTTATAAAGAGTAGCTGTGGTGTGACCCAAAAGACACACCTTACTGTTCTTCCAGTGTAAACCTCTGCACAATAGAAAATATATTATTCTGACTAGACTCTAATCCATAGAAAGTGCATATGTGGTTGTTTTAAACAACAGTTGGAAACAGGTGAAATAATGGCCTCAATCCCAAAATTTAATCTACAATTTAAAGACTTTATGTACAATATTCTATGTAATATATGCACAAATCCACTCATTGTAGCTTCATTTATAGCTTCAGTTGCTCATTCCACTTAAGGCAGAACCAGTAACCATTCAAGCTCAAGAAGGCAAGTAAAATCCCATTTGTTCACATACGCAAGTTTGTCTGTTTGGGCTATACAATGTGCTGAGCTAAGTAGAGATGGCAGGATATCATTTTTTTTTATATATCGATACAGATATCCAATATTTTTTTAAATAAAAGGAGTGCTTTTTAATTCAAGGATTTTACTTAAGATGGCCAAATCAAATTACCATAATCAAAAACTCAAACATTCAACTACTTTGTAAGATGAAATACATGGCTATTTACCACGACTTACACAAAAGTGCATCTTTTTTAGTCAAATAACATTTAGCAAAACAACAAACAAATGTTCACAACCCACTGCAGGGCACAAGTGCACACACAATGGACAATTTGGAAATGCCAGTCAGCCCACGACGCATGTCTCTGGACTGGGGGAGGAAACTGGAGTACCTGGAAGAGATCTCTGAAGTGCGGGGAGAATAAATTCCACGTACACAAACTCCACGCACACAGGGTGGAGGTGGGATTCAAACCCCCAACCCTGGAGGTGCAAGGCATACATGCTACAGTAAGTATTTAACCACCATATGCCCCTGTGCACAAAATAAGATGATAAAAGATTAAAAGACCTGCTAAAAAATAAAAGAACTGTAATTCCTGTAAAATGCTGCTAAATAGCTAGCTACACTCTGTTGTTTGGGGAACTAAGGCTGCTGTTGTTATGTTGTGATGTACTTTAAGTCACTTTACATTATGTCATGTTGCAAGAAAATATATAATGCTTGATTTGTTACTGAAGCAGATGATTTGTTACTGAATTGGAATATCAAATCAAGTACTTTCTGCTAATATCTACCCAATACTGTGTCATCTCTAGAGCTACCTGAACTGAAATATGCTTCCTGAACTCAAATTTCAGTACTAAAGCACTATGATAAATGCTCTGATTAAGAGCATACAATGTGGCTAACAGTGAATTTACTGTGCACTTGTAATGGGAACATCTCATATCTTCAAGCTAGGTTATTTGACTTATTATTCATTGTTTGTTTTCCAGATTTTAGTGAATGTACTGAAGTATAATACATTTGATTTCTATTATTTAGAGTGTAGAAATTCAAAACATTCTACAATAAAGAGTAATCCCTAGGAAGACTCAAATGTGTATACAGTATATGAAATGAAATAATCCAAACAGTGCTTTTTAACCATAAAAAGACAAAAACAGGCTTCCAAAAATGCAAGTGTGATATGGTTCAATCCAAAAGCTTGATATGATATGGTTCGATCCAAACCCTCAAGCTAATGCTAAATACAGTTTTATATTCAAGGCTAATGAATGTTTGAGCCAGTGTCACACTTAATGCTAATTAACTGACAAGGGAGAATTTGACCTATATTTTTTTAAAATCTGTTTCTTCGTATGGAACTCATCCATTACTCTCTCTGGGTTAGGAAGTAAAAACATGCTATTTCATACATTTTAATGTGAAATCTTTCCAGGCGATTATCTAAAACCTCACAAGTAGTCTAGTCCTGTTGTACATGTCACAAATGCTGTATAATAAAACAAGACAAACTGTGCAGGGAACTCATTTTGATTTGATAAAAAAATAATTATTAATTAAAAATTCATGCTCTAAATTTAAAAATAGCAGTCTGTAATCAAAACATATGCCTAGCAATGCCTGAGCTCTTTATGAACCTTGGTGAGGGTGCACCTCTGAGCAATGATGGCACACAAACACTGACAGAGAGTGTGTGTGTGTGTGTGTGTGTGTGTGTGTGTGTGCGTGTGTGTGTGTGTGTGTCTGTCTAATACTGAAACTGTGAGTCTTAGAAACCAGATTAGCAAGCTTGGATGAGCAATCGATTAGATAAAAGCCCCTGCTGAGGAGAGAAAGGCAGGCTTAGCCAATTCTCCAGTGATGTGGAGGCTTTCAAATAAAAGAAAACTGATTTATTAAAATTAACTGATTTGAGTGAGAAAACAATCTTTGCATCATTCTATATCAGTCCCTACCTGATCTCTCAAAACAGAGAATGAAAATGCCAAACTTCTAATTTTCCATAAGTGCCTTATCGTAATATTTTAAATTGAAAAACAATCAAAAAAGCACATCTCACATAACTCTCTGGCTTATCTAAGCTTCATGGTGGCAAAAACCTACAAGTCTTGTCTAAATATATAATTTCATTTTAAGAAGCTTGAATTCCTTAAACCAAAAATGTCCAGGTTTAGCCAAACTATGCCTGACTTTCATGGTGCTTGAAATAGAGGCACGCTAAGAGCTGGATGAAACAAGAGGGCAAAACCAATAGGAGAGAAAGAGCATGTCAGAGGGAAAAAACAGCACCACATTTTCCATTTTCCTCTACAAGTGAGAAAGCACATGAATTATGGATGCGAGCTAGCCAACAGCGTGAGAATTTGATCCCTGACCAGACAGCTCTTGGCTCCCTGTGGAGCTGCCCCCCTGCTGCTTCCTTTTCACGTTGCCATCCATTCCACACGACGCACTCCTCACAGCCAAAGGACAGAGAACAGTGCTTAGCTCTTCAAGACAGATCGCCCTCTTGTCTTCATAGGAATAGAGATTCAGCTCAAATGGTGTTAGTGTGTTGTCCTTAAACAAAAATATGCTTTTAACTATTCCCCCCAGTGCTATTTTTCACCTGTTGCCTCAACCTCCATGAAGGTGGTGATGCATGGTAGGATGTGGCATCCATAAGGCTGATACAGGAGACANGTCCCCTGGGACATACAGTGAATGAATTAAGGCCACCTTCATAGAGGACCTGGCATATGAGTGAAACATAGGCTTATAGTTTACTAGACTGAGACAAACACACACACACACAAAACTGTTTAACGTAGACTTGTTTTAAAGTGAATGTGAATTACTATGAAAACAGTAACCTGTTAACTAATAAAGGTGAAGGGTGAAGCTAAAATTAACCTGAAAGCACTGAATGTGGTAGGAGGGGACACAGATAGATATTTTAAAAAGAGAAAAAACAAAGAAGAACATTGGCAAACCTTACCTAAAACACAAATTCATAAATATGTAAAAGTCATGCATTATAAAATCTTGGTAGCTGCATATCAAGTAGATTAAAACCTCAGAAGAAAAGCTTTATGAACTGTGGGTGAGAGTCAGCATAATTTAAACTAAATTTTAAATTACCTCTGAAATTTAGTATAGCATAAATTAATTTACATAATTTGCCAAATTGGATGATCATAATTTTGTTTATGGCTCCATCATAAATCAAGGTGGTTTATCCAACTTGGTTATGCATTCTCGCACAAACTACGACCTTCAATACAGTAAATTACCTTGGGCTAAAACAAAAGTGGGTTCATTATCTATTCCTGTAGTTTTACTAACATAGCACTTCACTATCATCAAAGAGCTCAAAAACAACAATGAAGAAAAAATAAATGTAATGAATATTCCTATAAGCCACCTGATATACACTGATACATCTCGTGTTTCTACAAACAACCTACTGGTCTCGCAGAACAGACCTCAGCCATGGTGTTCAAGGCTTACTTTACAAATCCTGGTACAGCAGCGGTATCTTAACATACATTAACTAGTTAAACAAAAACCTGACAAACCTAAAGATGAACATCCAGACATAAGCATCATGAAATGTGTGTCATAATGTCTGACGTATGTACTTGTAATTTATATGGGAGCTTTAGACATCCTGCTTAATACTGATCACATTAAGGAAGCAGAGATGATAAGCAATTGTATTTGTGCAGTGCAAATTGACTAGAGTTCTAGTTTGCTGATGACGTTTTTCCTGAGATGGATCACAGCCTTAAGAATAGACAGAGGACGCAATGAGCAGCGTTCATCTGCACGTCTCGGCCCAGTGTTCACTGGAGTTCTGACTCAAACCATTTATTAATGGTCTCATCACAAAATGTGCAAAAGGTCTTTTATTTCTTTCTCTTCTTCAATAGGCATTGGCTATAATTACTGAGTCGGCGCAAAAATATTCCAAGAAGCGTCCCGTTTACATTCCAACCACAACATGATCCAGGCAACGGCTGCAGTACTTTTGTTCAAAACTGTTCATTTTTATTCTCAATGGACATCTGAGAGTTCACAGTCCTGACTGTCCACTTTACAAAAAAGATATCATGAACGTCACATTACTCTCCCATGCCATACAAGTAAACTGAACCCAAGACCTTTGATAATATGTGAATAGCTAATTCTCATAACATTCAGTAAATCACATAGAACAAACAATGACAAAAATGAACAAATAAATAAATTGTACATGCCAGTAAGCATGTAAAGAGCTGCAGTTAGTAAAGGGATGGCTCAAGTCCAGAAAAAAAATAGCAATTTGAGCTATCTCCTGACACTTCTGCACAGAAACAGATTAAAAAGGGGGGAAATGTTTGGGTATAATGCATAAAGATAAGGACACTGTAAGTGTCTTGAGAGGAAACACTAACTATTAAATAGTTAATATGTCCCAGAAAATAAAAAACAACCCCACTCCAGTTGGTGTTCTTCAGTCAGTCTGGTGGAGCTGTGTTCACTCTCTGGGTGAACTGTGTCAATAATGAAATCACATCTAATGCAATTACAGCGCGGCAGGTGCACTGATTATAAGGCACAGAAACATCAGCTAGAGCTTTTATTTGCTCTTGTTACATTATAATACCAAAAACACAGCTTTGCTTAGTTTGGCGCAAGATTTCCCCCGAACGTGAAACTTTCCATAATGTAAAACATTCTTTCTTAATAAGGCCAGTGTTTTACCCCGTCAAGTTCATCAGCTATAACATGTATCACAGATGTATCACAGAGCCCAGGTCTATCTGAGCTTCAGCTCGATTTCTCACTCCACTGCATCGCTCCGACACGCCACATCGCAGCCGAGTAAAGCCCAGCAGCGGCTCTACCACCACAGCGGCACTTCAGCTCCCGAACAAGCGCACAGTGTACTCACGCGTCTCCGGTGCACACGTGTCCACTTACCGCGTGAACATCCGCGATCACAGCACGCAGAGCGACGCGAGCTGGGGGTAGAACAGCAACTTTCCTTCGGCGCTTGAACGCATCCCGCTCCGCTCCGCCATGTTCACTCTCTCTCTCTCTCTCTCTCTCACTCTCTCTCTCTCACACACACACACACACACAGAGCAAAGAGTGTGGCGCTGCGGGGAGGGCTCAGCTCTCTACAAAGCTACAACTTCAAAACCCACACACACACACGCGCGCTTCCTCTCTTATTAACTGTTTACCTCACCTAGCCTGTGTCGTACAGTCACCCTATTATTCATGCGTTCGCGTGTGTTTGTAGGTCTACAGTTACTGTAGCTCATCTGTTGCTATGCACACTTTGTCAACCATCCTACTTCCTCCATCAGTGGAAAATAACCACCACAAGGCCCACACTGACCAGACACTATTTCCGTGACACTAACACTGATTGAGCGTTGTGGGTTTGTTTTTGTGTACTTACTGACCTATTTATTAGAAGCAACTACCGAGGTAGCAACCTGGCATCATATCAACCGTTCCATTGAGTCAGCGTTGGGCGAACAGACAAAATCACCATTAGGGCCAACAAACTTTCAGCAACCTTTAAATCTATCTTGCCAGTGGTGGCCCAATATTGCAGAGTTGTTATGAAAAGTGCTCCTTTGCCACAATGGCCCAACTGTGTATGGAGAGCGCCAACATAGCCACCCAAAATAGACATTGGGTCAACATCAGTCTGGCACCTTGGGGGTTAGTTAGTTAGTTTACCTTGCAGGTGTACAGTTAGACACTGTCGTTTTTCCATGCACAATTTGCATTAGTTGTCCACTAGCCCTTTATTAGTGTCAGTTACTGCCGACAGCACTGTTGTTGCCTGGATAGCTCTAGGTAGTGGACTGTTGACAATAAAAAAAATCAAATTATAAATCAGAGCAACTCTGCTGCACCTTATACACTCATACCATCAACGTTTAATTTTTTTTATTTGTAAAAAATGTGACTTCACCTTTACTTAAGGAGCATGCCAGAGATTTCTCATTTAAGGTGACTCTGAAGGATGAGCTGCTCCTCTATGAGTTTGAACAAGTGGAAGAGGTTAAGGAGGAGGAGGTTGGCGAGGAAGAGGAGGTTAAGGAACCTCCTCCTCCTTCTCACCCTCACCCTCTTCCACCTCCTCCTCCATCTTCTTGTCCTCCACTTCCTCCACTATCTCCTCCACTTGTTCAAACCCAGAGTGGAGTGGCTCATACTTCAGAGTCACCTTAAAGAGGCCTGTGCTCTGCTTCAGATTACTTTTTGACTTTGATCAGCTTCATGGAGGAGATTGAGGAAGAGGAAGAGGAAGAGGAAGAGGAAGGGGTTTGCGGAGGAGATTAAGGAGGGCATTTTAAATGGTCCCCACCTTAGCTATGTCTCTGAATAGGAGCATGTTTTTTTTATACTTAAACAATGAAGAGTGAATGAAGTCTTGGTTGAAAATTTTATAAATCAACCAAACTAACTTTTCATCAATAAAAAGCAGAGCTAGGAGATCCTCTGTGTGCTAAAGTAATTTTATATTTTAAGGCACAAAGCTACCATGATGTATATAACATGAAAGACACTGACCTCTGACACACACTGTTCAGTCAAGTGTAAAAGCATAGAGGTGACAAATTCATTATCTCATATCCCATTTTGCATATGTCAAACATATGACTGGCCTGATAAAGGTTGTAATCCAGTCCACCAACTGAATTTAGAATCTGTGTTGCAAATAAAAATTGTTTGGTGGGCAGTAATTGAATTGAAAGATAAATTTTAAATAAAGTGCTAGTGTATGTTAGTTTAGGGAGCAAAATAGAACAAAATTTAGAGGAAAAACAAGGGGATCTTTTTTGGAAGCTATCCAGCTCAAAGTTCAATGCGCTGTGCGTACGTTTCAATGAGTTGTGCATACTGTTCAATGCATTGTGCATACTTTTCTGCTCACCATGGTTATAAAAAGTGATTGTTTGAGTTATTATAGCCTTACTGTTAGCTCAAACAAGTTCCCTGATTTCTGTCATCAACAGGATGTTTCTATTCTACCTGCAGACCTGGAGTTACCTCTCTCTCTCTCTCTCTCTCTCTCTCTCTCTCTCTCTCTCTCTATATATATATATGTATATATATATATATATATATATATATATATATAGAGAGAGAGAGAGAGAGAGAGAGAGAGTGTGTGTATAATTGCAGTCTCTTCATCTGTTCAGTCTAGTATCTTAACCCTTGAACAGTTATAATATAATCATTAGTTTATAGCGCCCTCTTCTCAAAGGTTCATTGACAGGTACAGTATAACACTTTTTGCTTTGGTGTGTTCGACACTTATTAGTAAAAAGTCATTTGTAATTTTTAAATCTTACTTTATCTTCTTATGGACCATATACTGGGATATTTCTGTGTTGGAACTGTATTTACCTCACATGTGCTGCATCTGCCTTTTTCTCTTGCATGCAGAGGGAAGGGAAAAACTTCAGAATAAAAAAAAACATGCAGGAGTTTTAATTCTGAACGAGGCGGCACATTGGCACAGCAGGTATTGTTGGTGAGTTCCAGGGTCCTGTTTCTAATAAAGGATCCTGGCTTTACATTTAGGGTACATTCCTGCCTTACACCTTCTGGCTCTGGATCAATTGCAACTCTGACCAGGATAAAGTATTTGCTGAAGAGGAATAAATGATCATCTGAATAAAATGAGGCTGATATAATTGATGTAGAAATACTTATATAGCTAATATTATATTAAGGGATTATATTTTAGCCCTTAAATATGTTGCAGATGTTTGAAAACAAAGAAAAACACTATAAGGCCTACTCCTGAAAAGAAGTTTTTTTTAAATGATGCAACAACAACAACAACAACAACAACAATAATAATAATAATAATAATAATAATAATAATAATAATAATAATAATATATTTTCCTTACATGCTGGGTTGTACAGCTGTCACATGGTTAATTCTTATTCTGTTATACAGCTACAAACAGTCTTTTTAAATTAATCCAAGCATGAAACACTGCAAAGATGCCACAAGAAGAAATTTTATTTTGGCACTTGTCACACATATTTTTTTTTTACAGAGCTAGCAGAAATTTCACAGAAGACTGAATGATTTGTTTGTTTTATACAAACAAATGACTGTATGACATGCAACTGACATCATCTTCCCATTTCTCCATCATGTGGAATGAAGCTAATGGTTCTTCATATAACACTTTTAAGGCCTAGTGATGGTCAGCACTAATCTGAAGGCCAGATCACAAAAACATGGCTTAAACTGATTAGAGTAGGCACACCATTAAACTGAAGGCATGAAACCAAATTTACACAGTTATCTTACTTAAAGACAAGTTACTGTATCTAATCTTAAACGTCTGTTTCAATGGCGTGGCAATACACAGGCCTACAGAGACAAAAGTCTTGCATTTTTGGTAAGGTATAATTAATTTTACAGAGTGTTAAACTAATTTGTAATGATCAATCTTAAAAATGACCTTCATACTAAGGCAGATTGAATGAATAGTATTTTTATGTTAATGATCTTATGCTTATGTTAATGAGCTTGTTAAACTACAGTCTATGCATATAATGTTATATGTTTCAAATGTGCCCACTGGCAAATCTCATCCTTATGGATGTACAAGAGGAAAAGTGTAACACAACACTGGCTTCACATTTAATAATTTGTAAGAAATACTACACCTGCTGTCTAACATTTGGCTTAATGGAAATATTTACAGAGAATCTTGTCTTAACCACTTAAAATTCACCAGACATTAATTACCAGCCAAAGAAAACTTTGCGTATCTAAGACAATATCACTCAACTTCTTATTTACAGTAAATATGGAGCCAATTATTGGTAGTAATATTTTACAAAGCCCTTACTACTCATGTCCCCCCTCCCCCAATTTCTGTAAATGCAAAAATGTGCCATATATATCACTGCAACAACTTTTAGCAAAATCTTGTGCCTTAATTTAATATTGTATTCACACATAATTGTCTAATTTTAAAAGCAAAGGACACACTCTATAAGACTAATACATTACTGTATAGCTGAAGTCCAATCCTGTAGAAAACACAATATTGCCACCCACTGGATGAATAATGCACATTCCATACAGCCAAACAGTAACATCATGGCATGTGACAAGATAAAGTGATTCTACCTAAACCAATAAATGAACATTTTCCCAATTTCTTTACAATTAGCACAATAACACTTGCAAGTTGAAGGCAATACTGAAACTGGGAAATTGTGAGACAAAGAAAACTACATTTTCTGCTCTAACAGGTGAGCTGCCATCTGGAATGTCATCATTCTGTCACAAACAAAAGCATATATACCATGTAAATAAAGTATGGCTATTCCCTATTAAAGTTAAAACACACTTCCTACTGTCAAAAAATGACAGACAATTCTCAAAGAAAGTAATACATATTTATGCTTCTTGATGTTTCTGGGAGCTTTCAGGAATGAAATACAATGAGTCAATCCCAGATTATAAGTTGTTTTCATTTCATTAGCATTATTTGGCATTTAGTGGACGTCTAATGCTTGTTTCTGAGGCATTTGTGATGGCATAATGGCTTTATCTAATGTCACTGTTTACAAAAACAACCTACACATTTAATGGCCAGTCAAGTAAACAAAAGAATGTCACAACACTGATTGTAATCTTAATGATCTTATTAAAGAATTTATAAATAATTCATTCTTAATGAGCTATAAATTTACGTCTTCGAAATGGGTTAACAGTAATCAGCAGCCGAAGGGTTAAGAAAGAGATTTGCTTTTGTCAGTACAGGAGCGACATACCCATAGAAAGAAATAAACCAGCTCACAGAGAGCTGTGGCTCATTATCTACCATGCAGAGAAACTGGCGGCTGCACTGAATGGCTTTTGAATATAATATACACATTAACATGCACTGCAGCCTCCGGGCGGCGCAACAACATAGAAATAAAGAACACATATCCCTCAAACTTCACATCACATCACTCAGTATGACCTTGGATTTCCAGAGTGTTGAGCCTAAAGACTAAATGCTAAGGACCAAGACCGCTAAATGCTAAGGATCAATGCCAGGTACGAAGAGATAAGACTGGATAGAATAGAGTAGGATCCAGGGCTATTGCAGAGTGCAGTGTTGAGCAATAGATGGTGCCCAATGCTGTCTGGCTCTTCTTTCCCATGTCCAGAGTCCGGTGATCATTGTCAGGTCGTAGTTCAGTGTTGGACAGGAGCCCTGCTATGTGTCACCTGCTCGATCCAGGGGAGATAGCGGCTGACTCGTGCATACACGCCTGGGTAGGATGGGTCACCACAGCCATGACCCCAGGAGATGACACCTGTAAGCACCCAGCGGCCTGACTCACCCTGGCACACCAGAGGACCACCACTGTCCCCTTGACAACTGTCTGCATGTCGATGTGGGTCAGGGGTCATGCTGCCAGCACAGAGCATGCTATGACTGGTGAAGCGCTCACCATATCGCTTCCTGCACTGCCATGAGGGGAGGAGAGGAACCCAAGCCTGTAGCAGGGTATGAGGGCGATTAGTGTCTGAGAGAGAAAGAGAAGAAATACTGTTAAAGTTGGACTTTGCAATGTTGAAAAGTGTTTCTAGGCCTGAAACATATAATATTATAAACATATAATATATAATAACATATAATTTCACAGATGTCATACAATAACTCACAAAAATTTATTCATTCATCTTGAACCTATCCTAAGGAAAAAATACACCCTGAATGAAACACCAGTCCATCAGTTTAGACTAGCCAATCCATGTACCAGCATGTTTTTAGAGGTGAGAGGAAATTGGAATACTTGGGAGAAAACCTGCTGAAATGAGGGAAGGAAAACATGCACAGAACATAACTCAAGCTCAGGATCAAACCCTGGAGCTGTATGGCAGCAGTGCTACCCGCTACACCACCATGCCGAAAAACTGATGCACAATACTGCATTGAAAGTGAAGTGACGTGTGGCCAAGTATGGTGACCCCTACTCGGAATTCATGCTATACATTTAACCCATCAAAGTGCGCACACACAATAGTGAATACACACAGACACACACACACACACACACACACACACACACACACACACACACACACAATGAACACACACCCGGAGCAGTGGGCAGCCTTTTTTGCTGCAGTGCCCATTGGGGGTTTGGTGCCTTGCTCAAGGGTCTCATCTCAGTCATGGTATTGAGGGTGGAGGAGAGCGCTGGGCATTCACTCCCCCCACCTACAATCCCTGCCAGACCAGAGACTCAAACCCACGACCTTCAGGTTCACCTTCAGTTTACAAGGCAGACTCTCTAACCATTAGACCATTTATGTTCATTTGGATGATGCTTTTATCCAAAGCAATTTATAGTTGAGTACTTGCTCAAGGACCTGAACCAAATTAGCCCATTTGTAATCATCATGATTAGTAAATCAGACATATGTCATGTTGTCTCATATTCGTTAAGTGATGTACAAAGATTGGGACCCAGCTCATCTCTGTCCCATTTTTTTTTCTCTGTATATATGCCTTGTTAAAAATCACAAGGCACACACAGTTTTAACAAAAGGGGAAAGGAAAGGCTTTCATTATTTTTTATTTGCAATTGCCTCACACCTAGCAGAGGACAAAAGAAATTACAGACTGATTCTTGAATATGGAGAAGGCAGTGTGCAGCATATCTCACCTGACATGCCCCAGCCAGTGATGACACATGAAGCAGGTCTCTTGCCCCACTTGCTGCCAGGTGCAGGCAGACAAGCTGCGTTAGTGTGAGGGTTGAAGGACACACACTTCCCCTCAGCTCCCTTCAGCCGAATCAGAGCAACATCATGCTCCCAGCTCTCACTGCTGTACTTCCTGTGCACCTCCACATGATCCGGAGTGAGCACACGCTCAAAGTCATCCTGCTCCTCTGTGTGATAGTCACCTAGCTTCACTACATACCGAGACGCATCAGTGCCAAACCTGGGACACAGAAAGTGAGAGTGAAAGGACAGAGAGAGACACAGAGAGAGAGAGAGAGAGAGAGAGAGAGAGAGAGAGAGAGAGATCTTAACCACATTTACACTTAACTATATGTACACTTGTAGTCAAATGACAATAACTGTATTGTGTGCAAAATGCAAATTAGCTCATAGCACTGCACTTCCAAATTCCGGTGTTGTTCCTTATCTTCAGTTATCTTATGCAAAAGACAGTTGCATGTCAAAAAATTATGATTTTTTGCAAGCATTTTACTGGCCTGGAAGGTGCTTATGCAGTCATAGTGTCATTTGGAGAGGTTTTGGTTGTCAAATGTGGTTTGGGGAGACAAATGCATTTACACTAAACATTTCCACGGGGTAAAATGCATCACCTGAAGTGGACTGAACAATTAAAATTTAAACCCACCTATATGGTTATAAAGTCAGAAGTAAAGTCAGCTCATCAGTAATCTAGTATAGCATCTATCATTTGCATGTTATAATAATTCCAGTTACTTTGGATTGTAGAATGCTACTATAGGTACTTTCATGGCAAAAACATTCTGAGCAACTCTGCAGAGAAACCAGGCCTGATTTTAGCTTCGCTGCCAAAGTTCCTTTTCTTTCTTCAGATCTTGTATAACCATAGTCTGCTGAAAGATTTCTTTTTATTTGTTCATTATTGGAACATTGTCATAAATTAGGATTTGTTTCATGTAAACTAAAAGTACATGAGGGTAAACTGTTGTCTGTATGCATATGCCATATAACTAAAAGGGACTAATGGGTTGCATCCACATAGCTGATTTATCAACTGTGCTCAACTCACTGCTCAATTTATTGTTTTAAGGCAGTTTTGTGAATTGAATGCAGATTTGTGCATACAAATTACATTCAAGTCTGCACTCGTTTCTACGCAACCTTGCTGAATAAGGACCAGTGTCTATTGTTAAAAGTTCTATGCTCTTATCTGGCAGTTTAACAACTACGTTCAAAATAGCAGAGGCTTTCACAGAAGTTTCGATACAGAGCCAGTTATGATAAAGGTGTATTGTGGGCCAGAAATATGCAGCCACATTTAAAGTTTTAAATNGCAAATGGCCCAAATGCATCAAGTACTTGTATTGCATTTTAATTTTGGGCCAAAGCTCTGGCTGTGTTTGGACAATAAGGTTCAGATTATTTATGTGGGCCAAAAGAATTGTGGCCCAGAATTCAGCTATTGCTCATTTGCTATTAGGGATTCATTTTAATCATTTGTGCAACAAAGCAAAAGAATAACCTCATGTTTGTTCCTCAACATGTCTGCTGTGCACTGTGTATTTGCCACTAGCTGAAATGTTAAATCTGTCACACAATTTGCATCTTGTTTTTTTTGTTTGTTTGTTTGTTTTTAAACAAAATAATCATAGTCCATGCAGTGTGGGGTAAATGCAAACCAGGAATTTATCCATGAATTCTGCAGATCTCACACTTCTTTGTTATATGCAGGATAGCTGAGACTGCTTGTGTCCAGCAGGTGTCACTCTCACCGTTTGAAACAGTGCGCTGCAGTGAGAATCCAGCAGGAGTTGATGAGAGTAGCTCCACACAAGGGCTGCGATCCTCTTGACTGAGATCTGAGCCACAGTGATGCCTGCCATGGCCAGTCTCCCCTGACAGCATACCGACAAAAGAACAAAGAAGGGTTAATAAAACAAGCAGCATTCAAACCACTTAAAAAAATGAAGCCAGCAACAAAAACAATGCAAATGTGTTCAATCACTTGAGAGACTTGTTCCCGCCGACGATCCTCTTGCTGCGTCTTTCAGCCCCTCCCCTCATGCCGCAGGTATGGGTCCCCACTATAGCGATGTCTGCCTCTGGCTCTGGAACATAGCCACACACCACGCCTGCATCCTGGCCATGCTTACACACATGGCTGTCTGGCCCTTTAGCAGGACACTCTCCCAGGAAAGACTCTTTGCCTGTGCACCTCACGTTGGCCAAATGGATCTGGCCCTTCCCAGAGCCAAAGTAGCCCATTGGCCGTGCCTTTGACACTCCGCTGCACCAGGAGAAAGTAAGACAAGCTGAATTCAGGAATGAGTTATATGTATTGACAATGCCAGGCTTGACACAGCACATTATGGACCTCCAAAACCGCCAAGTATGTCTCCAGTCAGCATAAGCACAAGTTTCTATTCTTCTTTCACATGCACTCATAATAATCTTATCAATGAATAGCTGATCCTTACGTGAACCCAAGCTGTCTACAGACGACAGCAGCATTGACATCATTCCATCCATGATCACAGACACTGCCCCACTCTCCGTTTAAGAATATCTCCACTCTGCCCTCCTTCCTGCCGTCCCCACCTGCCAGCCGCACCAGAGGACCTGAGAGCACCATAATCCAATCAGCAGTCACATGGAGGAAAGTGGCTCTTATATCAACCATTTTATTTTCTCCTTGTGAGCACAGTATTCCCATAAGACTTTGTGAGATATGAAGCAAGATGCAGACCAAAAAAAGTGTAACCATGAACTAGGGGGGAAAAAAAAGTTAATTTAGTAATTTTGAGAGTGCCTCCAGGCAGTTTCCTTCCAGATGCAGCTTGCATTTCCACACATATTTTGCAACTTAAAATTATGCTTATCGCTATACAACAGTAAATCTCATGAAAACGGATTAAAGTGGTGATGCTTAGGTGACATGTTAATGATGGAGAAAAAAACTAAAGTCCCAAAGATCTGATGAAAGAGTCATGTTGAGTGATTGTAAAAACTATAAATGACAATGTTGTGACAGTAAAATGATAGCCACAAGGCTGTGATTCTCAAGGACTACAAATAGCTTTATTGAAATTCAATAGAAGTCTTTACTGACAGCAGTACATGTGCTACAGCAATGTATTTATTCTGCCCTTTAGGCTGCAGTCAACAAGTGACATTTAGATCCATACTGAATTTTAATGGTGAAGAGAAAGGTGCAAATACTGATGTCTATCAGCAAAATCTCTCACCCCCACCCCCTTCCCCAACACACACACACACACACACACACACACACACACACACACACACACACACACACACACACAGAGATGAAATGAATGCTTAGCCTACAGAGTACATGACTGATTTACTGTCAGTAACCGACCTGTTGTTTCTGGGACAAGTTGAACGTCGTTAGTCTCTGCCCTGTGACACCGTATGCCCACGTCCTCGCTGTGAGAGCAGTCATGTCGACCCCACACGCTGTGTTTGCACTCCAGGAGTGAAGACTCAGTTCCCTCACACTGCACATCATCCATCAGGATCAGGCCTGTTCCCTCACCAAACGCCCCAGCAGGAGCCACCTCTGCACTTCCTCTGCACACACACACACACACACACACACACACACACTTAGTTTTTTCATTACTGAAAACTATTATATAACACTGTTATATTAACAAAAGTGTTAAATATATTAACCATGATTCATTGTGCTGTCTGTGTTAAATAAACGCTTCACCTAAAAAAATTGCAGTGAGGGACAGTTAGCATTCGCTCATTTTCCTATTGCTAACTGGCCCCTACTGGCTTTCATTCATTATTAACAATGAAAGCATTAGCAGGCAAAGTGTCTTGACAGCAATCTTGCTAATCTCAAAAAATGCTTTCTTTCTCTAGAAAGAATTCATTCAAATATAGAATATTTTCCATATCAGAATTTTTCTGGTGCAATAATGAAAATACAGTATACTTTAGCAACAAATGGTAATAGTATGTAACTTTGTATATTATCCATATGCTAGTGCTATACCTGCCTTGGTGTACATTTAAATAAATGTACATGTTTTGAGTTTTTTTAGTACACTAGCCATATGAGTATTAATATAAGTATACTTGAAAGTAAATTATAAGCTCACTTGAAGATACAAAAGCATGTAACATCCACACAGAGGCTACTAATCTGGGTGAGGGTGCTTTCTCAAACACACACAAGGCATCTTTCAAAACTAGGCGAGAATTATTTTCCTTGCTATAACTCCTGAATTCAAGATTTCACTGAACTGAACTGAAATGTCTTATCACTTGAAAATCTCTGGTCTAACTAAACACTGAGCATAGTGTATAGATAAATGATTTTACTTACATACTTATATATGGTAATAGATTTGCCACCCAGTTTACTTCTGTGAGTATACTTAACACATTTCTCCAATTGTACCACTCTCCAATTTGTAGTATACTTGAAAGAAAGGTTGTGACAGAATGTACTGTGTTGACCATAACAGATTATTGCTCAAACCATCCATAGTAATAATGGGAACATTCAAAAGTAGTACCTGAATCCCAGCTGTCTGCACACCACCTGTGCATGATGCTCAGTCCAGCTGTCATCACAGACTGTGCCCCAGTCTCCAGAGTGATACACCTCCAGACGGCCCTCCCACGGGTTGTCTCCATCTACCAGTCTCACCACTCCATCTGTAACATACACCAATCCAGCAGATGATTCCAACTTCAACTGCTGTTCTCAAGAGCACCAGATATGCATTACACCTAACCAAAGAAAAAAACCTACAATCTTCAATACTTAGTCAATAGGTATTATATGCCTTTTTTTGCCCAAAACCTGTTCATTTTATTAAAAAAAAAAAAAGTAATAATATGCATAAATGACATATTTTGCCAGATATCATTATACCATTCCACTCTGTTTTCTAAGCTTTTCACGTGAAAAAGGGGAATATTTCAGTTAAGGGTGTAGTTAGAGATATATGACATATACAAATGCTATTCATTTATAAAAGTTTATTCCATTAGTCAATAAAAAAATACACTTTTTATGTCAATTTAACATAACACCAAGGTCAAGTAACAGATTCTTGTTGACATATGTTTTATCACACTTTTATGGGTTAATTTACATAAAACCATAATGACCATTAACTTTGTAGCGCAGTAGTTCTGGTTTGTCAGGGCATAATGGCAATGATGTGACAAAGTTTGCTAACTGAGGTTAATAATGAACTTTGACGAGAAGCTCTACAGTAACTGTACTGTATAATACTCTTCCACAGTGAGGGTTTTGACAGTGAAAATTATTATTCTGTATCAGCAGATCAAGATATATTTCTGCTTATACAATTGCTAGTGTCATGACACTCTAAAGAGAGTTATGGATATTTCGTCTGGCCTTTTAGTACATAAAATATTTCTGCTTATAAAATTGTATCTGTTGGAATAAGCCTTTATAAATGTTCAGGTAGGTTATATCGGTTATCATAAAGGGCTTACGTAGGTGTTACTGTATGTTGCCCTATAAGCACATCTCTGAATTTTTTTTTTAACCAGAAAATACATATTTAGGGAGAAATATAGTTTTCAAATGCAAAAATGTCATTCAGAACATCATGTTCAAAGAAATATAAAATGACAGTAAAAGTACAAATGAATCTCTGTGGCACATTTTAAGAGCAATATATTTATATATTTTTTTTTCTGTTTTGAAAAGTATTTTTTGTCTTTGGCCTATATACATAAATGGCCAAAACACTTGAAGCTGTGCATGTTATTATTAGAGTTACATTAGTGTGGTCTAAATGATTTTATTATTGGCAATTTAATTATTTATTGTCGTTATTGTATGTTATTTATTTAATGTTTTGTTTATCGTATTTATAGACCCCAAATGAACATATACTCTTTGTTAGGTTCTGTGTATTCCCTGTACTGATAATTAAAAATGTATGAACATGTGAATACATTAAAGATAAAGAGTTGATAAGGTTGATAAAGTGTGCATAGCAACAGATGAGCTACAGTCAGTAACTGTATAGCTATAAAATGAACACATGGTTAATGAAGCTAATAACCAACTCTATCATATTCAATATACGTGACTGTACAAGAGAGTCTAGCTAAGGTAAATGGTGAATAAGAGACATGAAGCTTGTGTGTGTGTGTGTGTGTGTGTGTGTGTGTGTGTGTGTGTGTGTGTGTGTGTCCTGACCGGTATAAGGGTTGCATGACACTCCGGCATCCTCCATGTGGTCACAGTTGTGCTGCTCCCAGCCACTGTGAGGGCACTCATCCAGTGAGAGCTCATTCCCTGTGCACTGCACAGCATCCAGCTGGATCGGACCTCTGCCCTGTCCAAAATGAGCCCATGACCAGGCCTTTGGGATGCCCCTGAACAAGAAACCCCACACATAAGTATATACAGATGTTATCCAGCATTAACATTCTTAACATTGAAACAACATGGGCATTAGGTATAAAGCATACTTTCTAAAGGATATGCTGTTCAAGGTGCCATCAACTAACAGCACTAGTTTTACTCAGTGTCTCTGTGCCGTCTAAAAGCACTGCATTCTTACTATTATTACAACAACAAAGCCAATGCTCGATAACAGTAAAAAATATCACAGCATGATATCAATTATTCAGTCACACCATGCTTTCTTACATATACATACACACACTGAAAAAAGAGAGCACTTGCAAGGAAAAATCTACCAAGTACTTCTGAGTGGTGAGTGTTGTGAAGGTCATATGCAGTGCTTCAGTGGAGGATTTTTAAGACTCTTTCTAAAAAGCAGTTAAAGAATCACAGATTGTTGTTGCTCTCACAGGACCTGAAACATAATGGGTAATGTACTGCACCAAATGTGAATGCCTGAACTCACCCGAGTCCAAGCTGTCTGCAAACAACCTCAGCATCCATGTCGTCCCACTGGTCGTCACATATGGTCCCCCAGAGTCCATTGTGATAGATCTCCACCCTCCCCTCAAAGTCCTCCTCGCCTCCCACCAGCCTGAGAGGGGGGCCGGTGCCTTATTAAAAAGTAAAGTGTGCTAACATCAGCGCTCAATGAACATGTTGATACAGATACAAGCATTTACAGGCTGATTTCTGAAGATGGTCAAACCAAGAATTACAGGTAATTTTATTGTCCTGCCTGTTACAGTAAATCAATGTTAAGTTCTTATATTCATTGCTCTGCCTTGGAAACACCAACAAGCATAATAGGAGGCACTAATCAAGTATACCTGTCTCTCTGTGTCCTCACAGCAGGTAGCCAGGTATTCATAAGCCTGAGCTTGGCAGTCATTACATCGTTTATCATCTTTCTATCATCTTTCTATCATGTTCTCTCTCTTTCTCTCTCTCTCTCTATCACACTCTTAGTCCATCATCTAGTATTTCTTGTGTCTCATTCTCTTTTCATATTATCCCCGTATATTTTTTCCTTAACATCTCTATTATTTATCTGCTGTGTAACTAAAACAACTCAAAGGCACACTTTAATGATGTAATTTAAGCACAAAGAACACTGTCTTATCAGGAGGAATACCAAACCGCATGAAAGACAATGGCAGATTCTTATTAATCCCCTCCTCCACCTACTCCCTGTTCTTCTTTCCATTTTTCTCCCTCCTTCTTCCCAGATGCACACATTTTTTATGCATTCAGTCAAAACAAAGCTCTCCTTGTAAGCACTGTTGTGTAGGAGGCTGTTTTGTGCCTGTCACTCAAAAGGTCACAGCATCAAGAATCTCACTGAAAACCTCCTGACCTTCAGGTGGGGCACACAACACCCCGGCTTCGTTGCCATGGTTACAGTCATTGGTTACAAACTTCCTGCTCCGGCACTCCAGGAGAGAGCTTTCGTTGCCACGGCAGCCAAGGCGCGTGTAGTGGAAGAGGCCAGAACCAGGACCAAAGTAGGAGTGCTGAAGAGCAGTGCCGATCTCACTGCAGATATGAGGACATAATGCATACACGTCTTTGCACAGGGACATCAAAAACATGCACTAAATAAATATGCATTTATTTATATTTCCCATGCATAATGACAGCAAGGGAACTACAGTCAATACGTGCACAGAGAAAATGAAATGTTAATAATACCATCTCATAAACACTGAATCCGAAACTAATCACAGATTATATTAATTTGGCCATCATACCCCAGACCAAGCTGCCTGCAGACCACACTGGCATCTCGGTCAGTCCAGTGAGTGTCACACACAGATCCCCACTGACCATTCAAGTACACCTCAAGACGCCCACTTTTAGAGGAGGAGCCCCCCACCAGCCGGACTGCACCTAAACACCCAGAGGGAGAGAGAGAGCAAGATAGAGAGTGAGAGAATTTAAACAGGTATGTGTCTGACTATAAATAAAAATGAGTCATGTCCTGCTCTGCAAATTGTTCTATAACACGGTCACTCCATTAGCACCCTAACTTATTGAACAGCACTTCTTAAAATGTCATAGACTTGCATAGTTGTCAAAAATAGTACATCTTTCATCAGCAGTCCATCTGCATTGTTTTGCATTATGAAGCCTTTCTATTCTGTTAAGGTCTTGTGAAAAGCAGATGTAGACTTTATTAATATTTTAACTGATAAGGTAAAAGTACATATTGTGGACATTAGACAACCGATTTGTAAAAGGATTATATACAAAATGTACTGTTATGTTTTCTACTGTTTACTCTGTATTATCAGCTAAAAATCCACCATCCACAACTGGTGTCACTGCTAGCAAACAGTTCTCCAGTGTAAAGCTGGTAATATTATTACACCCTCTCATATTCTACTCAAAACTGTAATGGTGGAAATGCTCATTTCCGTGTATTTTTTAGGCTATCAGTTCTGGACGATTAAATTGTTATTCGTGATGTTTTTAATGGTAAATTGCAAGCAGTGAAACTGAGTATCACACAAGCCTGCAGGTCTCATTTCATTCATTTTATTACGCTGGTATTTAAGCTGTGAGACACTGTATTGTAGGCTGTAGGTAAACTGCTAGAGTGCAATGAACAATGAAGTTTTAGCATTTGAAATATATTATAATAATGTAAACAAAATTTGTATTACAACAAAAACACCCTAGACAAGGCTTACATAGAATTTGAATTAATATCAGTTATTGTCAATAGAGAGATTTTGTGTATTTGCTTGATTTTTGTCAAATATTGTGTTTTATGTTTTATATTTCTACAGGTAGGGAATAGTGATATTTTTAGGAAGTGCTGGTGGATGAAATGCATCTGGAAATGAATAACTCTGCATCATTATGTTAGAATGGTGACGGTGATGGAGTAGGACAGTGTGACTTACCCTGGTGGCAGTCACAGTAAGCCCAGCCAATTGCACCAGAGCTCTGTCTGAAAAAGCACCAGGGGTTGGATTCACGATCGGGGTTTCTGCAGTAATTGTGCTCTCCCAGGCCTCGGCCAGGGTACTGCTGCACATAATCAGGAAACTCTGTCCACTTCAGGCAAGGTGAGCCTGAATCTGTCTGAGACACTGTGCCATTGTAGTAGCCCAACTCAGTAAAACCTTCCGAACAGGAGAGAGGGACTGCAAAATGAAGGAGAAAACCAGAAGTGGGTTGTATAATTCTTGCATGTAAACGAACTAAACCGACACATACAGTATATTTCTGGAATCCTTCAACCTTAAGGCAAATATGAAATTTAAAGGTTGCATTTATATGAGATGCAGCTGCATGGTGGCATAGCAGGTAGCATCAATGTCATGATTCCAAGCTCAGGTTACTGTCTGTATAGAATTTCTCATATTCTCCCTCTGTTCATATGGATTTCTTCTGGATTATCCATTTTTCCCCCCCACTTCCCAAAAAAACATGCATGTAGGTGTGCTGGCTACTCTTAATTGTCCCTAGGTGCAAGGAGGTTATACACCTGGGATGCCAATTCATTGCTGGACACAATTAGACACAACCTATTTGTGCCCTGCAATGAATTGGCATCCCAGGTGTATTAACTTCTTGCACCTAGTGTTCACAGGATAGGCTCGAGATGCACCATGACACTGACCAGGATAAGTGGTTACTGAAGATGAATGAATGAATAAATATGTGATATACAGGGGGTCTGAAATGTCAGGAACCAATGAGAATATGTTGACAATATATGTTGATACAAATATGTACAAATATGTATACAGCAGCTGCAAAAATGCACAGGAGGATATTGTAGAGTACACTGTAAATAATAAATACAAATTAAGTATATGTAGTTTGACTCTTAATAGTTCCTGACTTTTTGGGCACCCTGCATATTAATTAATGTGAAATAATTTATATATGAGACTAGCTCTTATTCACCATCCTTGAAGTCTGGAATAATCTCAGCAATAAGAAGTGGAAGATAGGCTTTTTGTTTAAAGTTGCATAAGTCCAAGTCTAGCAGGTTTCATAGCCAACAGCATATTGGAAGAGATGCATGCACTGCATCAGTGCTGTGTTTATCTCCCATGAACACTTGCCTTGGCTCTCATGTCTTCTCAAAACCCATTCTGCGTACTGATTTCAGAGCTCCAGTCTTGGAGAGGGAAGAGAGGACAAGAGAGTTGAACAACTGGGCCATTCTCCTGCCTTGCTCACAGCAAAAGAAGACCAGAATTACACAGGGAACTGGTCCAGAATGTCCCAGAAATGGGCCCATTTTCAAAGCATCAGGATGGTGGAAGAGTGTTCTGACTTCCTGTCATGTAGGTCAATGGGCAATCAAGAATGTGGTTAGTCTATTCAAAATGGGGAATTTTAGGAAAATGGACCCACTGAGAATACTTTACTTTTAGGTCAATTAGATAAATGGTGTTACCTGACCATTGTATGTTCATCTGACTGACTGTTTCGATATATGATCTATACAGCACACATTAAAAATAACAGAGAGTGAACATGGAAAACGCTCACATGCTGTGTGGAATGGAAACCCCTCCTGAAGACACTTCCTTGTACCATATGGGCTGTGAAACTGCAGTCACTGCAGAGATTCTTTCCTCCAACAATCTCTGTCACATTTCTCTGATCCTTCAAAAGTCAACATTCCCCTGTATTTCTCTACATGTAGGTTGAAAAATCACTTTTCTAGCATACCATTATCACAGCCTATCACTGCATCCAACTAGCCACCTAATGGTGATTTGATGAGTAGAAGACAAGAATTATGCTCAAAGTCAAATACCCAAGATTGTGCATTCAAGTTATATGTGATCGCAACCACAATAGCAATGTCATTTGAGGGCATTTTAGGCCAGTAGAAGTCATACATCTCCAGGAATCATCTCACTTGTGTATCAGGTTCATAGTGATAAGTGGATTTAATTATATTATGAGCTTATGCGAGAGTGAATTTATTTGATGTTGGATATGTTAAATGTATGTTTTCTAATTTTATCATTAAAAAATGATGATGACAGCATACTATTTCCTAAATCTCATGTATATCACCAGATTGCAGGACTCAAATATCTGCTCTTGTAACTTCTCCCTCTGTCTGAGGAATCAAGGTCAGCCAGTGTGGTGTCAGCATAAGTCTCAGAAATACCATCAAATGTTCTGAGTTTTTTTTTTTCATAAATTGTGCCGTCATTTAAAATAGAGAAAGGAAATGCAGTCAATGTTGGAAAGAATTCAATCTGCTCGACTCATTAATCTCCTGCTAATCATATGATTTGTTCAATGGCCAAAACTACAACACCATGACTCAGCAAATTCTTCATTCATACACCTTGCTACTTCAGTATACTGTAGATATTAAAGGTGCTACAACATTATCTCACAAAATTCATCACTGACACAGGAATGCACTGTTAATCACAAGCTGAAGTGACAAGTCAGCCGATGCTTTGTCTGCAGACACTTACTGAGCCGGGCTAGACGCATCAAACATTAGGGACACACACAAAGAGGTGGGTGTATGCGTGCGTGTGTGCGCAGGTGTGTGTGTGTAACAGGGGAGATGAATGGTTCCCCAGCCAAGCTTAAATGGACCAACTGCAATTAAGACATAGCTGAATTAGAGATATTAAGGCAGAATGACTAAGAGCTCTTTCAAAATGTGTTGTGCCAACTTGAGCATCACCCCTAGGGAAATCACTCATTGTGTATTTCAACTTAATTGAGTACATAAAGATGTGTTTGAGGGAGATTAAAAAAAGCCGCAGATAAAGTGGCTGTAAGAAAACAAAAAATCTGTCTTCTCACAGACCCAGGAAGTTCAACTTGGATTGCAGATGGATTTAAATAGTTTGTCAAATCTACTTAGAACTTATCATGAACAAATCATCTTAGCTCATATATTACTATAACATGAACTAGAGAAGGTAAAAATAAAATAAGAAGAAATCAGGATATGATAAACAGGACATCGGGGCATGCAGCCATGCTGACTTGGCTGCTTCAATACGCAGAATGCAGATTCTTATTAAATTAGTAAATCACTACTGGCCAGAGTTAACTGCTGGGAGAGATGTTAGAAGAGAAGGCATAAAACTAGGGTTTATATTAGGTTTTACAGAGTTGAGGCCTCTGCTGAAACAGCACCACATTTGTCACAATTTGGATTGTACAAATGATCAGTTATGACTTAAACTGCTATGATAGGTGGGGATACATGAGTAAATTGTGTTGGCAAATAAAATAAGGCTCAGGACACGACACTGAATCACACTGAGTCATACCTCTGTGACTATATAATTGGATATGACTCCAAATAACTATACTTGAAACCCAGTTAACCATCATAAAAAATTAAAAAATTAAAGAAAATATTTCTTCTGGGATACATGCCAGTGTGATGCTGCAATCTATATAATAAAACTAACAGAGTACATTCATCTACGGTGTAATTTATTGTGGACATGTTGTTGTTTGTTCTTTATTTATCTAGTACTAAGAACTGCCTACTATGTAGGCCAAGGCTAACATAACATAAACAGCATAGTCCTACACCGTGTGACTGTGTTATGCCTGGAAATATCTTAAAACCATCTGGTGAGCCTAGGCACTGTCACAGTGAATGACTGGACCATGTTTTCTTTCTCATACTGCAAGATTTTGTGATATCAGTATTGAAACAGGCAATATTACAATACTGATTAATAATTTAATATAAATCAAATACTAATTTTGTAGCAAAATACAATTCTGTTGTAAAATTCTATAATTCTGGGGACATAATATCAAAGCTGTCAGAAGCACAGGGCTGCCAAAGAAACATCGAGGGGGAGGGGACTGTAGTCTTTGTGTGTTTGTGGTCAAATATTAAAATAGTCCGAGACATGCAATCCAATCTGAGCTCAAAAGCCTACTTGATTTCCACAGATTAAAATTAGATTAGCACAGTATCAGTCTGATGGACAGAAAAACGAAGTGACATTACTTCAGTTGTCTATTTGTGCATTTTATTAGAAAAGATGGTGACTTGTAAAATACATTGCACATTCACACTGGGGGAAGGAACGAAGGAAGCAGAAGCAAGGGCTTGTAGACTGGTGCTCTGTGGGTGATTATTCATGCTTCTCTCCTGAGCTACTGGGTGAGCATGAGCACAACAAATGGCAGCAAAAATCACATAATTCACTCAAAGCATCCATTCAGAGTCCTGGGACACATTACTTTTCAGCGCTGTGCAATGGGAATTCTTATCCCCTCTCCCTAAGTAATCAATTTTCCCCTCCACAATAAGTTCTTGGTACCATTCATGTACACATCTGCGCACATGTCAGCTGGGTGTGCAAGCTTGGGTTGAGTCTGGTACATCCATTTTTCTGTGCTCCTTTTTTGTAAAGCCTCAGTGTAATTTTATATGTAAAACCAGGTAGCATAAAGGTGGTGTCACTAGGACTAGAGGTCTCTGGGACCTCAGGTCTGGTCACTGAAACAGGGGGTCAAATATGCATCTTGTAAGACAAAGAAAGGCCATGTTGACTAACATGGGAGGACACTGGGTGCTTGTGAGGTGCTGCATGTTGCACTGACTCCATTCACTCATTCATTCATCTGCAGTATCTGTTTTATACATGGTCATAGTCATGGTGGATTCAGTTACTAAATTGTTTCTATTTTGTGAGAATGGGCAAGATTCAGAATTCCTTAGTTTGTGTGCAGGGGTGTGATTCAAAAATAGTCCTGCACACACCTCCGAGACTAAAGAAGTAACTTCCACCATTTTGGTCTGGATATTGCTAATGGCCACGATGACTCTTGCCAAAGGCTGTTCAGAGAATCTTTTTATTGGAAAAGAGACTGTCAAAACACAAAATAGCTCAATCTGCCAATAAGCTCAATAAGCCCTCTGACTGGCTGAACCCGTCTGTGCTGTTTATCAGTCTTGATGCAGTTGCATCAAAGCACTGAGTCATTACCACTATGGGATTGATGCTGGGTAATTTAATGCTGCCGGGGTGTACGAGATAACGAAAGTGGAAAAAACCTGATAAGAATCAGCATGAGATCAAAAACCATCATGGGGCAGCTGCCTTCATCAACCTGCCAGACATCTTATTACTAGTAACCTGAATAATGGCAAGAATGTGTCATTTTTAAAAGCCCTGTGGACAGGTAATGAATGATTTATGCACAGCCGTATTTGATATAGTCAGTATAGAATCTATTGCTGATTCTTATCATGCAATGCATCCTATAGTTCTACTATGCATCTTCAATGCTTTGTAAATCTGTCAAGTGTCATAACATGCCTGTGGACTCACCTGTATTCTGAACCGCATTCAGGTAGCTATCATCACCTATCACCTGCAAAAAAGATATGTAAAAAGTTCAGACGCAGGAAGCTGACAGTATTATGAAGAGATGTTCAGCATGATCTGGTGCTTGTTTTTCCAGAAAAACTGAGTTTTATCTTCTTAAACGTGACACACATTTAAACAGCAGTGCGTTCTGTCTCTACCCACGCTCTCTCACACAGCTCAGCAGCAGCAGCCATGAGAAGCTTTATGGCAGAACTACAGACACGATAATAGATGATATCTGCTAAATATTTAACATGGGACATTTTATATCGCTTTTTCCCTCACACTGTGCTGTAATTGCCATATGACAGCCAGAATAATTTGGGTGCCTAATCTCAGTATGTTTTTTTAAAGTTAAATAATGAAATAATGTGCTGCCTATATGATGACTGTGTCAAATATATGTTTCACTATCGTGTGAGGTAAGGATTGTTTGAATGCAGTCTGCAGATTGTAGCACAGAATCAGTGTTGTGTCTGGAATTCATCATCAAATTCAACCATCAAGTTTAATTTTCAGCAACCTTCTTTAATCAAGTGATAGATTAGATAACAAATGGCTGATACTGACTCATCTGTCCATAAATAAAATCTACTGAGTGCTCTAAAGGTTTTTGGCACACATATCATTCATGTGATATTCAGGTTAAACTCAGAACCCCCTACCCAAAAAAATAAATAAATAAAACAATGATGTAATTTCAAATTGCACGAGATTTGAAATCTCACCATAGAGGTGGTTAAAGAGCTTAGCTGTGAAGTTCTGCACACCCACTACCCAGCCCTGACCTCATGCTTTAGGATTACCACCTATTCCACTCTCTCCAGGAAGGATCTCTGAAGGATTAGCTTCATTAGTTTCCTTCAACAGTGACACTGAACTCAAATGCTGGCAACATGACTTCTACAAAACCAGCATGATTTTTCAAGCAGAGAATTGAAGGAGTGGTGGAACACTGAGAATGAAGGAGAATACAGTGTTGTTATAATTTTATGGTTTTTGTTATTTGTAATCCTGGTTTCGTGAAACATTTAATACTTTTATCTGAAAACACTGTGCCAGCCAACCCAATAATTTCAGGGTTGCAAATGGAAAAAAAGTTATCACTGGTTGTAATAGGTGTGCAGGATTTGCTCGCTGAATTTGAAAATGGCAATTGAACAGAAAAAAGCTAATACAAAAGCTGCAATTATAAAAAGCTGCGGCTTAGTTTCAGTCATAATCACCAATCTGACCTTGGTCAAAGACATTGTGTTCATAAATTATTTCTTGATTTTTCCTTGATCTACACTTTATAAGGGCATTCTTTGATGTCTATTTTTTTGCTGGACAATAATGTGGATTATTTGAGTGCTTGTTAATAAATGGCTTCTTCATATTTTAATGCATTTATTCTCTCCATGCTGAAGTAATTTACCCAACATGNACATGTTAGTTTGCATGTCTGTAGAGCAAAACATGAGAATGACTTTATTAATTTACAGGTGCTGATTTACTCTAGGGACTGAGCAAGGCATCACCACGCTAATTGTGTTACATACAGATACAAGACTCAGTTATGAGCTGTGATATTTGTGCTCATATCAAGACACTGCGGTCAGTTAAATCCATAATTGCATCTGTCAATCTTCCGCTGAAGCAGCAGCTGAGACCAGGCAATGCCAGCTGTGGTACATCCTGGCAGCAAAGGAAACACACCTAAGGAGAAACCTTCTTATTAAAACAATGTCTCAGGCTGCACCAGGGCAATTGACACCACAATAACTCTGATTTTATTGTCACTCAAAGCATGTGGTGTGGTAATAGTTTACCTTCTACAGCATCTAGCAGTGTGAAGTTATATTTAAAATATATCAAAGAATATAAACATTACACCAGTGAGAAAATAATAGAAAATTAACAATGAAAATTCTGAAAATGGCACAACACACAAAGCCCATAAAATTTAATGAAACATGTCACTGCTGTAGTGTTACTGCCTGCGGTTCTAAGTGACAAATAAGTGACAAAATTCTTAATACTGACAGATAAAAATGCCTCATTAATACTATCCTCTGAATTGCAATATCTCTGGGGTCCCCAGATTCATTTGTTAGTAGTGTAGAATCATCATAATGATGAGAAAATACTACACAGAAGGTATATTACTTATTAATATCTTCACCACAACAGATGTTTGGATACAGATGCCCTGTCATCTAGGAACTGAAGTGAACTACAGATTACCCAGAGATTTCGTTTGTTGATTGAGATTTACCTTGGTGATGTGTAATGCATGAATATGCAGCAATGCATTTGCCATTATGGACATTTACAGTATATACCTACATTTTAGCCATTCTACCCACAAACAGTTAGGTAGCAGATATATGCGTGGTTTCTTCTGATTAAAATCCAGTATAGGATACAGTCTATTTTGTCTCTTCTTTTGAATAGCAGCATAATATTTCTGAGCACACCCATTAAAAACATTAGCCTCCATATGAATGTGGGTCATCTTTGCAAGGATTTCATAGCCTGCAGTGTGATACAGAACCATCATAATATACTAATTGAGATTAAAACAAAAGCAAATTTAGTTAAGCAGTCAAACTCCAGGCTATTACGTGGTATTTTTGTATGAGGAAATGCATTAAATATAGGACAATACAACACATCTAAAGTCTCTGCACTCTATAGTCATTTAGCCAGCGTTATTCTGATGATCAGTAATAATATGTAGGGAACAGTGATGCTAGTGCACATGCCATCTAAACAACTCCCTGTCATGTAATCGACATTTCCTCTCTACAAGGCGCTTGTTCCTGTTGTAGAGGGTGGTGGCGACGCCTGAATCCATTCCGGTGCTTTATTGAACAATGAAAGCGAGATATAGTAACAAGCTGCAGTGTGATGAATGAAAGAACCAGTTTTCATTCCAACTGCAGCCACAACGCGTCAAGACAGATGTAAAAGCGGTCACGGTCTGAATGATGGGTTGTGTAAATGTCATTTTCTCTTCATCATACGGCACAGGAGATGCTGTAGGTGCAGTCTTACCTCCGCCAGCGCGGCCAGCCAGCAGCAGGCGCTGATCAGGGCGACGGTCCCCCACGCGCGCGACTCCATCCCTATCTCTGACCGCCAAGCGCAGGCATGGTCCAGCTCCCCAGCACACTTCTGCAGTGAAAGCTCGGTTTACCTCCGAGCCAGCGTGGATCTGATCAGGCTTCTGCGTCTAACGTTCTGAGAGGCTCGGCTCGTGGGCGCGGCTTAGAGTCGTTAATTTTCCAGAGGGATGAACGGCGCTCCTGGATCCCTCCTTTCTCATCCACTAACACACTAACACACCCCCTCCGTGTTCCTTCTCGCCCTCCTCCTGCAGCAGGTTAATGCCTGATGGCTGATCGCTGATGTGTCGTGTCACGCGTAATGTCCACACACACACACACACACACACACACACACACAGAGAGAGAGCTCCGAATGTCCAGATTACGCACAGCGCGCTGTGTGCGTGATCGCCCGTAGCAGCCAGGAAAAAGAATCTGGGTGAGGCTGCCTGCCTCGTGCTTTCGTTTTTAATTAGGTAATTAAAAACACATAAATATATTTTTTAAAGTATTAACTTAAAAAAATTACGATAACACCTCCATAATGACGACTAAAACAGCCCCCACTGCACGGGGCGTCACCGCGGGTAGAAATAAAGTAGAAATGATTTATTTTTGTAGTCATTTTCAGTGCTATTGCGACTAGTGTCACTGTTAGGCAATGAACACGACCCCTAAACCACCAAGGTTGTGCTATATAATTCATAGAATTGCCTCAGTTTGAACTCTAAATAAATCTCTAATCCTAAATCACCTCTCTGAGAAGTCTGTTATTCTGATACAGTATGCACATAGTTATTCAGGTCTAGCTGAATTTACTTAAATCACATTGGGCTCCAATGCGAGCTAAAAACTATAATCTGAGGCTACCGTGGGTGCAGGTTCACCTAAACTGAACAGCTAAATTTTGGGAAAAGACCAAGTGATGTCCCCTCAAGGCATGGACTCCACAAGACCTCTGAAGGTGTGCTGTGGTATCTGGAACCAAGATGTTAGCTGCAGATCCTTTAAGTCCTGTAAGTTGCGAGGTGCGGCCTTCACAGATCAGATTAGTTTGTCCAGCAAATCCCACAGATAGGACTGAGATCTGGGGAATTTGGAGGCCAAGTTAACACCTTGAACTCTTTGTCATGTTCCTCAAAACATTCCTGAACAATTTGTGCAGTGTGGCAGGGTGCATTATCCTGCTGAAAGAGGCCACTGCCATTAGTGAATACCATTGCCATGAAGGCATGTACTTGGTCTGCAACAATGTTTAAGTATGTGGTACGTGTCAAAGTCACAGCCACATGAATCCCAGGACCCAAGATTTCCCAGCAGAACATTGCCCAGAGCATCACAATGCCTCCATTGGTTTGTCTTCTTCCCATAGTGCATCCTGGTGCCATCTCTTCCCCAGGTAAGCAACATACACGCACCAGGCCATCCACAGGATGAAAAAGTAAATGTGATTCATCAGACCAGGCCACCTTCTTCCATTGTTCCATGGTCCAGTTATGATGCTCACGTGCCCACTGTAGGCACTTTCAACAGTGGACAGGGGTCAGATGGGCAGTCTGACCGGTCTGCAGCTACGCAGCCCCATACAGAGCAAGCTGCAATGCACTGTGTGTTCTGACACCTTTCTATCATAGACAGCATTAACTTTTTCAGCAATTTGTGCTACAGTAGCTCCTCTGTGGGATCGGACCCGATGGGCTAGCCTTTGCTCCCCACTCACATCAATGAGTCTTGGGCGCCCATGACCCCATCGCCGGTTCAACAGTCGTCCTTCGTTGGACCACTTTTGGTAGGTACTAACCACTGCATACCGGAACACCCTACAAGACCTGCTATTTTGCACAGAGCCAGCTGTCTAGCCATCACACTTTGACCATTGTCAAAGTTGCTCAGGTCCTTATGCTTGCCCATTGTTCCTGCTTCCAAAACATAAATTTGAGAACTGACTGTTCTTGCATCCTACTATATCCTACCCCTTGAAAGATGCCATTGTAAAGAGATAATCAGATAATCATGATACAGGGCTGCTTCTCTGCAGACAGTACTGGGACATTACATATAATCAAAGAAACATGAATGATGCACTGGGAAATATTAGATGAGAATTTAATCTTATCAGCCAAGAAACTGAACTGAGAAGATGGATTTCTTTTGGGAGTCATTCACATATCTAAGACCTCTGAAACAAGGCTTCTGCCAGGGAGACAACTCGAAGAACTCTAAAAAGATGTTCCAGGAAATTTTGTTTATGGAATGTTTATAAGAATGAAAACATAGACTCCTATGATTACACCAAATTACAATCAAAACAAAAAAAAAAAGGTTAAATCCATAACCCTAAAAGTACAACAAATTGTCCCTCTGGAAAAACCCATAAAGGCTCTATATAGAAACCTATAGAGAGTTTTCCTATCAGAGGGGAGCTAAAACTTTAGGAAAATAAGAACCCTTTACAGTGCAAAGAACCACTGACAAACCCTTGATAAGAGTGTAAATCTGGACAATATAATAAAGCTTTTTTTGTAGTCTGTTTAATGGTGTATTATCTGCATGTGCAGCTATTCTAATGATGAATCACATCAAAGGATCCTTTACGAAAATTAATAGTCTAGCTTTCTTTCCTCTGAAGATTCTAAAATGTATTTATTTTCAGCAGTTGCTCACTTCAGAGCTCAATCCAGTGTACTCCCTTAAAGCAAAACAGCACTTATTAAGGACAGGATGATATCTGATCCTGACTCCAATAAGCACACAAGTCAGTAACTTGCACATGGAAACAATACTGATGTCCAAGCTGAAGCTGGATCAGCTCATATTCCACATTTGTATCTCTGTCAGTAATTAAATTATTTTGTTTTACAATAAATAAATAAATAAATAAATAAATAAATGTAGCATACTACAAAAAACAGACATAACTAGGATTGTATGAGAGTTAAACAATAGTCAACAATAGTGTGTCTATATAGAAAAACACACTCTGTTGTTTTTAATGTCCTGTTTCCCTGGGGTATAAAGATAAGGTTCCACACATGTGAAATCCCTTTATCATCCATTACTATGGACAAGCAATGATTTTAACCCAAGAGAGGTAGATATTTGTTAATCTAGAGAAATCAGGATATGGATATAAAAATGCATAAGCACAAAAATAGCATTAAATTTGCCAGGAATTAGACCCATGAGTGCATAACCCTACAGAGTGAGGAGGATAGTAAAGCAAGGGGAAGAGGGGAAAACAGCCCAAATATCATAATTTTAAAAACACAGTTTAGTTGCTTCTTGTGGTTCAAATTTCAAAATCAGCAGCTCTCAACAAGATGATAAGCGAAACATACTTTCAAATCAACACAGAAATAGGCAAAGAGACACAAAATCAATGACCAGTCTCAGGGAAGTTCACATGCACCAAGATATATACTGTATATAAGCCTATATAAATATAAAAGAACTTACATTATTAGGCATAAAGTAATGGACCAAGATCACTCTACAAATATCTCCAATCTTGTTAGAGACTCAGTGCTGTTATTCTCTTCAGGCAACTTTTACAGGGAAAATTTTTAGTTTTTACAAATCCTCTAGTAATTATACAAAAACCTTATGCAAAACTGCACACATTATTTCAGTTAGTACTATTTACAAATAACTGACATATAGCATGCTGGCTTACAGCAGTACAAACAACAGCTGGATGCCCATAAGAGACTTTTCTGCTAAGGGCATTCACACTGACCGATTGAAACAGCTCTCCCACACCACCATGCATATATTCCACTCTCACATCATGCATTCATCCCCCCACACATTTGACCTCTTCACTAATATACTGCGTTATACACTCATCATTGCCTCTGTGCTTCCGTAATCTGCTCCCTCGACGAACATTGCTTTTAATGGAACAGACAGAATCTTCTACATTTTCTACAGATACTGCCGTTGTCATGGCAACACAATGGTTAAATTGCTGGCAGCCCCTCCAACTCTCATTGCAAATTTAAGGACTGTTCAGACACAACAGTCTTTGTGCTGCCGGTACAGTCGTGACAATAACAAAAAAAATACCCGGCAGGAGTTTAGAAAGCTAAATGTAAAAACATGTCGAAAAGGTTTTAAACGAAGCAGCAGGAAAACTGTGTTTAGTCACTGAAGATCTTAGTGAATCAGTTAAGACCACTGGGTATTAGCGCTAATATTCTTAGTCTTTGTTCATAGGATCAAAGCTCTTCCATGCATTCACTCAAACATGCAGGTACACAATAACATGTACACTTACACATATAGGGGTGGTGTTATAACTCCCGGGAGAGAAAGGTTAACTCCTTATGGCAAAGCTAATTACAACCAAAGCTAATTCCTACCAAAGTTGATATGGAAACCTATGAAATCAAAAGAATCATGATAAGAAACTCCCAAGCCCTATATAAGTTTATGCCAAGGTGTCACTGTTCTCTAATGCTTCTGCTTTGACCTCAGTTACAGCCTATCAATGTAGACTGGAAAAAACTTAGGCTTAAAGGCATAAAGGCTTAAGCAGACAAAGCCGGCAAGGCAGAAATACATTAATTACATACACTACATGGCGTAAACACATTTAACACACATTCTCACTTATATTGTCTGATGGGTTATAGATGCTATAATTATAGCAGGTATTTCAAAAACCATTGCCAAATTGACCTCCATTTTAAGTTAACATTCACAGAAGACCTAACATACATTTTGAACATCAATATGCTTTTTAAAGTACATCAACTTGTAAAAATGTGGGCCAATGTTTCTTTTTTTAATCAGAATCCTATAAAATCTACAAACGCCTAAGTGTGAAGTTTGTTCCATAGCTTTCATTATCTTCATCTGTCCCGAGTGTGGAGGCAGATGAGAGGCAGATCATTTTTCACCGGCAGCCGCAGGGGCTCTGAATGTTGTTGTGTGATAGTGTTTGAAGCGGGTGGGCTATGGAAAAAAACAGGAGGCTTCATGGATTTTTTTTTTCTGTTTTTAATCTCACCACTGATGCAATTAGCATTGCATGAATGTTCTTAACCAATCATGGTGTCTAAAATGAAGATTAGATTCTTAAAGTGCTTAAGTAATAAAAATATCAGGGGAAAATAAGAGCAAATTTAAAGCATCAGAATTCATTTATGCAGGGTGATTAACTTGCTTATTTCCAATAGCCATGACAATGTTTAGACCTTTTCCATAAACACAATTGCGAAAAGATCATCTATATTTCACAAAAGACTTTGTTTTTTTTTCTTTTCAACAAACTGCAATTATTTTTCAGTTCTTTTTAGCTGTATATTTAAGCAAATGACCATGACAACAAAACATATTTTTAAGGTTCAAACTGGAAACAACCACTTACTGTACTTGCTTTACTTACCAGTACCCGGTTTCTATATGTTTATGAAAATTGTGGCAAAATGTTGAAAAATATCTAGGTTTTGTCACACTGTTCCCTAACCTTTCTTTTGTTATTTGTGCTCTGATCATTATGAACTAAGTGATATGTAAAGAATAAAACACATCAGGATGTGCGGTTAGAGGAAAATAATCAATGAAAGGGTGGTGTTCGGGGCTGCCACCCTGAAGCTGATTACTTTCCTTTAACAGAACATCTAGAAGTGTTTTATTCATTTTATAATACAGAAATGTAACAAAATTATATTTATTTATTAATGAATAACAAATTGTACTTTTAACTGTTTATAGTTACATTTAAAGTTGTGGAATATCCACAAAACATGTTCTTATCATCACTTACATTATAGCATCTATAAAAACTTTGTTAAACTTAAAGGAGCAGCTTAAACCCCACCGTTGCAAAGTGCTTCCACAGGAGACTCTATAAATGTTCCTCCATAAACACAGAAACTGTGTAAACAGGCTCAACAATCTCACTGATTATACATATATATATTTTTTTCATTAGTGTTAGATTATGTGTAATGTCTGCTGTACAGTCCCAGTGAATTAACTGTTACGTTTACAGCATTTGGCAGACACCCTTATCCAGGGCGACTTATATTCATCTCATTTACACAACTGAGCAGTGGAGGGTTAAGGGCCTTGCTCAAGGCCCCTCAGTGGCAGAGTAGGGACTTGAAATCACAACCTTCTGATCAGCAGTCCAACAGCTTAACCACTGAACTACCCATCACCACTAGCACACTTCCCTGTGGAAATTATAATATATTAGAGCCAGCATAGAATAATGGATTACCCATGATTTTTCCAAAAAAAAATTTTTTTTCTTAAATTCTGTTTTAAATTCCATGCTTTTCCAGAATTTCTATACATGAGTAAGTTTTTATGCATGCCAAATCCATGTGCATTTCCAATGGGAACAATGGGAACTGCAGTGGACTCACTGACCTGTTTATCAGCCAGTGTGTTTCCAGACTGCAGAGGTAGTGTTTATTTATGCTTTTCTAGCAAACCTACACCTGACCCTCCATGCAGCTGAGACTGAGAGAGAGAGACTGAGAGAGAGAGAGAGAGAGAGAGAGAGAGAGAGAGAGAGAGAGAGAGAGAGAGAGAGATGCGATCACAGGCCGCCATCTAGCGGTTTGTATAAATACTAAAAAATCTGTGAGTGAATACACAAAGGATCGGAAAGATCTTGATTTATCTACAGAAGCAGCGCATGTTTTGGACAGCATCAGACTGTGTAGTTTACTCACACACGACAATATTTAAAAACATTAACGTCCAATCAGACAAACACATATATAACATAAGATTTTTAGTTTAACGCTTAGCTTTTATGTTTAAAATATAACCGTAATTAAAATATAACTTTAAATTAATAATCATTTAGCGGTGTATACAGCTAAATAAGGCAGACTCAATCCATTTATTAACTATCTTACGAGGCTAAAACCACTACACCGCTTCTGGCTTTGTTGTTAGACCACGCAAAGCTCCGGATGTCCCGCCCACCTATAATGACGTAATGATTGATACTGGGTTCTGCGACACAACGTTCGAGTGGCACTTGATTGACAGTAACATTGACCAATGAGAACGCGCGATCAAAGAGCTATGGCGACAGTGGCCCGTCTGCTGATTTGCAACCCGCCGAAACAGCATCGGGGAAGAAGGAGGCCTTCGATCGGTTCGACATGGACTGTTCCAGGATCAGTGCCGTTTAAATAGGACTCTAACAGTAGCGCGGTGAGTAAGAATACTGTCGGCAACTTTCATCCAATTCAAGCCTAGCGCTGTAAATCATAAGTAACGCGTGATTGTGTCGTTCTTAGGAAACCCGGCCATATCACATTTCAACAAGACCCCCTTCCCAGTGGAGGCTTTGGCCTGCTCAGCCAGTGTTCATAAAAACAAGTGGATTATCCTCCTCTTTAAAGTGTGCCCCTGTGGCCTTGCATTGCCGAGTGAGCTCTATTTGTACTTACAAATATCATGTAAAGGTTTGTTTAGCAGGTTGTCACATGCAGCTACTAGCTACTGTATTTCCTCTGAGGCTACTAGTTTAATAGACAGGTCGGGTTCCAGTATTGCCCTAGTTACCGAAAGCCCACAAGCCTAGTTATCTGTAGGGCTGGGAGTCGATCTTAAAAAGAACCGATTCTCTGATTGTAGGCGAATCAAGAGTCGACTCCAAAACTGACTCGGCGCACAGACGACGCTGATAAAGGAAGACATCCGCTCTTGGGTTCGAATCCATGGATTTCCGGTACCTGGGTATTCGCACGCGCCTGCTCCAGAGTTCTCTTCCGCGCGCCTTGCAGTGACGCGCGTCATTTGCTCTTGCAGTTAACACATTGTACTGTAGTTAGTTATTCTGAAGTAAGTAAAAGTGAGTTATAAAGATGTGAGAATGTATTAAAACTAACATTTTCTTTCCTATTTCTAGTGTTTTATGGGGGAACCAGAGATAGTTTTGAGCACACTGCAACAAAAGCCCTCTAAATGACTGTTCTAATTACTGTAATATTGCAAGAAGAGACAAGAAATAGGTAAAACTACATTGTTGTGAAACCAAGCAAAACTGTGTTTGTCTTAGAAGAGATTTTGCAAATGGATCCAACTTCTGGAATGCACATGCCTGCTGTTCCCCCAAACAGTGAGGTGGTCCATGTGACTGTTGGGAATCCTATCATAACAATGTATCAGACTCCACCACAGGCCCCCAACATAGCGCAGATCATTACACAACAAGTCATACCACAAGATGTCACCTGTCAAACTGTACCACATACAATTACTTCACAGGTTCAGATAGCATCACAAGTACAGGCTTCTTTGCATGGTCAAGGACGGGGTCAATCTCAAGGCCATGGCCAATCACAGAGTCACATGCAGTCTCCAAGTCATGGACAATTACAAAGTCATATGCAGTCTCAAAGCCATGTGCAGTCTCAAAGCCATGGACAATCACAGAGCCACATGCAGCCTCATAGCCTTGGGCAATCACTAGTTCATGTTTCACAAGGCGAGAGTGTCACAGCATCGCAGGATGGTGCCAGATCATCATTGCAGGTCCCCTTTGCAGAGGTCGCTTCTCTGCTGGATCCTAACATGAAGAGCTCAAAAGCCAGAAAGTACCAAATCCATTATGAGGAAGTAAAACGGAGGCTGGAGCCGCCCGAGAAGATGTCACTCAGGTCTCTGGCTGCCTACACTAGAGTGAGTCGGGGTCCAGCCAGTAAAAAAACCCTCCTGGAATCGCTGAATGTGTTTGGCCTGTCACCAAGCACCAATACGGCAGTGTCTAGTACTTTCTCCAAACTCACTGAGGGTGAGGTTCAGCTATTACAGCCATGATTGAAACTCATGGCTGAAATGCAATGAAATTTTATATATTTATGTGAATAATATGTTTACTGATTGAAGCAGTTACCATCATATATGTAATTTGTAATTAATGTACATAAAATACATAATGCACATATAAAGCATATAATACACTAAATACTTAGTAGTGTACTACAGTATATCTTAGCCTTGCCTTGAGTTCATTTTGAAACTTTTTATAATTTAAATTTTTTATACAGGTGACACAGCAGCACTGTGTAAAGATATGAAGGACTTTGCCTTACAGTACGTGGATTATGAAAATATGGCAAAACAGTTGCTGCCAGAGACAAACCAGGTGCAGCACTGGTCAAAAATAATTGAAACAAGGTAAAATGTTATAGACTATCAATTAAATATTTTTGTATAGTGCTTTCAGCAGTGGACATTGTCACAAAGCAGCTTTACAGAATTAAACGGATTCAAATAATATTTTATGGAATGTATGCAGCTAGCTGAAATGCTTTTGTTCTATATTTATAAGATTTCGTTATAGAAATCCAGATATATGAGATTTAAATTTAAATGATTTTTATGCTGGAAATGGTTTTGATAATCTACTGGGCTATGTCTTGGTGATATTGCCTTTGGTAAATAATTATTTGTGAGTTTTGTCTCTCAGGAATTACCTGGAAGAGATGCGGAAAGTTTTCAAAGACCCCATCAACAGCGGTCTGTTCTCCAACGTCACGCATGGCCTCGGTAATGGTGTGATGGACGTTGCCCTTGACATCATCGATACCGTCATTGACCGGCAGATACGCATACTCTCAGGGAACACAGATCCCAAACCTGAGCCACCTGTCAGGAGGATCCGAAAACGCACTCGTAAACCCAAGACAGCCGTGGAGGATGGCAAACCCAAAGAGAAGGCCAAAAGAGGCAGGAAGAAAGGCAAACAGATGCGACTGGACACTGTCGACCCGCAGGTTCCACAGTCCACAGACATAGAGAGTAGTGTACTGACTCTGGTGTCTGTAGGATACGAGACCATATCGAGCGGCCTCGGTGCCACCAGCACGGGTTTATCGTAGTGCTGAGACTGATGGACGCTGAGAGCACTGTGTGCATGCTGAGTGTTGACTTAAACCACATTTTAGCGTTGTATTTTTTTATTTTTTATTTTTTTTCTTAGATTTTGTTTAAATGTCTTCATCTAAATGTTCTGTATTCTTTTTGGGTGTCTAAAAGGTTTCATTAGGAATGGTGAGTGGTTTATATCATCATGGATTTTTTAATAAGAAAAGGCTTTTTTTCATGTATCATTTGCTAGATTCCTCCTTTTTTGTTTTTAAAGAAGAACAAATGTATACAAGTAGGATCTATAATCTTGAAAGAAATAAAAACTGATGTTTTGTGAAGAGCATGATTCAGATGAATAAAAAAAAATCATGTCTAAAATTTCACTGAAATATGAAATGCAATGTGTTCATTCTGCTATTGTCATCACTGTGTATTTTATTTGGAATATTACCTCATCTTTGAAGTGAAGAGGGGTATGTCAGGTTTATGGACCATTTATATTCTTTCTTTTCCTTTTTCTTTGTGCATATGTATTAGAGGAATTAGTGGTCAGCTGTATCTTATATTTAGAAGGTACTTCAGATTGCTTATATGTGTGTATTAAATTGTTTTTATAGGTATATTTTGCTGCCTTCACATTTAATAGCATCGTGTAGTCAGTTTATTGCTCATTTTAGATTAATTCAGTTAATTTTCTTCTGTTTTATTTGGTTTGCTTTCATTGGCTATATTTGTATTGGCTCTCACTGAATCCCAGACATATATCCAAATGAGTATTATAATTATGCAAATAAGTATTAAAATACTCAGTATATGACTATACTGAGTATTTTAAACTTTCAAATTTAAAAGTTAACTTGTTCTCTAACCATTCAATGTGTATTGCATGGCAGTAACATAGAGACTACCTACCATCCAAGAAGCTTTAAGGAGATTTAGGATTTGGAGTGCATTCCAGAGTGGGGGTGAGGAAGGATTGAGAAGGAAAGAAACTGTATGGAAAAAAAGCACAGCTCAAACACAGGAAAACAGGATGGCAGGGCTAGCAAATTTCAGGATAGATTTGTACATCAGAATGCTTGAATTCTGAGAAAAATGTGCAAGGTCATCAGAATGCCTGAATGTTGTGGGCTGTGCGACTCTGAGACTATACGTGTGTACCTGTCCTCCTGACAATCCATGGTGCAAGGGTCGTGTCGTACCCACTCATACAAAAATGTTAACGATCTGCAGGATGTATAAACATAAAAAGAATGTAGACAGTATTTGCACTACTCAGTGGCTTAATATTTCTCATTTATGTCACGTCAAGGTGTCACAGGCCTATGTTTCCACTTACAGATTATGATGTATTTTATTCAGCATATATTGAAGTGAAGTGAAGTGACTTTGTGGCCAAGTATGGTTATGGTGACCCATACTCGGAATTTGTGCTCTGCATTTAACCCATTCAAGTGCACACACACCCGGAGCAGTGGGCAGCCAATTTAGCTGTGGCGCCCGGGGAGCAGTTGGGGGATTGGTGCCTTGCTCAAGGGTCTCACATCAGTTGTGGTATTGAGGGTGGAGGAGAGCGCTGATCATTCACTCCCCCCACCTACAATCCCTGCCGGATCCGAGACTCGAACCCACGACCTTCGGGTTACAAGTCCGACTCTCAGACCATTAGGCCCCCATATAAAATGAATGCCCTGTTTACCTTGGTGCATGTTAATATTTTTTTTGCCTGATTATGTAGGTTTCTTTCCTTCAGATTCACTCAGTGCTGCTTTAGGTGCTATCAGTGTTACCACAGAGCTGGTTGTGGAAGAACTTGAACCTCACATAGAAACACTCCTGACTGCAGCGGTAAAGAGGGGTGAGTGACCAACATATAATCTCTTTCATGGCTTGTTAACCTCAGAAGGGAGGAAGAAATTACCTACTTATCAGCTGCATTTGAGAAGGACAGATTGTTGTGAATGTGTTAGTTGCATTTCCTCTGAACAATCCTGCATGCATGATGGCTGTTCAAGAGGCTAAAGGTAGAGTTATGACTCATCTGGAAAGCAAAGACACACTTTAATCTGCATTTGTGTCTGCTCAAGGTATTGAGTGACAGGACTGATTAGCCTCTTACACCGAAACAGCCAGATGGCCAGCTGTTGGGGACGGCAGCACCTGTGTAAACATGATCCAGACATGCCCTTAATCCCCCATGTTTGTTCAGGTTAAGTGTGAATAGTTTGACAGGATTGATATGTTTTAGAGGTACAGTACATGGTTTATGACTAAACTTGTTCTTTGTGTTGGTGTAGAAATCCTAATGAAATCTGTTGGTTTCGATAATCCCTGGAGATTTACTGGAGAGTAGGTGTGTGTGTGTGTGTGTGTGTGTGTGTGTGTGTCCTCTTTTTTCTATCAGAGAGCAGCATAGCTGAGCAGGTGGTAGAAAGTGGCATTCTGCCGGTCCTGGCTGAGGCCTTGAGGAGGAGAAGCGCCCTCACTGTACACACAGCCAGACTGGTGGCTGAGCTCTCCAGGGAGGGTGAGCAGAGAACAAGTGCTTCAGACATGTGCATATTTCGAATGTGATACAGTAGGTGTAACAAGAAATGTTGTATAAACGATTACACTATTTACAGCAGTTGACTGCCATGCCCCTGCCCTGCTAAAGGCTCAAGCCGGCCATGATAGAGGCCCAAAGGGAATGCTCTGCTGCATGTTCCATTGAAGCCTCTAGCATGGCTTGAATTGACCCATCATTTCTCAAGGTACAAAAAAGACATGCGTCAATACTTTTCTGACACGACCGTGGGTCCATCATCATACTTGAAGGAGAACGATAGGCTTTTTTATAGGCTCAGTACGATTACTAATAAAACGAATGCTCTTGCTGTTGAAGCATTTTGCCCTATAGACTTTCCTTGCTCCATGGATTTCAACATAATCTCTATCTACTGCATATGTTGTATATGTGTGATAACCACAGCAAAGATAATGTTTGCTAGTAACCCACTTGAATTCATTGTTGAACTCTGTCAAACGTTTAAACACAGATAATACAATATAACACAAATTCATAGACAGAGGTGAGTGACTGTCTTACTAAAGCAGTTTTTAAGCAGTTTTATTCCAGTTTTGAACACTGGAGCAAGTAAATCCAGTTACACATGCTCTCCCAGAAGCCGGGCATAATCATGCTGAAACTGGGGTATTAATGTGTTTACATGTTTCTGTTGTTATTACACAGCCACTTGTTCTTCCCTGTAAAATAAGTAGTTCCCTTGTTTAATACACATTATACAGATATTGTGCTTATTTACAAACATACAGTCTGCTCCGATAGTACTGGAACAGCAAGGCTAATACTTTTGTTTTTGCTATACACTGAAGATATTTGGGTTTGAGATCAGAAGAGAGTTTGAGATGATCAGAATTTCAGCTTTCATTTCCTGATATTTACATCTAGATGTGTTAAACATCTTAGAACATGGCACATTTTGTCTGAACCCACACCATTTTTCATGTGATCAGAAATACTGGAACATGTGACTGATAGGTTTATCTTGTTGCACAGGTATGCCCTGTTAGACTGATTGTTTAAACAAACAAAAGCTCCGAATGTCTACTCTGGGTTTTACCTGTGAAGACTGCATTTGTTGTTAAAAAGGATAAACCAACATGAAGACCAGAGAGCTGTCTATGGGTCTTTTCGCTCGATAAAACTTCGATACTTTTACCCCTTTTGATACTCTCGGTAACGTGTTCGTAACCCATATCAATTTACAACAATTTGGAATGCCCTGAAAAGAAAGGAACCACTGGTGTACTAACAACTAGACATCGATCAGGTCACATTCTGTCTGCCCATTTACAGAGAAATGCAGTCAATCTAATTGGGAAGGACTCCATCATGCAGCAAGACAGTGACCCAAAACACACTTCCAACACAACAAAAAAAAAGTGGGATGTTTTTAACTGAGCATGCATTTCATCTCCTGAAAAAAAAAACTGAAAGAAGCTGTGGTGCAAGTCTGGAAGAGCATCACAAAAGAAGAATGCAACAGTTTGGTGATGTCAGTGGGTCACCGGCTTGATACAGTTATTACAAGCAAGGGATACGTCACCAAATGTTAAATGTTATTTACTTTTATTTGCTTTAAGACTATCTATTCCAATACTTTTGCTCAACAAAAAATTGGGTTGTCTGCCACTAAAGGTGCCGTATTCTAAGTTTTTACCACATCTAAATGTAAATATCAGGAAATGAAACTGAAATTCAAATCTGTCATCTCATTTTTATCTTTTGGTCTCAAACCCAAATGTCTTCAGCGTTTGGCAAAAACAAAAGTATTGGCCTTGCCATTCCAATACTTTTGGAGGGGACTGTAATTGACTGAAGAATTTACAAATGTTCTACAATGTGTTTATATAATATTCAACCTATGTGTTTTATTTTTTTTTTTATTTAATTGACCTTACATACTATTATACGTGAGTTTACATTTTTTTCTTTTTCATTCCAAAATGATTATCTATGATAATAACAGATATGCTGCAGATGTAATGGATGGAGATTAGGTTAATAAAACACTGGATCATTAATTTAAGGAGATGCTGGGTACTAATACTTTTTCATTCTGTGGCGTTTACTCTCAGCTTCCTTCAGAGACAGCTGCTTTGAGACTGGAATTGTATCTGCTCTTCTCACTCTGCTGCTCAGTGAGAACCAGGAGCTACTGCTGCATGTTAGCCGAGCCATCGGGAGAATCTGCTGTGACAGCAGTGAGTGAACAGTGTTCTCAGCTACAAATACAAAGCCTCTTTCATTTCATGACCTTATATACTGAGAGAAGTGAAAATCTTGTCTTACCACAAATTTTAGCTACAGTCAAAGGGATATAGATATCAATGCTATTTTACTTCAAGTTCATTCAAGCATTTCCTGTTGCATGAGACTTACTTCAGCAAGGCACTAAAGTAAGTCTTGGTTCTCAAATTGGAATCTGCCATTTTATAACTCACTAAAACTACTAATGGTTCAGCTGTTTTTAATTATTTTGTTGTCGTAAGCCTATTTGCAATTACTTGAATCAGATAAGTTTAGATTTATGACAAATACAACAACACAGTCTCACAGTTTCTGTACTTATACTCCTACCTCTTGTAACTACATTCTTTTCCTGTGTGGTTTCACTGTAGTTTCTAAAAAGTTAGTGAATAATATGTTTTAGGAAGGTATAATTGAATAATTGAGACTAAATAATGATAAACTTTAAAACAAGCATAAATAATGTTAACAACTGTTTTTATTTTTCTGGTGGAAAGCTCCACTAAATAAACCTGATGGCACTTATTTGCTGCCATCAGGTTGCAAATGATATTAATGTTTGAATAGTTCCATTCACTTCAGGTATATTCATGAAGTGAATGTGTGCTGTGATAAACTGTGAAAAAAGGGGCTGTGTAAAAAAATTTGCACACCAAAAGGAGTCCCTGAGTGCAAAACTCTTGAGTATTCCTGTATTTTATCAATACACTATGATCCTGCAATTTTTTTTTTAAATTATCACAGTTATTATTCTGGCCATTACATTGTAGAGCTTGTGCAGACAGACCCTGGTGCCTGAGTGGTGTTTGATTACTGTGCAGATCTGCAGCAGGACAGGCTGTTGAGACTGGGAGCTGTCCCCAGCCTGGTGTCTGTGCTGCTGCGGTATTCTGAGAATGACGCCTTGCTGAGCTCCTGTCTGCTGGCTCTGTGTAACCTGGCTGATATGGGTGAAGAGGATGGCTCTACACTTGTCTGGGAGAAGAGAGGTCATTTTGACGAGAAAGTGCATGTGTTCCATGGCACCTTGCAGCACTCTTATGGCTCTGTGTCAGCAGTGACAGTTGTCCGACTAAACCAGTGGTCTCAGGGACAGTACTCAGTGTGGAAGTGTGGAAGTGTGGAAGTTGTGCAGAAATGCTCCACTCTCTTGTGGAAGGAACGCAACAGACGACAGTCTGAATGGCGCCTGCTAAGTTTCACACGCTTGAGCTTTTTCCCCGAATTCTATAAGGCTATAAAGTACTCTATGAGGAACATTCCTAAGAACAGGAGTCATCTGAAGAGTCGTGACAAAGTGTGAAAGAATACTTCTATCTAGTGTATAGTCCACACGTAAACTCCTTTTTGCAAGTCGAGCCCAATGCATCTGAGGAAAAGAATTAACAAAAGTAGAAAACCTTAAAACTGTTTCTGATTTTAAGCAAGAATGTTTGGTGAAACAGATGATGGGAAAAAATGGAGCGGAAAAAGATGTGGACCACCAGCATCCAGACAGTCAGGATAAAGAGACATCTCTATCTGCTTGTCAGTGAAGTTTCTTGTCAAGTCAGAAAGCATTCAAACCTAGATAACCATGTGTTTTGTCAGGCAAGACTTTTGAGGAATCCGTGAAAGGACTGTATTTGTATGAATTTTAGAAGTTTCAAAACAGCTTCAGCTAACTGTCACTGAAATCACTAACTATACCATTAGGTCTCCCTATGACAGTAGGGATAAGTCCATTATTGCTATGCTCATATATAGTATGTAGTATATAATATATGCAAAGTCAAGGGTTGAGAGACTGTTCATTACTCTTAATATTGTTGAGGTATCCAGACACATGAAAGTTTTTTTTTTGTTTTTTTTTTGCTTTGCTTTGCTTTGCTTTACTTTGCAGAAGGGATGGAGGCTAAGGTGCAATTTGTTGTTTGCATCAGTCTGTATCTAAGAGGCCTTATGCTACTGGTTTCTGTGATCAACTGCAGACAGAGGCTTAACCAGATTCACTGCTTTGTATTCACAAAAAAGCATTCATGTCCTTAAAAACTAACCATAGTGTGTGAATTATGTGATGCAAATTAAGAAGCATGACTAAAAACACCAGACATAATTGGTTTTCTTCATCATAACATTACCAGAGGTTACAGGCAAATTCACNTTTTTTTTTTGTAATTCTACCATTGTAACCTTTGTTTTTGAACTGACATGTAAGTATGTTTTATATTTCTGCTATAGCTTTTCCAACTTGTCTGCTTCTAGTACTCTTATGATTACAGTTGTCTTACCATCTGCTTATGACTGCTTAGGTTTAATATATTAAACATTTTAAGGGAATGTTGTCCTTTCTCCTGAACTTCAGGTTGTGGTGGTGTTCACGTTGGTCTATGAGTGTTGTTAGCTGCTCCCAGTCCATGCCACTGCTTGACCAGCTCCTGTGATTTACTGATCATCTCATTCCAATGCTCCAGCTCCCTGCCTCTGGCATACATAAATGGCCCAATGACCATGAGTCCAAGTGATACTGTGGGGAGGTAGAAACGAAAGAGATTGACTTGATTAAAACAAAGGTGCTGCACTTTATGGTGAATAATGCTTATAATAACATTTACATTTATTTATTTGGTATGACATTCATTTCATGACATTAATTTAATTGTTTAATAGGGACCATAGTTGTATGAATGGGCAGCAATAATATAAGTCGTATATAAGTAAATATAAATAAATATAAGTAAAGCTAAGTTTCCACCAGTTAACAAGAAACAAATTCAGAATACTTAGAGGAAGAACAGTTCCACAACCAAGCATGGAGTTTTGATCAAGTCCTAATGATAATATTGTTTTCTATTTGCTTGATGTGACCACATGACTTACTTGGTGCCTTGATCCTGGAGCTTGGCACTTCAGCAGGCTCTTCAGAGGCTACCTGCTGGACTTCCAGGCTCAGGCAGGCTGCATCTAGTTGCAGAGGGAGAAGCCTGAATGACAGCTTCTCATTAAAAGTGGGGTTGCTGCCTCTGGCTACTGGTGTCCACTTTGTTTTCACTACCTGAGTGTGTATCTGCAGAGAAACCTGGACAGAAACATCTGTCCAAGCCACTTATTGGTGAAACATTTGCGCAAAGAGGTACATTTATCTTATGATATTGTTCTAAATTTAAGTTCTTTTGTATAATTGACATTACTGCATCTCACCCGCATTGCTGGGACATTGGAGTCCTCGGGCTCTAAGCACAACCACAGTGAGGCGCTGTAGAGACTGACTGTAGTTCAGAGACACTTGGATATTGCCGTGCTTTGAAAGGGGCTGCATCATGACAGAGAACAGTATGGCACAAAAACTTCAATCTACACCATTTAGCAACCCCACTGTTAAATAAGATAAGAAGGGAAGACAAATATTGGATGTAAACATTGGCTCTTGTCTACCAGATCACTCTCATTCTCAAGGTCTCTCCACAGGACTTTGCCCGCTGCCTCTAGCAGTTCAGAGTGTCTGAGAGGGAGCAGAACATGGCCCACCAGGTGGTGCTTCTTCAGTCTATCCACACTGTACAAACTCATGCGTAGAGTGAACTGGTCCACATTGTTATTAGACACCTTAATATAATATTAATAAAAATCAATTCTCATCATGGATTACTTACAGTAAAGGTCAAAGTACAATTGTTGGAGGAGTAAATAAGACACATATTGTTCATTGTGTTCATCAGTCTAATCTCTATAAGTAAAAAAAAAAAGCAAGAAGAAATAAGGAAGAATTTGTAGTTGTGCATTACCAAAGTAATCAGTATAGCTCAAAGTAAGCATGGAAGTGCTTCAGTTTTACACCTAATCATACACGGTTACTACAAAACATTTATTCAATTGCCTCAGTATTGTATAGCAGGATAAAGCAATGTAAGCACCATTTTGGTAAAACATTCATATCTGTCCAATCCTAAGACCTTTGTTTTTAGAATATAACAGTTGTAGTTTTAAATTTACCCTCATATTGCTATGAATTCAAATGATCATCTATAGTAATTGCCCAGGTGCTACAAATGCAGTGGATAGAGATTAGGTTAAAAAAAAAACTCTGGAGTATTCCTTTAAAGCAACTCAAGACATGTTATACCCATCTCCTGGTATACCTGAAACACAAAGGTGTCATTGAATTGTGGTTGGCAGCCTTTGCACCGGGCCTTGGCCTGACGATGGTGTCGATCTTCAGATGGCAGGAGCTGCAGTTTGACCAGTGTGGCATTGCTTTGGCATTGGGCAGGCAGGTTGGCAGCTTGGAGCAGGGAGACCACCAGCTGCTCTTGTTCCTGCTGATACTGCACAGCAAAACAGAGGCGTACAGTGGAGCCACTGGGCTGTGCCCACTCACTTGGCTCTTCAGGAAGCTGGTAGAGATCTGGCCTCAGGCTGCCCAGTGGGAACCAGCCTCCAGTAACATACAGCCAGAGAAAGAATGTAAAGGGAAAGGGGAGACAGATAAAGAAATGAGAATAGAGAGAAATCCAATAATAAAGTGATTAACATCCTTCTCACATTATTCTTCTCAGATCTCAGAATGACCTACTGCCTATTGTTAGAGAGCCACGCTGGGCATGCAGATGTGGGTGCTGTTCCCATTGCTCCTCTTCCTCCCTCCCTTCAGGCACTGCTGAATGTGATGAACTCTTGAAACTCGGAGGCAGAAAGAAGGGAACTTCAGCCAAACTATGATGCATGAGAGCAGAGTTAAATCTACAATTTGATTGATTTAAGGCATATTTTATTGCACTTTTCACCTCCCTGAGCAACTGTGAGCAACAATTGGGATGGTTGAAGGTAAGATCAGATACACACCCATAACTGCTACCTTGTGAAGTTTGGAGCACAGGCGTGCATGGCGGAATAACTGGGTTAGTGCTAATCAGTTGTCTGTCCCATCTCTGGACCTGCCTCTTCTTCCATAAGAGATACGCTGTCAGGCCAATCAGCAAAAGAAAGAGAAGTACAGCAGATAGACCAGTGGCCAATGCTACCATGGGATCTGATGAAACAGAAAATCGAATAATGTTGCTGTCACACAAAGTACTTCTAAACTAAGTTCTGTGATCATTTCTTTTACAGTGGTCCCTTTAGGAATAATGGGGTTTATAATTCAGAAGACCAAGCTTTGGTTTATACTACTACTACTAGTGATGATATGTTAAGTACTCTCTTCCCCCTACTTTATACTTGCCAGTGTCAGAGACAGACATTGCCTCTAGTTGTAGGAACATGTGACATTTCAAGGCAACTAACAGATGACCAGTTTAGCCAGCATGTCTGCCTACTAACCTGGGCCCTAACTATTCACCAAATTTCTAGAAAAGTGAATGACCCTTTGTTTGGATTAGTGAGGACTTCAACAGACCAAATGTACTAAAAATATATTGAAATTACTGCCCATGTTTAGTTCTGGACACCATTTATCAGTTCAACAACTCAGTAACAATGTCCTTCTATAGAATTCATCACTGTACCATATGGGAATAAGACCAGAGCACATTAATGACTTTATTTTTGCAAGTTAAATACTTAAACAATGTTACCAGACATATTTAGTATCAACCACTTTTCAGATTTACTTTGCACTCTGATATTGGTTGCTCTGGCAGTGTTGTTGGTTTCTTTTATAAGACAGAATAATCTTTTAACTGTGTAACAGACGTATCAGTGAATGTACTGTGGGACAGCCTGTCAGAAACATGACTTGATGTGTGGTGTCTCTCTTTTTTTTGCCACAGAGACACTACCCATTTGCCTTTCTTTGAAGGTTGCACTACCAGAAATGGTGATAGAATGACAGTCATTACATCTGGATGGGCTAACAGTGACACTGAGACCGACCTCTGAATATTTTTACTCTCACTTAATATGTGAATGTTTGTTTCTAACCCCTCTTGGCTAATTCTCTAACTACTGATGTCTAAAGTTATCCCTAATGATGAAAGAAAGTAAAACATGTTGCACCCAATAATAGTTCATATTTAATAGTTGCGTTTCACAGACATTGTCCTGTTGTATCTGTGATCCCACATAATAGATAGTCTTATTTACCAGTAATGAATCACCAAAGCAAATGCCATATTCCAGGTTGGTTTTTATCCCTTTTTTGATTGTGAGCCCCATTTTCTCATTCTTATAGTAGCTTTTTGTAGCGACTATGTGACTTTTTATTTATTTATTTATAGAGAAACCTTTTGCAATAAGCAAATAAAGAAAAATGTACTTACCAGCCATGGATAGCCAAAGCCACCACCAACTTCCAGTTTGTTTTTATCCCACTCTGTGTGGTTATGAGTTGCATTGTCCCATACTGCTGCTACTTCCATGCATTTCTTCAGCAGCTCTCTTGTCTCTAAGTCTGGCCACAAATCAACCTAATTACCACAGTGTTCCTGAGACTGCTCTCCTTGGTTAATCAACACACACATCCAGGGGCTACATTACACACCAGGCTTGAGACTGACGCTTAAAACTGGCGACTATACAACAACCAATATTAAACGAGTGGCTTGTCTATGAACACTCTAATCTAATCTTGCACTTCAAATTTTTCAGATTAGTGTCATCTGCTGTGTTCTCACCCACACTGCTTTATTTGTTATGTGCTACAACTCAATATGAAGAAAGGCCTCTGAGCAAAGTTTTGGTAAAACGTTTGACCATTAATGCCACACATTTTAGAGTCAGGTAGGTCTTTGTGCTTTGTGCCCTCAAGTGCACAGAGTGATACATAATGGTGCCTATGTATCAGGAAAAATCTAAACCAAGTAAATTAATCTTCTTATTAATACTAGTCTCAAATATCAAGTATCTTAATTTTATAAAAACTACTGCAACACTTTCACAAACCTTCTAATGCAATCTTACAGTAATGTAAACGTGTTAGATTTTACATGCCACCTTTTTAGTTAGACCCTTATTAATTTGTATTATTGTGTAATATATCAAAACGGGCATGTTTATACATTGACTATGGCATTATGGTGGTTCAGTGACAACATTATTCCTATACAGGGTTTAATTATTACAAGCAGACCAACATTGTTACTGCTTCCGTAATATCTTGCTCGAGCCAGTCTGTTACATTCACGGAAGGTTAATGATCAACTCTGGGATACAGGGATACTAGTAGAACACTTAACAGGATTTTAATCAGTCCATTTGTCAGTTTTTCCCACAGTACATTTAATAAAAAACAGGTAAATAACAAATTATATATTCTAAATATTATATTGTACATTTTTCACTGCCTTATACTCAACTACCTTATACTCACATCTCCTGTAAATCTACCATGCATGTGGGCACAACCCACCTCTTCCCTCACTGACCAGATCTTATTGGGTGATGAACCACTCTCTTTCTCACCACAGCAGTGACAGTACTATGGGAGTATGTGTCTCACTAGTACTCATTTATTAGGCACAGTAGTTTTGCTGGGGTTTATAACCACCTTACTGTCATTGCTAGGTTGAGAACAGTCCATCCACCAAAACTCCAGCCAACCAGTCCTGTGGTCAGAATCTGACACTGATGACGGCCATTAACATGCACTGTGCATGGAAAAAGTGGAGCTATGGTCTGTAACTGTGCATCTACAAGGTGGATTAACAAGGAAGGTGTGTATAATGAGGTGACCAGTAAGTTTATACAGTGCTTAAAAACTCAAAAAAACATTGCTTAAAAACAGTGCCAGATACTCCTGATTCACCTGGTCAGCAGTGGTCATATGGATGTCTCTTTCCACACATGGTAGAGAGGGACTGACTAATTGCATGAATTTTTTGTATTTTAAAATCCTAGTATCAGTATTATTATTTTATTCTGGAAAAATGGGAAATGCCTATGCCATAAATTCACAGCAACCATAAGGTTTTTGATAACAAGTTTAAATTTGTATATCACAAAAAAGCTTCTTCTAATGACATTTATAAGGGCCTTTTAAGTAGAGTCAAACAGACTTTTTAAATACATTTTCTCCTTGCAAAAGGAGCAATATTAGACTAAGGATATGAAAAATGAAAACAAAGCAAAATCTAGCAGCCTTCATTATGCTTTTTGTCTGAAAAGTGGTCTCTCTTATGTAATATGCTGCTTTCTTTACTGACATACTAACATTTTCTATAACATTTAATTTTGTGCTGGAACGCTAATACTTAGAAACCTGAAATGTTCTTGTACTAACTCAGTAATGTAGAAGTCATAAAATAAAAATCTCTAACAATGTTTGTACTAAAACATAGGGTGCCTAAGACTTTTGCACAATATTGTATGTCTAAAAGGCACATTTAGGGCTTTATGCTATTCATTTTCACTGTTGCACTCTGGCATTAATGATGTGGAGCATGATGTTTTCGTGACAGGCACCATTCTATTTTCAAAACCTGTTTTCTAAGGTGCTGTTTTCATTGTTCCCACGGCAACCTTAAAAATGTCATGATGAAAATTCATTGGTCTCCCATTGAGCATGGCTGTTTCTATAGCAACGAGAAGAGAGATTGGCTGAAACTGGATGAGTAAGCGACAGCGACTGTGCATGTGTGTGCATGGTATGTGAGAAGGGGACAGAGAAAAAGCAAAAATAAAGAAAGGAGTAAAGTAGGTTGTAGCACATGAACAAGACATTGTACTACTATCCAACTGTCTGTGCTTCTGTCTGTTGGATTTAGTAAGCAAGGAAGGAAAGACAATGAGCTGAAAGATGGTGGTTGCAGCCGAGACAGGAGGCTGACTGATTTGCTTTGACATCTGTGGTGTATTCCTGTGACACCTCCACTCTCTCCAGTGTGAACTACCACCCCCATCCTCACCCTGAACGCAGCCCTCCCATCCCCACCTCAAGGCCTCCTCCCTCCACCGAGGATTTGTCTCTCACAGGCAGCGCCTGTGGTTTGTAATCAGATGACTGAAGGCGATAATCCAACACTACACTCACTCGTGCTACGTTTCGTACACTTCTTCAAGAGCACGCAGGAGGAGAAGAGGAAAGAAGGAGGAGGGGAAAGAGGAACTGAGGTAAAAGCTTTCCAGACGGTCGGACTGGGGAATGTGGGAGGTGTGTATATGTGAAGTGTGAATGTGTGTGAGACAGGAGAGTGGATGTGGACTTACCTGTGTAAGGGTTTCTCTACCAGCTGGCAATACAGACTGGAAGGTGACTTGACAGTAAGTAGAGGGAAGTAGAGAGTGTATGCAAAGGAGAAAGAAAGAATAATGGTGCGGAGAGGAAACCTTCCTTTTTCTTTTTTGTGATCCATAAGTCTGATTGTGTTCTGAGTCTGCGTGTTCAGGCTGTGACTAAAAGGACAGGTTTATGGTTTAGGGGTCAGTCAGAGGATGTGTTCTATGATGCAGGTATGTGGTGAGTTGATATAAAACATCTAACATGGTATTTTTAGATCTAGCTGAAGGACAACTGTTACGTCTTTCCATAATGGCCTTGGATGGTTAAAGTCTGTCAGCATGTGTGTTACTGGAGGTTCAGTCATGTTGCTAGCATTTATGTTTACAAAATAATCTCTTGACTCTACATATCAAAGTTGAGTCATCTCCTGTTTAAGTTCTACCTTATTAAACAGCAGCAAATGTTGTTTTAGAATACACACATACTGATTTACAGAAGGTTGTGTGTTTATTACAAGTGATAACCTTTGGGTTCAGAGCTTAATTCATTTTGCGATTTATGATTACAAACATATACATCAAAGTCTTGCCAATAAATATTTCAATCATGAAAATCTTAGTAATTCACTCTTCTCATGAATCCAGTATTCATTATAAATGCATTTATAACATGTCATATAGCATGCTTTATATCTTATCATGCATAGCACAACTCTGTATAAATGCTCATATGTAGTTGTATTTACATGCATAATACTTGAGTATTTGACTTCATAATATCAGGGTACATAATACATTATAACATCTGTTCATAGAACAATGTAGACACTAATGTTGTAATGCAATGTAACACAGTTGTGGTAAGTGTCCTTGTAGTACTTGTACAATGCGTTATGTAAATTACGCCTTGCACTAATTGTACTCAACTTCATCTTTTATATAAGTATAAATAAAGTATATAGTGTATTATGCCAGGGCATTGCAGACTTTAAGTAAAGTTAGTTATAATGCACCTTTTTAATGTGAATTACAATTTATAACAAATTACATAGTGTATGATACCTGCTGGGAATCAGCAGCTAGATGTTACTTCACTTATAGTGCTTCATAAATTTACTTCAGGAACAATAGTATTGAGTACAATTCGAGAAAGAAAAAGTGTTTTTGTGTATAGTGTACTAGTATAGATACAGACACTATACTAGAATCTGCCTTATAGTGCATTACAACATTAAATGTTTACCATGGTTTTATACACAGTTATTTATGACCAGATGTTTGTGAGCAGTACAAATCTCCAGCAAGTCCCATGGCAGATCCAGGACCTGCTGGACAGATTACAGCTCATAGTCTGCTTGGAAACATCTGTAGATCCCTTGGGAGGAGCTGGAATAAGTGACTGGGGATAGAGAGGTCTGATCTGATCTCCTCATCCTGTTGCCACTACAACCCCCACCAGGAAAATGGGAAAGAAAATGAATGAATGAATGAACAAGCTATGTAGCCTTCTGACTTGTGTCCATGATAAAGCATGTTCTGTAACCTTGAACACTGGATTCATGAGAATGTTACCAGATTCATAGTGCTTAATAATGCACTAGTGAAGTGACCAGTGAAACAAGATATTTCTTTTGTTTTATAGGCTTCTTTTAATGATTTGTGATATATAGTATCTAATTACTATGGTTAGGAGGCCAGCCATGTGTATGCGCTGTACAACAAAAAGGTGTATATAATTACTCACAGAAAAGGCTGTTGTGTAAGACTGAACCCCTGTGCTTAATTTGTGTGAGTGTGCTACATCATTAATAAGATCATTTTTAGCTTAATGTACTGTATAATGAAACAGCCTGTATATGCAAGTGCATTTTTATTTCACTCTGTTTTTAAGACATATTAGCATCCAGAACTAACAAACCATTTGCTCAGAATACAGCAAANGTGTGTGTGTGTGTGTGTGTGTGTGTGTGTGTGTGTGTGTGTGTGTGTGTGTGTGTGTGTGTGTGTGTGTGTGGGCACACTCACAGTTGTGATCAAGTGACTGAACTGTTATATATACACATCTAGACTACATAATAATGGAATGTGTATAAATAATATGGACAGAGCATGTTCTTTCTTTGGCTGTAATTGCCTCCGCCTTTACCTCCTTAATTTTCAATTCCTTCAGTCTGAAGAGGTGTCCTGATCTACCCACTCTCTCACTGCCACTCTGCAGAGTGTGTCTACCTGTGTGTTTGTGTGTAAGTGAAGTACACATGTTGTGCCTAATCCTAAAGCTCAGCTTGTTCTTATCCTGCTGTAATCTGATCAATTAGTAAGAGCTTGTCTAACTTTATCTAATTTTTTTTTCTACATTTATGCTAAAAACAAAAGGACATACAGTTCCAAACACACCTGATTAAACAAATGTTATTTTACATGTACAGCATTTGTGTATGTTTAATTTTTAAATTGTGGCCTATGTTTGATTTTATTGAATGCTCCACTTCCTCCCTTTTTACTTAGGGAAATCAGTCTAAGAGTCATTGCTGGTATCTTTAATGTGCTGGTAATTAAGAAAATTATTTACTTTTTTCAACTGATATTGCTGGTCCCCTGTGATGGACTGACATCACATCTGGGGTGAATTCTCACACTTTGTTGGCTCTCTGAAGGTGAGTGAATGAACTGGCATTGCTATAAGTTACAAGTTATAACAAACCTTTCTTTCCAATAGGTTTTTCGATATGACACAGGAAAAGCACCGTGAATCTGGACTCTACCCCTCTAGCAACCATCTTGGTTTTGCCCGAGCAGAGATGGAGGTTGATCATGAGCGCCCAATTATCTCCTTATCAAAGAGTTCCTCAGACGTGGCCGGTGGTTCTGTTCAGCGAGTGGAGCTAGCCTGGTGCCGGCAGCATCTCCGCAAAAGTGTCAGCAATGCAGGCTACCCTCAGAGGCCTTCCAGTAGAGGAGGATCTGTCACGGGCATGCCTTCTTCTTTGGAGCTTGAGGATCGTAGTATAGCTATAGGTGGTGTTAATACCACTCCAGAGACTGTTATCTGGCATGGAAGAGCCACACGGCCCTGGAGCATCACTGAGGATTCACAGCAGGTATACACTCCTGAAAGGTGTGCACCATGTTCCCCATCAATGCACAGGGATTTAAGGATGGGCTGTTTAGAGGACAGGGAGTCATGTTGCCAGTGCCATGCAGAGCAAAACCTGAAAGCCCGTAACAAAATGGTTTATGGGATGTTGTCTCCCGCTCTAGGCACCAGGCTCTGTCTTAGGAATGCACAAAGCGTTGCACAGCAAGGGTTGGATGACAGACTTTGTACACAGAGTCACTTTAAGGGTGAGAGCCACCATTTACCAGCATGCAGGTCTGCATGTGTTAATAATGTACTGAATTCTGGCTCCTTCAAAAACACTTGTCATGTTATGCCCTGTTCTGGACAGTTATTACCTCTGCCAGCCTGTGCAGGAAGTTCTTGTTTACCTGAAAGGTCACTACTCCATTCACCTTGGCATGGTTTCCCACCTCTGGTGTCCTCTGTCAGTGAGACGGGACTAAACAATCGGGCTGCAGGTCACTGCTATGGACCCGAAACATGTGGGAAGAACATTTCTACCTTCAGAGTAGACCAAAATAGACAATCTGGGTTTAGCCATCGGACAGTAAGAGATGCCTGCAACATGACATCTCAAAAGGACTTCAGAGAAGTTGGGGTGCAAACCATGTCTACAGATTCCCTTATTTCTCCCCTCTCCAATGCTTTCCCTGAGATCAGCATGACATCCCATCCAGGTTCAAACACATGTCCAGATGGAGAAGATGTGGAGACCAGGATCTCAGTAAAGGAGGTGGAGTGGGATGCAGAGGGAATGACATGGGAGGTCTATGGGGCAGCTGTAGACCCAGAGGAGCTTGGCCTGGCCATCCAGCATCATCTAGAGCTTCAGATCAAAGAAACAGCAGCTGCTGCTGCCCAGAAGAAAACAACTGCAGAGAATAATGGTGCCTCAATGCAACAAAACAATCGACAGAGGAAGAGTGAAAGTGTGGTGCGATTACTGTGTGGTCGAGCATGCTGCTCGCATTCCACTGCTGTAGAAGACTGAGGAGATAAATGAAATTGTAAGCTTCTAAGCATGTAAACTGCCTTCTTTACCTCTTAAGCAGTTTTTGAGTTAATATAGCAGATGAAGTCTAACACCTGACAGGGTATGTATCTGTTCATCCCTTAAAATCCCAGCTTATTAATCAGTTATTACTCTTGAAGCAGAGAACTAATAAGTTCTCTGAGGAAATTTGAAGAGGCAAGATTCTGGACTTCTACACTCAGGAACAACTTAGGCAATACTTGAAATTAACATACACACAGGTACATTGTACCTGAGTCAAATCTAATCCTGGTAAATGTATCTGGAAAAAATTGGTAACTTCATAGGGAAGTTGGCTATATCACAAACTCTCAGATTGCTCTGGACATTGTTGTATATATCCTGTATGCCTTTATTAAAGGGCATTTTCAGATTTACAAGTCCACCATCAAGACTTTGTTGTAAAGTATAGATCATGATTAACTGATTAAATTTAGTATTTGTGTTTTGACAGAACAAATAAGATTATGATATCTGTTATGCTTTATATTATAACTGCTAGCAGGTATAGACATAAATTATGTACATGCTTCATTTCAAACCTAACATAAGATTGTAATGGTAAGATGTAAGATGGTGGTGATATTTTGGTAATTTTTTTTATACTGCTAGGAAACATAAAAACACTATTTTATTACGTTTTTGAAGTAATGAAGACATTATACACCCACTGTCCACATTAATAGGAACACCTGTACACCTGCTCAATTTTGCAGTTATCCAATCAGTCAATATCCAATCAGCAGCATAACATCATGCAGATACAGATCAAGAGCTTAAGTTAATATTCACATAAAACTTCAGAATGGGGAAAAAAAATGTGATCTCTGTGACTTTAATTGTGGCATGGTTGTTGGAACCAGATGGGCTGGTTTGAGTATTTCAGAAACCACTAATCTCCTGGGATTTTTACACACAACACCTTGTTGACCACAGACGATCACATTGGGTTCCACTCCTGTCAGCCATGAACAGGAATCTGAAGTTATCATGGGCACAAGCTCACCCAAACCCGGACAGGTGAAGACTAGAAAAAGACCAGGTGATTTTATTTCTAGTCTTCAACTGTCCAGTTTGGGCCAGTTTGTGCTGATGATAGCCTCAGATTCTTGTTCCTGGCTGACAGGAGGGGAAGCCAATGTAGTCTTCTGCTGTTGTAGCCCATCCACCTCAAGGTTAAATGTTTTGTGCATGCTCCGATGCTTTTCTTCTCACCACAGTTGTAAAGAGAGATTATTTGAGTTACTACATCCTTCCTGGCAGCTCGAACCAATCTGGCTATTTTCTTCTGACCTCTCTTATCAACAAGGTGTTTCCACCCACAGAACTCAATGTTTTTAGTTTTTTTTTTGCACAATTCTGTGTAAACTCTAGAGACTGTGGTGTGTGAAAATCCCATGGGATCAGCAGTTTTTTAAATATTCAAACCAGCCCATCTGGTACCAAAAACCATGCCACGGTTAAAGTCACAGAGATCACACTTTTCCCCATTCTGATGTTTGATGTGAGCATTACCTGAAGATCTTGACTGCATGATTTTATGCATTGAGCTGCTGCTACCTGATTGGCTAATTTGATAACTGCATAAAGGAACAGGTGTATTATAGTGGATGGTGAATGTAGCTTAATTACTTAGATAAACAAATACTGTAAAACATGTCTACTGAGTTCCTTGTTTCTCTTCTCCATAATGCATTCTCTTAATAATGAATCTTTAGACTCTGTAGGAGTTTATTTAAAGTTTCAATATGATTTTTCATTTTGGAAAACATACCTAGGGGGCCACAGTGGCTTAGTGGTTAGCATGGTCGCCTCGCACCTCCGGGGTTGGGGGTTTGAATCCTGCCTGTGTGCAAGGTGTTTGCATGTTCTCCCTGAACTTAGGGGGTTTCCTCCAGGTACTCTGTTTTCCTCCCCCGAAAAGTCTGAAGAAATGCATCGTAGGCTGATTGGCATCTCTAAATGGTGTGTGTGTGATTGTGCACCCCATCCTGGGTGTCCCCTGCCTTGTGCCCCGAGTCCCCTGGGATAGGCTCTAGGCTCCCCTGCAACCTTGTGTAAGATAAGCGGTATAGAAGATGGATGGATGGATGGAAAACAGACCTCAACTTAATGACAGTCTTCTTAATGTGTATTTTTAGTGAAATTTAATGGAATATCTAGATTCAAAGGAAGTGTAAGCTGAAGCATTAATTGTTGACTCAGCTATGGTTCTATGAATTGCGTGGTGAAAAGCTGAAACAGGACATGATGAGAATTTGTGTATGTTGTGTGTATGTGTATTTTGACAATACTGGTAAAATCTCGGAGTGCACTCGCAGCTTTATTCTTTTGCCAAAGCAAATCATACCTTTCTTTAGACCAAAGCATTGTGATTCTCTGTCAATAGATAATAATAAAGTAATGTAAAAGATCTAAAAAAAACAATGTATATATGTTGCATAATGGAAGTGTTAACAATAGCTTTTTTGTGCAACAATAAATTGTTTGAAAAAATCAATCCTAAATGCTGATTCTTCTGTTCAGAGTACATAAAATACATGGCGATGTGGCATGCCATACAAAAGCAGATGTGGTTGTCTTTACATGTTGAAAGGGCATGTTTGTTTCTGCTTGAAACATTAGAGTGAAAGTGTGAGAGAGCCGATGAAGATCCTGTTAAACTTGGTGAATATTGTTCTGGTAAAATGCTCTGGTCGTTTCCGTTGTCCTTTCACTGACATTTTGAGCATTTGGATGATCAGGCACATTCTCTGGTATTGTAAAGTATACAGTACTGGAGCACCTCGTCTCACTGCGTTTGTGGTGTACTTGTTGTATCATGTTTCACTGTTTACGGTAAACACAACAACTCAGTCAGTGTGTCAGTGTTTGTTAACACGCCATCCAAAGACTGTTACTAATCTGTAATATCATTAATCTCAGAATATGGCAATGTTTAAACACAGTTTGTAACACTTCATACTTTATATCTGACTTGCTGTCAAAACATAATCCTAGCATGAGCCACCTCTCTACATCAAGGTTTCTCAAACACTTTAAAGCCAGCATCCTCTTTCAGTGTGAAAAATAATATCCGGATCCCTTTATGATTGCAGTATAATCCAACAATTCAAACATTAATCACATTAGACAACCCAAACCAGTTATATAACATCCTGAAACCAAACCAGTTCCATATATTGTGTTAAATGGTTCAGATACCTTTTGGCTTTTTTTTCCACTTTGCACTTTGTTTCGTGAGCATCATGGTGCAACAGCAGGTATCACTAGTGTCTTACAGCTCCAGGATTCTGGTTTTGACTCTGTGCTCAGGTTACAGGTTCTCCCCATTTCCACATGGGTTTCCCACCTCCCTAAAAGGTAAGCTGATTGGCTATGCTTAATTGCCTCTCGGGGTGAATGATTGTGTGTGTGTGTGTGTGCATGGTGCCCCGTGATGGACTGGTGTCCCATCTGGGGTGAATTTCAATTTTATATCATGCCATCTGCTGGTAAAACACATGAGGAGCAGCTTGTCATTAAATCCATAGTTAAGGCTCATACAGCACTGTGAATGCCACATCACCAGCACAGATCCCCTAGCTCCTGTCTGAACATTTACCTCATTTGGCTGTCGATTTTATCCAAAGCGCCTTACAGCTGAAAGAGACAACAAGTGAGCAGTTGAGTGTTAAGGGTCTTGTTTAAGGACCCAACAGCGGCTGCTTGGTATTACCAGGCTTTGAACTCTGTATACCACAATAAACAGTATTTTTATACACGGAAAGAAATACTAGATGCCACAAAGTGACCCTTTTTTTCATTATTGTTGACCATTGTACACCATTGTAGGGGAACTATGTTAGAGGACTATGTATATGAGCTTAAGTTCCTGATTTGCTTTCTGTTCAAACATCATGTGATCATTTGGAAGTCACCAGATCTTCTGATCCAACGGTATGGTGTGACTGGCAGGAGGAAGTGCAGAGTATTCTGGGTAAGTTGTTTTGCCCTGTATAGATGGAGTATCATTTTTTTGAAAGTGCTGATGGAACTCTCATGCTGCTCTGGGGTCAGGCAGCTACAAAAGCCCCTTCTACCTCACCAGAACAATCTAGTGTGGAGGTGTATTGTAGAGTCTTTTTGTCCAGGTACAGAGGGGTGGAGCCAGTACAATATGTGGCCTCTGCCCTTGGTATGGTATAAATGGCAGACCTCCAGAGCAATTGCACTGATTATTTAACTGTGGACGAACGATGGCAGAGAGGAGCTTTTTGCTACAACTTGTGCTGCTGTTTTTGCTGGGTCTTACACTGGAGACAGCTTACACCCATGCCTTCATCCCCAGCCGCCTCCAGCAGCACAAAATCCTCCACCTGGGTGAGCTGTGAAGCTATGGCATTACATTAAGATGTATACTACCTTCAAATAATGCAAAAATATGCAACAGTTTCTATATTGTATGTACTTTATATTTATTACTTGCCATTCTGGTTAAAATTAGGAAATATTTTGTTATCTATAGACTGGCCCAAGGATTGTGGCCTGGCTCACTTCAAACCACAAACCGCAGAACGCATTGTATCAGGCAATGAGGCCAGACCCAACTCATGGCCGTGGCAGGTCTCACTGCAGGTGAGTGGTGTTTGAGATATCTAAAATTCATTAAGACGTGATTTAAATAAGACTGTAATGTCAGATTTCGGCAATCTGTCACACTCAATAGGTTCGTCCTAGAGGCAGCAAGCACTATGTCCACGTGTGCGGTGGGACCCTGATTCACAAAAACTGGGTGCTCACTGCAGCCCACTGCTTCCAGAAGTAAGAATTAGCAAAGTGTCCTAAAACACATTAAATTTACTTCATGAAAAAGAGTAACATACCAGTACAGTGAGGATCAGTACAAGGTCATGATAGTAAAACAGTTTACATAATTTCTATAATAATTTATACAGTTTATATAATTATAGTGAATAAAAGCTTTTTTATATGCCCAGCTTAATATTTATGTATATTCTGAAAAATGAAGACTTAAAGACTTAGACTTGTGACTAATTCTGTATAGTCAATGAACGTATTCTAATTTCTCCAGTTTCAATATAGAAATTAAATCTTAGCACTTAAAACTTTATCCAGATAAAAGTACTAGTAATTAATAAGTAAAATAAGTATATTAGTATATTAGTAAGTCAACCATGACTGGCACATAATCAAATGACATTATCTGTTCTAACTGTCTATATCATATGGCATAGGGGTAAAGCTGAAGATGCAGGTAACTGGCGTATTGTTTTGGGGAAGCACCAGCTAAAGAAATCTGAAGTAGCTGAGCGTATTTTCCCTGTGAAGAGAATCTACAGACACGAGCATTTTCGATACCCAATGCACAATGAACTGGACCATGACATAGCTTTGGTTAAAGCAGGCACAGACATCCTGCCCAGCAACTTTATCCGCTACGCCTGCCTGCCGCGCAAGCAGATCAACCTAAGACCTGGCCATTACTGCTGGGTGACTGGCTGGGGGGACACACGAGGTATCTGACCTCTCATTTACTACTATCAGAATATTGAAGGAAGAACATTAAAAAAGTTGGGAGATCAAGTATTCAACAGAGTCCATAAATGCTTCTTGTCATGACAGTGGTTGCTCTTTTGATTTTGGGCTGTTTGATTGAAGTTTGTTTTTGTGTATGTTTTGTGTATCTAAGGTGGAAAAGATAATGTGTCACTGGCTGAGTCACTAAACCAGGCCCGTCTGCCCATCATCGACCACAAAACATGCCGGCAGAAGAAGTTTTGGGGCGAACGTGTGAGGGAATCCATGATCTGTGCTGGCTTCAGAGACACAGAAGGAACTCCTGCTGCCTGCCAGGTAAACAGATCAGATGTCAGGTAGTTAAGGAGTGTTATTAAAATAACATCTAATGAAAAATGAATTCCAAAGATCTCAGACAACTCATTGTGGTTACATTTTAGGCCCACTACAACCTAGCATTTTATGTTTTTGTTTAAAACTGACACATATACATACTGGAGTACTTACGAGCAAATAGATACAGGAACTGAACTGTATAATCACAGTTACCAAGTTTTCACCTCTTTCCACTTTTTATGTGAAATGGTACTGTAAATGTCTAAAATTACCTGTGTTGACCTATATTTTGGCGCTCACTGGAAGATCTGACAAATTTCAGGTTTATTTGTTTATGCATATTTTGAGAAATGAAGATGTGACAAATATAGTTTCTTCTATAATTTTTATACAATCTTTAAACTTAATTTGTATATATGGACAATTACCATCAATGAAAATTTCTCCAGTTTCAATCTTAAGCAGAAGAATATAAATGCTTTTTCCATCCAGGGAGATTCAGGTGGTCCTCTGATGTGTCAGGTGGGTGAGGATCCCTGGGAGGTACGTGGCGTAGTGAGCTTCGGCCCCATCGGCTGCACAGTGGAAAATAAGCCCAGTGTCTTTACTCGCACTGCTGCTTACATTCCCTGGATTGAGGCCACTCGCATCAGGGACTTCTTTTTCCATTGATATCTGTCTTCAGTGACCACCAAGTCCAACTCTAAGGGGTGTACAGTTGTGGAGTGACCGTACTACCTGCACATGGCATGGGTTTACTTCCACACGTTCTCTCATCCGTCTGCACCGCACTGTACTAAGCTCTAGGAGAGCAGTCAGTCCTCCACTGTCCTAGCACAGTTTCTGCTGCAGTGTGGGTCACTTCAGTGCATTACTTATATGACTGTGCAGCTCCCAAGTCCTTACCAGCCGCCTTTAAGAGCATGTTGGCTACCACCTTCTGCTATCTTTTTAAAAGCACATAATACAATACAAATCAATTACTAAACTGGAATTAGTGTCTATTCTTAATAAAAGATTTGAATTTGACCCAAAACAGAATGCTGGGAATGTTATTGATGTAATGTGGGATTTGCACAGCCCATCACGTTTTTTTTTTTGTTCTGAATGACCTAAACTCTCACAAGTATATTAGAAATAGCACAACACCTGGTATTCTTCCTATTCTGATTCAAAAAAACAGAAGAGCTGTCTTTGAATATTGACAGGTATGAAGCTATTTATTGACTGGTCTGAACACTGCTCTCCGATTAAAGTTATGTTTCAGGCTTATTGTATGGACACAAAGTTTTCCAAAAAAAAAAAAAAGGGCCATATTATAGAATTACAGACTGATCAAAGAAGGTGCAAGGACTAGGGTTTTTTTTTTTATATATAAAAAGTTCAAACTTTTTAGGAACACTAAAGAAAATCTTAGTTCTTTGGCAAAATAGAAGACAAGTTTTCAACCAAGCATTCAGGTTTTCCCTAAAACATCCTGTCCATAAACAATCAGCTGCAGCAGCATGTAGAGTTTATATAAATAGCAAATCATTCCTCTCCTGTTACTGCTTTATCCTGGTCAGGCTCGCTCTCATTGGGGGAGAGAGGAGAGAATACACCCTGGATGGGACTCCATTTTATCAAGGGCACTATATATTTTGTTTAAATACATATGTGCTATTAATACATTTCACAAAATAAAAAAACATAACCATAACCTTTCATATCTCAGTTGATGTATAATATTATTTGCCAGCTAACCTGTTGTTCAAGATTATGTCAGAGACCAAAAGAGGTATAGCGTAGTAGATTTTCAGGACCAACCTGACTTGCGTCTCCTAATGCCAGCACAGACAGCTCGGTAAATGTTATTAATGACCAGTTTATCAACTTAGTATTTAATATTCTAAAGGTTATTACATTAAAATGGAAAGGAATATTATAAACTATTACAAGGAAAAGATCTAAAATGTGACTGACATTTCAAAACAGAAATTCAGAGCACAGTCTAGATTTCAGTAACCATGACAGGAGAACTCATTTTATTTGAGTATATAGAGTTGAAGACCATTTTGATCCACCTATACACACTCTTCTCTCCTGTCAACATTACATGAGCCTGATAGAGGGTACCATATGTCCAGTGGCATGGTGAAATCTGTCGAAAGGGTAAAAACCTTTATCATTTTATAAGCCCTAACCTTGGAACAAGAAATTACATTAACCATAATGGTGCTTCAGTCAGCCCAGAGATGACCTGCAGTACAATACAGCCTGATATGATTATACATATACATGTATTTCATAAATTTTGACTACATTTTACTTGGCTGAATCCTGCTTTTTGATTATATACATCACACAATCACAGACATATCATAGTTTTTTTTTCAGTGAAGCCCAAAATAAATATTATGGTCCAAGGATCCCAAACTTTTGGCTATTCCGTTGCCCTCTATAATAGGACATGGAACAAGGGAGATGAGGATAGGCTTAGAGTAAAAATGTCCATGGTTTGGTCTCAGAGTCCTCTTTAATAACGTATAGGAGCCGTGCCTTTAAGGTGATCCCAGTTGTTGTAGAGGGCATATAATCCTGATACGGCTAATCCAAGAAGTCCTCCTCTGGCAACTCCTTTTAGTCCACCTAACACAAACATACACACAAATGAATAATAAGAGAAAACGCATACAACTGAAATTGCCAAATATTTACATTAAAAAATAACCTTTCCCTGTATATTCTCGTGCTTTTTCTATGGATAACATCAAGCTGATTTTCACTCACCTGTGGATTTAAACATCATCCCTGTTAATGTGCCAGCAGCTACTGTGTTAATGTCATCTTCTGCTCCTCTGGCCTTTTCGATAGCTACACCAAACACGCTGTACAACAGAGCTGTGGAGAGACAGAGTGGTGATTTCAGTGATGTAGCTTACCCTGTGTGCTTATGAAAGTCATATATGTTCTGTTTCTCTTCTCTTTAAAATGCATCGCTTCACATGTCTTACCTATTGATCCTAACGTGTTAGCCCATGATGCTCCCTGCCGTGTCACCATGTTTATTATTCTGGAATATAACACACACAGAGTTAACGAAGAATGCCTTCATCTCAGCACTGACTGAATGAACACAGATGCCATATATCTAAATTTGACAAGCTGTATGCCTTTTCAAAAGGATTTTGGAAAAATCTGTTTTTTAGTCAACACTTGTTGCCTCAGTTAATCATTTCACAAGACAACTGTTTGAGAATGTTTTAAGCTACACAGTAATTTGCATTTATTGTCCAAACAACAGAGAAGCAAAGATAACAAAAAAACACATCATATTTTGTGCAATATTCACAAGTATTTACACTGAGTCACTGTGTTACTGCGGTGGTTACAGCTCAGGGTTATATATCCTTTGAGGAGGATTTAATTATGGCAATAATTGGTTAAAAAACAACAGTCTCTCTATATTATATTGATATATAATCAATTATGGCAGTTGTATCTTTATGAAATCATATTTTACTTCATTCATTGCTCTGTTCAGGTGCATTTATTTTCTTTCTCAGGCACATGACTGAAGTAAATGGTTCTGGTCAAAAATGTTCATGTGAAATCAAGCTTATAATTTAACTTATATTTTCACTAAAAACACATCAGCCAAACTTAGTCCCCATAGTGACTGGGGGATTAAGTATGTTAAGCTTATTAAAGTATTACATCATGTGATGTGTGCATTGTCAGATTCCCACACTTACTGTACATTTCTGGGTTTCGACCATGCCATATCTCTGGTCTCCTTCAGGCCCAGACGAAGCCCGTTCAACGTTCCGAAAGCAGCACCTAAAAGACATTAGACACAATCTTTAACACCGGTGTTGCTACATGTGATCACTGAAGAAACGGTTCATACAAAAGAGCATTTCACCAGTCATGCAGGATCCTCCAATGGTGAAGAAGGCTAGTTCAAAGCGGCCACGTGTTTTGTTTGCTCCAGTTGGCAATATAAATTCATCTGTATCCTAAGAGATGAGACAGACAGAAAAACAAACTCTCACTATGTATGTCAGGGCTTACTTTAGCAGGCCTATAAAATATAAATGTTAAGTCATTTGCTGTCTCGAAAACCACATTTAAAAAAAAAAAAACAGGACAAATAAATAATGATGATGAGTTTGATGATGATGATTGATAGCACAAACCTGCACAAGGTAGCGAGGGTCAACATTGAGGTAGGGTGAGATCGGGTTCATTCCAGTCACTGAGAATGAAAAGGACAGCATGACATGGTTTTAAACAAGCATACAAAACTTCATTTTACCATGTGTCTACATATTACGGTTTTGGATGCCACTAAAGTGATGTCACCTATTAATGACAGCTGGTTTTACAGTTCTATTACATGTTAATGGTCATAACAGATCTCCACATACACAACAAGACGTGATCACACACTGAATGGACATCACAGCACCAACAAACAGCACTGCGCATGCACATCACACTCTTTACTGCTGAAGCTTCAGTCCACACAAAATTCTACTCATCACCTGACTTCTCATATGGGCACATATTTGTATTGTCTTATTAATGTTTTTATAAAACCTTGCCTCACACACACACACACACACTTCCATTAGCTGCTCTTGATAACCACTGCACTCTAGACCATTCTACGGTTACATATTAATGCCTATATTATTTGGCATGTTGGAACTGTTGCTATTACTTGTTTATTGTACTACACTATTGTACTTTCAATCATACGTGTATAAGCTTCTTATAAACTATTTTATTATTATTATTAGTGGTGGTGGTGGTAGTAGTAGTAGTAGTAAATGTTTATATTTGTTGCTATCACTACTTTGGGAGACGCTTATGTCCCACACTATAATAATAAAGGCCACACAGAGTTCAGTAGTCTATGTTACTGTCCCCAAGCTACAGTGATTTCACAAGGCAGTGAACATTCTCCACTACGCTTTTAGACATTTAGACTAAAAATGGTTCGATTTCGGACAAAAGTTGAGGCTTCATTAGCTAATGTATCCAACGCACACAGACAGTTAAACCAAGGTTAAAATAAACAAGCTTCTACTTACGCGGTACTCCAGCTAGCGTCGAGTTTGAATACTCAGAGGCTCCACCACCAAAAATGCCACCAAATCCTCCTTTATAAGCGCCTGATCCCGGAGTGTTGTTATCCATGACCCCCACGATGACAGGCCCAAGCAAACTAACCTGAGGAGGTGAAACTACTACTAACGTTAGCTACAGCTAGCTATGGGAGAAAATCAGGCAGATTTCTTACGAGCGACGGCGACAGTGCCTTTCAGCGACTGTATACGGAGCCAATAACACTTCTGTTTAAATAAAATGCGGAATACTTAATGATATAGTTAAAGGACGGTGTAGTTTTGATCGCCGGTTGTATGAAACAGCATCGCTGACCTCCAACACGCTGTGCTGTCGGAAAACGGAAGGACATCCCACTGCCGTAAATGTACTTGGATACGAGTTAGATGCACGACACTCTGGAATACAGGTGGAGACTGTGTCAGGTTTTGTCAGTTGCATCCTTTGGTCTAACAATAAAATGAAGTTACTGAAATATGTCACTGTGAAAATCTAGGGTTCTCTTTTTGTTAGATCATCATTTATTTCCACATAATTTTACGACACTTCACGACAGTTTGTGCATGGGTAGCCAGACCGCCTACCTCAGACGCCTAGCGCTACACAGTTGAGTGTAAAAGTTGAACTGTAAAAGTAAAACTCTTGGTTTCTGATTAAAATTTATAGTTTATCTGTAAAACAGAAATTAATGTTCATTTAATTGTGTTTTACTGTTGAAAACCTGAGTTATTATCATACTATCACGACGGGCGGTTCAGGGGCGGGGTTACACTTTCACACGCCCACAATTTCATGGGTTTTTTTTTCATATATTTTAATACTGGAGGCATTTTCTGGTTACAAGCTTTGATTATTATTATTATTATTATTGTTGTTGTTGTTGTTGTTGTTGTTGTAATTGTTCTTGTTATCAGCATTTTCCTATGCTATAATTTATATTTCGTTTAAAATATAGTACCATAGATCACAAGCCGTTCAGATGCACCTCTCTCTGCTGTGTCCCCTCTGCAAGTAAATGTCAGTGGTGGTCAGGCATGTTGATTTATTCATTACCACACATAGGTTCATAACCACTCATGAAGGACCTCAGCACTGGACTGACCTCAGCACTGGACTGACCTCAGCACTGCCCCTCCTTCTCATTACCTCACAAGCATGCATCTTCATTGACCTCTGTTAATTTACTGGAATGTGTGCAATTTTAGCCATCTAATGACTCAAAACAGTCAAGTTTCTTGTTTGGTCTTGTTTCGTATTAAACTAATGAAAAGGTGAAAATCTAAAGGCTTAGATTTTCCAGCAGGAAAACATCATAATATAAGATCTAAAACAGAAAATATCTAGCTGGAGAAGGGTATGAAAACATCAGTGTTTATGGATACCATTACCAGCACAACACATAGACACAAAGGCACTACTAAAGAATGGAAATGCAATTAATGAAATAATTAAATAATTAACATATTACCACAGATTACCATTTAATACTTTTGTTAATGTTAGAACATTTATAAAACCACAATATATTCCTCATCAGTTTATTTAACTGAGAGAACAACTTAAATATGAGCATGCTTCTCTAGGAAATAGCTCTTTTTCTTAGGAAATCTTTCTTTTTAACTATTATGCAGATATCCAGATATTAAGATCACAGACCACAAGGAAAAATTAAAAAATGAGGACACACAGATTAAAAAAAAAAGCTGTGAATATGTTGTATTATCTTAACTAATAATAATAATAATAATAATAATAATAATAATAATAATAAAGCATCATCATCATAATAATCATCATCATCATCATCATCATCATCATCATCATCATCATCATCATCATCACAATTTCTTGAGACCTGATTGGGTGTTAGACACTAGATGGCAGTCAAGAGCTAATTAAAAGTTTTGGACAGGTCTGAACACTGCATTTTAATTGTTTTTTTAATTGTTTTTTTAAACGTCAGGAAAAAAAATAACAATTACATTCAAATAACAAAAATACCTAAAATGTATTAAAATCAATATTTTTTTTCTTTAAAAAGACAGTGGTTTTATAGAGGAGAAACAGTACACATATGTTCTGCACATTTGAGTGTTTTCCCTGCTATAACACACCAACTTCAGTTCAGAGAGTGCCGTTAATTAGCTGAATATTGTGACTGGAAGCAGAAAAAACACTTATATATGCAGGACAGGGGGTACTCCAGGAGTAGGAACCTCTACTGCAGACTAGTCATGCTAATCTCTGGAAGCTGCATTGCATTGTGGGAGAAATGTCTGTTTGACTTCAGTCCCTATCAGTCACTATGGCTGTTTAAGCCCTGCATCTTCTTTCTCCTTCTTTTCCACTACTTGAGGTGGAGCAATAACATTTGCCATTGTTGTTATTCTGTGAACTCAGACTTCCTGGCATCCACACTAAATTATCCAGGGCTTTCTGTGGGAGCAGAAATGGCTCAGTGTTCCCCAACAAAAAGGCCATTGAGAGCCAGTGGAAGGCCTCCCATGGGCACCCACACTGCTGAACATACTAAATCGCTGCAGTAGACTTGGAGAAACGGTTCCCTGTGGAAAATGGCTGCAGCGGGAAACAAGTGTGATGTCATTACACACGATTCTCTGAAAATATTTATTTTTCATCACCAGTGGTTTTTCACTTTTCCATTTTTATCATTTTTACTTACTTTACTTGCTGATATTCTTCTTTATGCCCAATCGCACAAGCTCAAGTACAACAAAGCCTGTTTGATATATACCAAAGGAGACACACACACACACACACACACACACACACACACACACACACACACACACACACACACACACAAACTCCAATAGTACCCCAAAGGGACAGGGTTACCATGGTGACATGAAAGCTGTGCAATGCCTCTGTACTTCAAACTGCTTTGGACAAGATGAGAGGAAGATGCAAAGGGGCTTTTTACAAAGCGTATCTGGAAACTTCAAGAACTTCACATCTTCAAACTTTCTGCAATACATGCTTAATTATGTCATGTCTGGAATGCAAATAAATGCCTGTTGTTGTTGTTGTTGTTGTTGTTGTTGTATTAAATGGCCATGCAACTGTCATACTTGTTACTGTCATAATTCCTGATGATAGTCTTGATGATAGTAGGGGATAAATTGTTATTTGTACTATACGTCTACTTGGTCAAATTCATATACTTTACGAGTTTTCAGTTATATTTCAGTTGAAAATATTTTTTACTTCTTTTTTTCTCTTTCTTTTTTTTTTTTTACCATGAGGTGTTGATCACAGATTTACATGCAGCTTTTTGACAGAATCAAGCATATTAGATCTTGTCCTTGATCCATTACTTGTTTTGTGTGATTGCGTGATTCATGAGCTCCTCTTGACTATTGGATGCTGACTGCAGTCGCTTGTCTCCCACTAGGTTTGGGCCGTGTCCAGGACTGAGGAGCCAGAGTGGGGGTCCAGACTGGAGCCAGACTGCTGATTCCCCCTCCTGAGAGTGGGCAGGAAGAGCAGGAAGACGAGGAGAGGAAGAGGAGTGGAGAAGTATACAGAGGGGAATGGGACATAGACCAGCATGCAACACCACCCTGCTGCTCCATCTTCTTTCATGTTTTTATAGCTGCATGTTTACCTCATTCCTTTTAATTCTATTCAGGAATAAAGCTGAATGGATACCTCAGAATTCAGCCATAACGTTGCTCATCTATCATTCTCTATCATTTATATAATGATTTTATAAACCGTTTCAGGGAGTATTCAGACATAAGTGAATTACGGGAGCCCTTATGGTGTAAGACATATTTCCAGACCCACTTATTACTACAGGATAGATTTATTTAATCAAAATAATAAAATATATTTGAATATTAGATACATGAGGTAAATATGTAAGACACATTTATTAAATTGTGCCATTGGAGTTTTATTATTCCTAAACCTTCCTAAACCAAAACCAATTTGTCTGGATTCATAATATTTTGTATCATTTTATATTATGTAATATTTCCTATTTTTATTAAAAATTTCAGTTAGATTCAAGTTAACATTATTTATATGTCTTGAAATTTAAACCCATTCAGTGACCAGTCAAGTACATGCATAAATAAATATAACTAAACAACTATATATTGTACTATATACTGTAACATTTTAGTAGTAGTTGACTGTGATATCACCACCATCATAAAAAAAAAAAAATTCAACTCCTCGGAAATAGATTACAGACCCCTAGGACAACCCACCCTCACTATAAGAACTATGGCTTTCTATATGTACAGTATATAAGTATATTTGGTGCATCAGCAATTTGTGATTGATGCACTTGATTCTCATTGGGAGTCTTGGGACTCCAACACTAAGACAATGTGAGTAAACAGGGATGCTTTCCTGACTTACATAAAACAGAAACTATTTGAGAGAAGTGTGTGTGTGTGTGTGTGTGTGTGTGTGTGTGTGTGTGTGTGTGTGTGTGTGTGGGCTTGTGGAAAGAGCTATCTCACACAATAGAAAGGAAGTGTTCCTCGAAGCATGAGAGCATACCGCACCCACTCCACATCCTCCTGCTGGACATGTCTTATTTGTATTCATTGTTTTACACCACAGTTTGAGTTTTTTTTTTACAACCATGGTTTTCATTAAGCCACAAAAATCACATACACTGACACTCATGTCTCCTGATGCAAGAACTGTGTATCAATCAAATGATAAATATTTCATTATGTATATGTTCTTGCAACTGATGAATTTGCAATATGAAATTTAAGTCATGGTTCTTAAATGTGCAGACATAAATGTAAATATACAACTGTAAATATATGTCACATGGATTTCATGCACAAAGAAATAAGTAAAATTCAAACAGAGTTCCTGTTTGGCTCTTGTGAAGGGTGGAGATGATGGGATAATGTCCCTCGGTCATCTGGTCATCTCAGATCATCAGACAGGGAAGGAAGGAAGGAAGGAAGAGGAAGGAGGTAAGGAAGCAGCTTCTATTTTTATTTAGTTTTGGGTCAGAGGCTCTTGAGCATGTTTATGGGTAGGAAGATCACATGCTACCATTAAAAGGGAAAGTGTATGTGTGTCTTTCTTTCCACGAAAACCTTCAGCTTGGCCCATTACCTGCTCATTAAACTAGCCTCCTGGGTTTTGCATCATTATTTGTGTGTTTGTGTGACTTGGACATGGTGAGCTGAAGGTTTCATACAGAGCTGAAGAGTTAAAGGGATAGGAGGAGGCGTTAGATACTGAATAAGGGTAGAAGTAACCGGGCTTTTAATTATAACTTACAGAGATGGTGAAAGAGGAAGAAAAGACAAGACAGAATGGTCTTCTTACATGGCAGCTAGCAATTTGTGTGAGAGAGGACTCATTTGCCACACAGCATGGTGTTTAGCAAATAGGTTTCTTTCTGTAGGACGTAATCTTTATGTTTGTTTTTTTGTACAGCCATTATTTCTGCTGATCAGGATTTTGCACTACGTTTGTGTGGCTCTCAAAGCAAGAGCACACATCTAAACCTTGCCAGCACTGTGGTATTTATGAGAAACAGAGTTTGCAGAGAATAAACTTATCAACCCATCAACTTACCTGTGCTAGGAAAAACAGAGAAAATGGAAAGAGTCTTTTTAAATAGTCCTACATTTCCATCGGATACGATTAGGGAAAAAAAATGTTAGCTAGCGCCTCTAATCAGTAAAAAAAACCTAAGAACCATTTGCGCCTTAAGAGTTTAGACTTCTACTTAAAGCCAACATTCAGAGTGATTGTGGCTTCACTGAGAGAGACTAGGACTAAAAGAAAAAGTAATTGAAATTGATTATTTAAAACAACAGTTACTTGGTAATGTAGTGTATAAGACAGCTGAACATATGAGGAAAACACTAGATGATGGCTGTGGTACTGGGTTTACCATATCGAAATTATAAATGCTGACGTCATTCTGGTTTCCTGTCTGTGTGAAATTATTCTATTCCCCATCTCCTATTCAAAACCTGGAAACAGTTTGATTCACAGCTGTGCTCCAGTGAGAGGCTGACTGTGGTGAGCAGTGTATCCTACATCTCTTTAGTGTGGGACTAAAACAGCCACTGAGCAAACAGTAATGATGGAAAACATACACAGATGATCAGTGGTAAGAAAGAAAGTAAAAGACAGCAGATTTGTGCAACTGGAGTGTAAGTTTTCACAAAGCTTANCACAAAGCTTAACCAAGTATGCTATTTTTCTTTCACACTCAGTTCTCTTTCTTTGGCAACCATTTTCATTTCGACAATACACAGTGTTGTATATTTTGCAGCCGCTGATACACCCATGGGACAGCCTAAAAGGTTCAAACCGCCATCAGCTACAAACTATGCCCGCTGTAACGCTAGCTAAGATTAGTATGTGTACTGGCACATGAAAGCACAAGAGAAAGAGCGACAAAGTTAGTTTCTTTTAAAACTATGATTTTAATATCTTGCTATTGCTTTTCAGTACAGAGTTTAGTCTTTAAAATGTCAGTTCAACACTCTTTTGCTTAATTTCACACAATTTGATTTGAAAAGATTCAAAGCAGACAAATTATCAAAGAGGTTAAAGATCTTTAAATGTTAGTACCAGAGGCAAGAAAAGATTAATCAGATTATATAAACAAAATGGTTATTAGCTCACACTTTACATGGAAAGGCACAGAAGTCAAGCGACACTAAAACTCAAAAGGACAAACCAAGTGGCCCAGCAAACTATATTATGCTATTTTAAAAATGAACTGAAGCAATGGCTACAACATTATGCTGGGCATTAAATAATTTTGTTCAATAATTCAAAATAATAATAATAATAACCTCATTGGCATTTTGTCCGTATTAAAATTAATATGATATGGTAACACCAGATTTTCATGGAATAACACAGCTCATGATCGATTGAATGAAAAACTTCTCCCAAATACCAATTTCTGTAATAAGGCATAAGAGTTCATATCAGAAACATGATTTAATGTTATTTCATACATACAAAATGTGATAGAAAAATACATTTTATAGTTGTTACAATGGTTATAAATAGGACCAGACATTTCCAATGGAATACACAAGACTGCTTAAAAAAAGGGAGGTGCAGTTGACTGGTGTAGATCATATTCACGGAATCAAACACACACACTCACACACACGTACTCACGCACACGCACACACACTGCCATTTACACAATCTTATAATACTGCTCATAAAAACAAACAGAACAGGTCAAACCAAGGGAAACACCTTAGAATCCAGAACTCCAGTTTTGAAGTTAATTGAATTGAGAAGTTGTTGAGAAGTTTGTTGTGTTTCAAAATATTTTCCTGTGCTGATTCACACGTGTCAAAAAAATCAAATAAGACATAACAAAAGAATTTCTAGACCTTTAAAGACTACTGAATATATGGCACTACATACAAAGTAACAGAAAAGAGATACTGAAGATCCAGTTATAGCAACCAAAATAAGAAAGATTATTCTTGTTAATCATGTTACAAATTAAATAACAAAAGCAATCTCCATATTCTCGATTGAGTTTCGAATCGAATCGTTTCCTCGTTAATGCTTGGCTCTGTAATCTGGAAGACCTGCTGCGAAACCTCTTGTCACGTGGCAAGAGCAACTCAATTGCATAGAGTTCTAGTTTTAAGATTCCGTTTGTTTTATTTCACAGTTCACTTCTTAAAAGTGTAAAACTGAAAAGAAAATCACTTTCTACAACACTTGCCGAATGCATCTTACATTGCTAATTCATAGAACCAGTGACTAAATAATAATTAAAACCTCCTCTAACAGTTTCAGGATTTTTTGTTGTTGTTGTTGCTGTATAAATGCTGTTTTGACATGAGCTCATGTGCAATAGCACGTGAACACATGGCACCACTGTAAATCAGAGTTAGAAATAATGTCTATGCATAAATGTTCAAAACAACTAAACAAAACATGTCCAATTTGCTGGGCGTGGTTTTGCATTGATTCTATTTCTAATAAAGAAATGGAGGAATTGATTATAATCGATATGTTGTCATAAACAGTGATGGATCTCATTCATCCACAATGATCATATGCAAAATAAGGCACTTTAAAAGTTATAAAAGACATTTTGGTCTCTAAAATCTTTCCATTTTGTAAAGAAATAAATCTTTTTTTCTTTGTTAATTTTGTACATTTGACATCACATACTGTTGTTTTGTACAAAAAAAGAAATATTGTGAAAAATAGAGTAATTTCACCTGCAGCACCCTCATATCAAAAATGCATGAGCTAGTATTCAATGCCTGTAAAATTATTCTTATTTATAAATGCATTTTATTCTATTTGCGTTCAAGATGCTGATGGGCAAGAATGGCTTTTGCTTTCTCAATGCACATTTTAACTTTGAATTATCTTCGAAAACCGTTGTAGATTTCCCCTGCTCATCTTCGTACTCTCTCGCACGTGAACATGCTGATCCACGTGAACACATTACACAGCCACAAAGCTTCAGTCCTGTGTGTCTCCACAACTTAATCAAAGTGCCAGCTTAATGCTCAATCTCTATATTCTATTATGAGAACTGTTGTGTGTGTGTGTGTGAACATCTGAGTGAACCTGGTAATGAGTTTGTACATGGTGTTCTAGACCATATTATTGCTTTTATGTTGCTTCAGTGCAGGCTGTGGAGACTAGATCACCTGACCATGGAGGTCCTCAGATGGACGGTTGAGTTCAGGGGGACTGTCAGTGCTGTGTTGTATTAAGTGAATTATATCTGATTCGTTGCTCACCAGCAGGCTGCGAGTACGAGACAAGTGAAGGACGAGAGCCAGAGAACTGGTCAGCACACAGGCAATGGTCAGGTCATCATTGGGTGAAGAGTTGAGAGCTCAGAGGGTCATTGGTTAGTTGCCGGTGGCAGCTGGGTGGTTAGGAAACAAACGGACAGACAGATACGTAAAGGGGAAAAAACCAAAAGAAAGGACACATAGGAGGACACAAAAGAAAAAAGATAGAGAAGGAGATTAGTGTCCGCTAGTGACAGTCAGATGAAAACATGACATTACTAATCAGAGCTACTGTCAGAGAAACTGTTTAATATCTACATTAAATACGGCAAAATCATGACGGCCTCATGATTTCACACAAAAGCCCAACTCCCGGGTGAAAATGGTTAAAGAAGCAGAGAGGTGAATCAATTACAGAATTCAAATTAAACCAACACCACTTAATGGTTAGTAGCAGTCAAAATATGATACGTGAACATGATTTGCAGTCTTGATTAAAGAGGTAAATAAACGAGCGGCTTGTTCTCTGACTGCTATTAAGCATTACAGTGCTCATTCAGTCCAAAGCCATGAAGCTGCTAGTGATAATGGGTTTGAATTCATGAGTAGTTAAAGAGATGTGATTGCAGAAAATCAAGAGATATAAAAAGATTTTTAAAAGATTTTAAAAAATTTTTTCCCTTGCAGAATACAAAAAAATGTCATTTTTGACTCAAGCAAAGTTTATTGTCTTTAAAATCTGTCTATTTACAATAATACAAAAACACAATGCTAACAAAACAGAACACCAAAACAACTGCTGAAGGCGGGGCGAAGAATAATGAGGAAGAAACAATAGACAAAACTACAATATTTCATAGGACAGAGAATATAAAATGTACTACAGAAAATCACTGTAATTTCTATAATATTTGAGCCTCTAGAAACACGTTCTGCATTTTTCTCTAGCATATATTTCCTATTTTTCACATATACAATATAATCTGAATTTCATAAATTTTTGATGCTGTAGAAATATTGTTTTCATAAACATAAAAAAAACACTACGCAAGTAAATAATCTGTTTTTTTTTTCAAATAAGACAATGGCAACAATAAAAAAAAGCAAAGAAGTTTACAATAAAACAAAACATAGAAAATGGAATATTTCTTCAGTTCATCTGCTCAAACTGTGCCAAGAGATAAGGTACGAGTTTCTCAATAACATCACAGAATTCTGATCATTTTAACTCTTACAGAAAGGACACTCTTGACAATATTGTGATGATCATAGAGCTTGAAAAACCTCGGCTCCAGCCCAGTCCACCACCCTGTCCTTTATCCATCACAAGGAACTCTAACCTATGAGGTTTCATCTGTTTGTCTTTTTTCCTGACATTGTTTTGCTCTGTCTAATAACAGACAAAGATCTGTTGATTTAAGAGATTCAGTGCAATCTATGTGCTGTATTTTTATGAAGAGGTATTTTAGTATGGGGAGCTATTAAGAGTTCATAAGCACAGCATACCACTCTTACAATGAAATGAGATCCACTCTGAATATCAGCTGTGTTGAGTGTAATACAGAAGTCTGCTCAGATTTAATACTTATGATGACTCTCCTCCTCAAACTATTCATACCCTTCATAATATACTGTCAATTTTCCCCATGTGACACTGACCATGACCTTTTTTCTTATGCTTACTGACCTTTACATTGGTGAATTTTGTTATCTTGAGCTACTGTAATTCATTTAAAAAGACTATATTTAGCTAATGTAACACTCTTCGCTAATCCCTGACAATGTGATGAAATAAGCAGTTAAGCTGTAAAAATAGTGGAAATCTAAAGAGTTTTCACTAAGCAAGTTGTACAGGTCAGGTGTGTTGATTTTCATTATTGAATTTCTATTAATATGACTTAAAGGCATCATATAAGGTCATGGGCAGTAGGCCAGAGGAGATATTTTGACATTTTGTGCAATTTCACAATTGTTTTTTTTTTTCATTAATCTAGTCAGTTTTGTTTGTCGGTTATGTGTTAAGATTTTACAATGCTAAATGTAATTTGATGTCAAATCAATAATCTTACAATTACAATCACATTTAACTCTTATGAATCACTGATATTAAATAAACATTCCATAAACCCAATTAGTTGGTTGATATGACTAATCTAGTGTAGTTTCATTATTGAGCCATCTCGGAAAGTCTGACAGTCTTTATTCCTCTTAAATATGTTCTACTTTTGCTATAAAATGGTCCTGACAAAAACCTTAATAAGAGTAGTCATTATGAAAAAGGTCACATGTTCGTCAAATACAAATTATGTGAAATTATATAAATAAAAATTATATGTAATTATATAAATAGGTAAAACAAAAAAAAGTTAAGACAAAATGACAAAATGATTGTTGCTTAATGAGTTTGACTTTATATATATATATATAAAATGTATGTATATATGTATATGTGTGTGTATGTGTGTATAATTATATACACATACATACATACATACACTGTATACACAATGGGCTTAATTTTCTGTATTAAAGTCATTTTGCTGAGGAAAAGCATATAAACATGCTCTGCAAGGCTGATGTAATGTTGCATAAGATGCAATATTGGGTTTACAAACTACAGTACACTGAATATTGTTGCTTGTTGATCAATTTTGCATTAAATGTGTTACACTTATTTGTCATTATGTTGGTCTTCAGATAACAGACTTATTCTTGTAAACAAAAAAATCAATAACAAAAAAAAAATCCCCTTTTATAAATTAATCTGGAAAAAGTATAAACAGCTTTTCAGGCACAGGATAAAACTGGCTGAATGGAATACACTAGACGTGAATGTATTTCAAAGTAAAAATGAATAACTAAGACAGAGGGTGTAATCAACACAAACTAAATAGAGAAAGAAAGAGAGAAGCTAATAAGTAAGCTCCATCAGCCTTCATTGACTGGGAACCATAAGGTCATCCCATGGTCATCAGTGTAATAGAGCTCTAGTAAACAGTCCATTTAACTCTAAACAATCCAAATAATTCTTTCTCTAATAGCTTGAGACTTTACCTCCAAAACATGCAGTGTGATAAACCACCTGTGAACCCATCCTGGATGTAACACTTATACCTAGCATTATACAACCTATATAACAGCGTCATTACAGCCCCTTTTACACTGTGTATTAACATGTGCTTTTGGTGATATTGACAGAATACCTCTTGAGGTTATCAGATGTGCATTGGGTTTGTATCTGAGGATCTAAAGTGTGTTTCCATCAGGCTGAGATTACAGAGAACGTATTCACCCACAGGACACACCTACATCAAATTATTTTTAAAAAAATCTCATAATTTATGTCACGAATCAACAGAGGAAATTTAAGTTTAATCTGCAAAATAAAATAACTGCTACCGCTTCTACTCCTGCCATGTGGATAACTACATCCACACTCCCACACTCTACTTCTGCTGCTAGTCAGGTTTAAAGGCATGCTGCATGGAAGAAATGAGATCAGATCACAGTGTAATGTGTAGAAAACCCAGGTGTAAAGGTGAAGGTCGCTCATTATCCAGATACTGATACTCAGATACACATCACATGTTAATGCAAGGTGTAAATGGAGCTTATGTATCATCTCGGGCTAATTTTATATGTACTTAATAGCTGAGTTGGCTTAAGTGCTAACCACTGCTTAATACATTAATTACATTACTTACATAACCATTTTAACAGTAGCTTAATGATGATATTTTTATGTAGGCATTTTTTGAACTAAATATAGTGTTACTCGGTTTTGCCACCATCTTCAGTATATCCCCAACTTGTGGACATGCATAAATACACACATCCACACACATCCCCACACACACACTTTCAAATTCAATCACTTTCTCATATGTTGTGATATGTATTATGAACTAAGAGTATCATTTTATGTGAAGAATGGTAATAATGGCGGAGTAATTGTGGATGATGAATATTTCCATAAATATGATGAACTTTGTAGCTTGTACTATGATAGAAAGTGTAAGAAAACCTCAAACACACACACACACACACACACACACACACACACACACACACACACACACACACACAAAGTATTGCTTGAACACTGGAGCTAAACTAACCTCTTTCTGCGGTCACTACCCTTTGGTAAGGATGGACGCGCATATCTTGCCTTCGTACTTTAGTAGTCACTGCACCTGCTTAGAATGTAATATTACCAATAAAATAGAAAATAACATCAGATAATTAATCATTACAACACATCAACAACAAAACACTGGAAGATATCTAAACAAAATACATCCACATCAAGCTTGTAAGACCCAATAAATCACAAAAATAAGTGAAAATGAAATTCATTAGGAGTTCCATTAGGGCTTTGTTTTCATGGTGCAAAAATCTTCCGCTGTAATTTATAAACACCCCAGGAATTTCTAGTAGGTGACATAAGACAAGTGTATTTGCTTCACTTGCTGAACTATGAGAACAGAGCCCTTAAAACCGTCTCTCTCTCTCTCTCTCCCTCTCTCTCTCCCTCTAAAAAAAGGACAAACTGCTTTTACTAAGATGGATTAATTTCACACAGAATCTTACAGATAGATTTACATCGGCACATTGCAAGTGCTCCACTTATCATTACAGTTTATAACACAAAGTCAGCTATAATACTGATAATACTCTGAGAGCACTCAGAGAAGATGCAAGCACAGGGACTGTAGCTGACATGGTTTCAAACTGTAGGAGGATATTCAAAGCACAGTGATAGCGACAAATCTATTTTATTAACCATTAATGTTCTAGGTATCTTTAATTTAAATGTGTAATTAATTCATAAGTCAAAGACAAACCAAAATAATCCAAAGTTAAAAAAATAATAAACTCTGGGAAGTTAAGACCAGTGTAAACATCAGTAGTAATGATATTTGTCTTGGTTTGTCTATTTTTTTAGTTAACAAACTATTAGGGGTTTTTGTTTTGTTGTTCTGCAACTGCTATAAAACAAAAAGTTAACACTTTGAGGAATGTAGACTGTCCACGAACTCTACTAGCCTTTTGTGGGGAAGGCCATACCTAAAAGAGTGAGACAGAGTGCTAAAATTAGTTTATTTGGTCCCAAAAATAACAAAGACAGCATCCGGAACAAGATTTCCTATTTGTTGACTGCATATTAAATCAGATCATGAACATGAACGGAGACATACACTAATATGCAACTACACACCAACAGAGTTACAACTACTTACCTAATATACCACTGGAGTCAATGGGATACTCAAGGATAGAGGTGGCAGGGGCCAGAGTATAGGGATACTCGTATGGGGTGTAGATAATACCCGACTCGGGGGTCTGGGGCACCAGGGTGGCAGTGGGGTGAGGGGTGCCAGCAGGCATGATAGCAGAGGTCTGGATCTGTCGGATGAGGGGCATGAGGGTGGGAGCAGCAGGGGCAGGAGTACGCAGGGCTCCAGTGGGCATCACTGGGGAGGGGCCAGTGATGATGCGAGGAGCCTGGGCACTGGCAGCCAAAGAGAAAGCCAAGGCTGCTACAGAGGAAAGGATGAGAGATACACAGATACAAGAAAAACACAGACAAGGAGATGTCAAAGGAAGGGAGGCAAATAATAATAAAAAATAAACTGCTTACCATGTCTTATCTTGTTGAAAACAAAGCAGTTAGTGAAAGTATTGTTCTATGCACATACTACACAACTGTACTAGTAAATATTACATATCTAAAATGGACAGGATGAAAGAGGGACGGAGAACTGACACTACTCTGACCAGGTGTACAGACTTATAAATGTGAGCCCTTACGTGATTTGATATTGGCATCTCGGTATGTGCCGTTGAGAATTGCCAGCTCCATCAGCTGCATCTTTTTCAAGTTGTCTTCACCTTCAGCCTACCAACACACACACACACACACACACACACACACACACACACACACACACACACACACAAGAAATGTACTTTTACTGAAAAGGCTTTGATATATGATACATAGGAATGTTATTTTTAAATTGTCAAGGTTTTGTGTTTTCTAAACCGATTGAGGACACTGTTTATCAAAAACTTTCAATAAAGACTATTTAAATACCCATTTCATTTCTGTGTAATGCTTAAAAGCTCAGTTAAACTGTGCAAAGCTCCAATCTGTGTGTTGCACCGGTGCTGGGTTTCAGAAGTGCTAGTGTGTATACAGGCTAGGGTTTCCCACTTGCTAACAAACCGGGTGTGAGTTGCTTCAACGCTGTCCAAACAAACCAGCCAAAATGAGCATGCAGAGCACAGAGGTTAAAGATACAACTCAGCTTGGAATCAGCACCTCAGCTTCTCACGTTATCTCCCTCTCCTGTTCCATCTTCTTCTGCCACTTCACTGTCTACCTCTCTTCCTGTCTATTTCCCATTCTGCTGTCTGCTTGTTCCATATTTCTTCAGTTTATTCATTCTGGTCATTCCACTCACGCTCTCTATACAGTCCAAATTCTCACTATCTCTAACGTGATAGCCAATGTTTCTTCAAAGTACGTCCATTCATATTACCATTTCTCTAATTCTTCATGTCCCTCATCTCAGTTAGAACTATCAACCAAAATGACACTTTAGCATATTATTGAAACTTGGTATTTCAAATACAAAATCTGCAGTCTGAAATTTGTATTCTTAGTAGTTCGACCTCAGTTATGCATAGAACGGACAGTGTTTGCGACTGCAACACAGAGGAGCTGTGAATCTGGTATTTTTTAATGAACTGCTAGATATTACAGCAGGGGTTCAGGTCAGGTCAGAGTAAAACAGGCCACAGAATGATCTAAACTATGTCAGCAAGCACAGTGGAAAAGAAAAGCTGATCCATTCAGTGTAGGATCAGAGTGTGTATGTGTGTGTGCCCTTTGCATACAATGCCAATGTCTGCCTGCCAAATGGCCTCCGAGCATGATATGGGTCAGCATGGGCAGTGCTGAGCAGTGATCAGTGTGATATCAATGAAGCTTTCCAAACCAAACCAAGCGTAAAGGTTAGTGCATGCATGACTGTGAGCTCAATGGTATAATAATACCTCGCTTAAAAATACGAACTGAACCTTTTAAGCAAATGTCTTTCAAAGATATTTGTCACACCACACTACTGAAGTATGGCGTGGTCACACACTGACACACCGTAAAAATAGACAGCTGGATATTTTTAGTAGTCTGGTAGAATCCACTCCTATCCTGTTAGTCTGGGTGGAGGCGGTGGAAGTGGAAGCGTATTGTTAAACAGGACACCACATGCTTGGATGTGTGCACGCATGCGTGTGTGTGTGTGTGTGTGCACATGTATATACAGTTTATTCCCCCATGCAAAATAGTGTCTCAGTTTAAAGGGTTAATGTAACGCTGTGCTCAAACAGGAAAGCTCTATATCAATTCGATTTCTATACAATCCATGTAGATTTCCTTTCCTTTGAAAAGTCAAAGATTCTCCCTAATTACTCTCACCACTTCCCAAAAAATTGCCAAAATTACCCCAGCATATGGAGGTTAAATGTGGTTGTGTGAATGTTATCTGTCACTGATATTGAATTGCCAGCTGGCTATTTTACCATCAGCTGGAAAGTAATATACCACTTTTGTTTCTGTTTTATTACAGTATAACTATAACATAGTACCTAGCACACAAACATTATTTGAACATTTTATTGCAAAATGACTTGTATGAGCTTATATGATTAATGATCTATTTGTGTAAAATGCAGAAACTCAAATGTCACTAGATCTACCACAGAAGGTGATCTTGGAGTTTGATGTGCTTATCTGTAGCCAGTGCTACAGATAAGCACATGAGTTTCTCATGAGCTTCTTTGAGTTTCTCCTGATGTCAACACTGCTAAAATTTAGAAAGAGCTAAGCCTCCATTCACAACTATATACCACCAAAAGGGCACAACTGTCAATCATGGATCGCTGGTGTCCCATGACGTTTATCATGGCAGCACGATGAGCTGCACATTCTACATTCCACCTCCAGTCAGAAACACAACACAGTGCTGAAACCTTACCTTCTTCAGCATACTATTTATCTCATCAAATGTAAATGTAAATTTATCTCCTACAGTAAAGTCTTGTTTTTCTATGTGTATAATATTTTAGGGACCATTTCCTGTGCTGGAAAGTGGAATTTAGAGTGAATCACAGTTCAGCATATAATTTCCTTTCCCCTTTAAAGTTCACAAGCATCTGCTGCTAACCGGCCGTCACTTCATTAAAACCTACAGCGTTATCTTCATTCAGTTCTATGCCTGACGGCAACACAGAGCGTTCTGATGGCCCCAGCGGGCAACCAGAGTCCCGACCCCTCTGTCTCATGTCTCTCATTAAATTTTAAGCACAGCCAATTAAGCCCATTAAAGCTGTCCCCACTCCTCACCTTTGAACATTAGAATCCAGTGTATGTGTATGGCTGCTTTTCTCTTCAGTGCCAGTCTTTCTGTTTTCTGTACCACTCTCTCTTTTGCCTCTAAGGACTCAGTACAGCTTGTGTGGAAATGGCAGTCATGCTGAGTGCAGCTATTTAGATTGAATTTGCTCCCACTGAGCAAATACATCCATCAGTGCTTATGCAGCACTTTTAACTGAACCCCACAAGTCTTATTTGTTGAACCAAATCAATGTGTTTTTGCCACTTTGACATTTTTTCTTAAAATTGGTGTCCTGATAAATACATGCAGAGTAAGGGGGAAGCAGGTAAGAGTGTAAACACATGACTCACTGCAGGCACAAGCAGCTTCTTAACTTCCTCCACGGCTCTCTTGAGTTTTATCTCAGCACGGTTCTGCGAGTCTTCAACCGTGATGAGCACGTGCAGGTCCTCGTTCAGATGCTCCCAGTTGGGCTTTCCACGGTTCTGCTCCTCCTGTTCAGATTAAAGCATGGGAAAGCATATCCATTTTACCATCTGAATCAGTTGCACATATCTATGCCAGATGTACAACTGATCTTTGCAGACAAAAACATTTTTAATACTTGGAGTACTTATGTGCAGCTATACTATTGTGCCATGCCCAGATGCCACAGCCAAACAAATTCTCACATTTGTTTACCCTGATATTGGTTGTGACAGAGCATGTCTAAAGTGATTTACGCCACAGCACTGTTGAATTCTTGAAGCTGATTGGTCAGAAGGTGTTGATTTTTTTTTTATAATGCAGCTTTATTGACTTCTTGAATCTGACTGGAAAGAAGGTGTTGATTATTTTTCTATAATAGCATGGCTCAGAAAGCAGTGCTGGCTACAAGGTAAATTAATGAATGCACTTGTGGTAATACTTTATAGATTCCATAGTAACAGTTAATTAACAAGACTTGTATGGTGGTCTCTACATTATTCATGTCTAATAGTAAATAGAATTAAAAACATGTCACTATTTAACAAAGAAAAAGGCATAATTGTTGAAATTATGACGTTTTCTGCAAGGAAATATTTATTTAACACTCATGGAAGGAGTCTCCAGTGTCAGCAGTTGTAATAGTCAGTAAGTTTTCCACCACAAGGGAATGTCCGGGACAGTTCAGCAACATGACAGGCTGTGATTTTATTAAAATATATATATATATTAAAAGAGAGGATGGTGGGGAAATAACTGTTTACAGCTGCTATAACATAAGCGATAACAAGAACTAACTTGTTTCACAGAAGTTAAATGTAACCATAAACTAATAAAATGTATATGAGTTTTGTTCCGTAATTCATTACAAAAACTGTAATCGTTGACAAACTGCTGTGGTATAAGAAGAATAAAACACTTGACATGATGTTATAAGAAAATAGTCAATTTCAGGTTATTGCCTCGGGCAAATGTGTTTTCTCCAGCTGGGTTATCATCACTTTAACTTTTACAACAAAGACCTTGGATGAACAGCACAATCATTTACGATTTTAGGATGTGGAAAAATCAGAAATGCAGCATCACAGCAGGGAGGCACTGTATTTACTAATTACTGGCTGCCTACTCACAAAGGAGTAACTGCTTGATCAAATGTACAGTATACACTCAGTAACAAAATATGTTCTAATGCTCTTGGGGTCTAGTTACATGCTAAAAGTGCTTCTTTGAAGTGTAGAGAGAACTATATTGGGTGATGTCAAAACAAGACTGTGCCATGAGGTTATGCGTTCGGCCTATTTGTTCATGGCTGCATGTCAGAAATGGCTGACATGCCTAGAGGTTGCATTATTTACACCTTCAAGCAAGTAGTAGTAAATCCCTGTTTGTAAGACTGGATGTGACCTGATCATTTGTCAATCACTCTGATACAGAACCACTTTATAAGTGTCTAAAACCCTAAGATTATAGTTCTAAATTAAACTATCATTTAACCTTGTTTTAAGAGGAGGGGATTATAATTTATACATTATTATACTTTATTATATAATTTACATTATTATTATTATTATATTTTATTTGGGAACAAAAACACACTGCCTCAAATTTATACCTATAAAGCAAGGGATCATTTCACACCCTCCTATGTGTGTTTCACAGGGATTGTGATTGTAAATCGAATTTGGGTGGAAGTAAGAGAATACATGGATCCAGATGGCATCACTGTTTGAAGCCTGGGTTGTTTAGTCCTGGCTGCTTTTCTTTACAGCCCCCTTCACTAACATCACTTTCCTCCTTTCTCTCCTGTCCTTTATTTTTATAATATTTTCTTCTGTTGCAATGCCAACCATCTCTGTAATTACAAACTTATGACTCAAGTGTATTAAAAACATACATATTTTATAATATTCATATTTGCACTGCTCATTGAGATGATTTTTACAGCATCCAGGGCATTCAGAAAACACTCACTGGTGACTACTGTGAGAAAATGGAAACGGCAGCATCGGAGAAGCAGCATTTAACTGCAGTGTTAAAATCCTTTTAAATTATTTTGCAGACATGCAGCAGCATCCGAAGCTCCAAATGCAAACCTGTACAAACACATTTTCATCATGTCCAATTAAATGCCCTCTATTATCGCACGTCTGATGAAAGCACTGGCGAAATTTGCGATGGTGCAGCTTGGAGAAACATGGCAGCATGCCTAGGGGATCTTAGTTCATTGTATTTCATTAATTCCCCCATCACTCTGAATTAGCACTGCACAAAATCTCATCTGCCATACATTTAGTGTTGTCCTTCTACCAGTTACCATTCTGCTACCGCAGGCAGTGAAATTTCTGCTGCTACTAGACTGTCATATTCCTTCACTCTAAAATCAAGTGTGTGGCAGTGAAAATGTCCAGTTATTCATCAGACATCATTACAATACAACTGTCTTTAAGATAATAATTTGATTTGCTCTTAAACTTGCTTGTAAGTCAAATTGGATGCGACAGTGTTTTCAAACTGTCTGCTAATATAAATACATGGACTACATGGTCTCGCAGAGCCATACTGAAAAAGTGAAGCCATCCCCTTTGCTCAGCTCTAAAAAGCAAAATGCTCCCCCCTCCCTCCCAAATCTCTTTCTCTAATAGCAGTCATTTTCATTTTAATGCAAGTCATTTTTCCACCATGTCAGGCACCCTTGGAGCCAAACAAAGAAAAATGTTTTTTTGTTCCATAGTTGTGTAGGACAAAAAGATTCCAGCAAATAATTCCATTAGAAATGAAGTACCGAAATCTGCATTTAACATGCATTAGCCAGGCACATGCACAAATCCTATATTTACAGACATAAGCATCCATATGACATTGTAAATCTAATGCAAATAATAAAATATCTTCTGAAGAGCAAAAAGGGGGGAAAAAAACAAAAGCTCACCTTCTTCTTGTCTCTCATGGAGCCTTTGCCTCGCACCATTATCTTGCAGCCTGTCTCAGCCTCTAGCTGTTTGGCAGTGAGCCCACGTGGACCGAGGATTCTCCCCACAAAGTTGAACTGCAAAGACACACCGCAAGAAGAATATATGGCATGCATTTAAAACACAATTGCATATCTTGCACTCTTTACTTGTTACTCTCTTCTGCTGCTATAACAGTGTACTAACATGAGGAAAAGGCCTTTCACTGATCAGCTAATTCGTAGCGGCTGAGTGATTTATATGTTGACTGACTGATTTATATGTTTTTTATATATTTATATTTATATGTATATGTATATACCTGCACGCATGTGTATTTAACGATACAAGTTTGATTATGAAAGTACAGTTTGGGTTGTAACACTTGTAACTGAGCCTATCACAGCCTTTTTCTTGTCTATTTATTGAATATATTGTAAATCATCTTGGAAAGAAACCACAAAATGCCCTTTGACCGGACCTTCAATGTTAAAGACACAAACACACTACTGTACCAACACCGCTTCACAACTGGACACTTTGGCAAAAGTCTAATGTGCACTAAATCACACTTAATTCAGTCAAAGAGACCTGGCTCCTGTCCCCTTGTTGTTAACTGATAAACATCCAGAACTCAGTGGCTCCTGTGAATGAAGCATTTGCTAAAGATCAGCCACAAATCTGCACCATCTCTCATCCCGTGACACAGATCAATTTTTCACTTTGTGCTTTCAGCCCTAACACAGCACGACAACTATTTAAGACATTTGCTTACGATTAATGCTCATAGACATTCAGTTACTGTTCCGACTTTTACTGAGACATTTTCCTCTGCTTATATCTGTACATATAAAAGTGCTTTATATATATCTGTATATATAAAAGTGCTTTTCTGCAATTCATGTAAATGTTTTGCTTTTGTGCAAGCTGAAGTGACCATATTACCTTAATGCCTTGATATCAGCACAGCTGTTTAGGATGAGTGTGTTCATTTCAAACCTAACTCATTTTTTAAATTAATTAATCTACAGGAAAAGCATTTTCCACAGTGAACTCTTCATATTGTTCTTATTTATTTCTCAAATAAACAACTCAGTAATGAACACATTTGATCCCATGCAAGATCGCCTGACCTATAGTACATTTTGAAGTTGATCTGCACCATCGGTTCTTGAGCCATTATAAGTAACGTTACACTTAAAAAAAAAAATTAAGAGCAGCTTCTGTTTCATGTGCCCTCAGACATGCTGAAAAGGACAAATGAAGAGGCACATGTGGAACATAAAGCAGAGCTACACACACAATGCATAAGTTATCTAATGACACAGAAGAATACTAGATGAAACATGAACAAAACAGCATTACAAAGTAACACATGGGAAACTGCTTTCAACAGCAATCTATAAGGAGACTATTGAGACATTAAAGAGGAAACCACAGTATGCTCAGCGGAAACTTAGAAACCTCAGAAATTCACTCAGAAACCTTAATGTAAATCAAGGAAATAAAGTACAAAATACACCAAAATATGCTCAAAATATGCTCATATTCCTAAAAGTGCGATCCATCACCAGCTCGTTGACATTAATTTGCCAAAAGGAAAACCAGTTCTTCAGTCGGGCCTTATTGAAAGGCTTACAAATGACCCACCAGAAAAAAGGTCACGTATTACTGAGCCAGTAACCCGAGCTGAGAGTTTTGACTGTCACGATAACCAGTAGTGCTCAGAGCAGGGATTTGTAACAGGGAATATTGAAAAGTTAATATTCAGCAACTTAAAGCAATTATTTGTGTCTTAATGCAACAGCGGCCAGGAATAATATGTTGTGTTTTTTGGCTTGTGGCTACACTGCTCTCTGAGTGTTTAACCTTATCTGTCAGGATGGCAGAGTGATAAGCCAGACAGCTGTCTCTCTCTCTCTCTCTCAGGGTCACAATGCATTCTCTTCCTTTTAAAGCCCATCTCCACTCGGCCTGATCACAGCTGCTGCGGCCGTCGAGCCTCTGTGCTGTATATTTAGAGCTGAGCTCATCAGACTACCGTGTGGCAAAAGGCTGTTTGTGTCTGTGTCATTGTTGATCACTGTTTTGCACAAGTGTCATCTCTCCAGTACATCTCAAGGTTGAATTTACGAGAACATGAGCACGTGCACAAATTCATGCACGCAAACCTGTGTCCGTGTCCTTTTCGTTAGTCTCATATGACTTACAATACAGAGACTGTGATAGACTGCGCAGTTCAGCATTTTACGATGCTTATTACAGTCCTCAGGTGTGGCTCAATCACAAACAGACATGCACTGAGAATATTAATGATTAGCAAAAAAAAAAAGCAAACACATAACTGAATTCCTCACATCAGGACTTTTTTCCTTGTGCCATTTACCAGTTTTGCTAAATTCATTTGAAGTGCTCAACTTTAAATTAACAACAACAAAGAATCAGACAAATCTCATTACCAACCAACACAGAGAAAGAGATGTGGAAAGGAAAGGGGAGGGAATGAGAAAGGGAGAGAGAAGAATATTAAGGGAGAGAGAGAGAGGGAGATTGAGAAGCAGGGGCCAGCAGTCTCAAAATCACTCTCTCTGATTATATCGCAAAAGTGAGAGAGAGAAAGCGCAACAGAGTGGAAAAATAATCAGAAGGTGAATGTAAACACCTCTCATCTCTGCCTCTCTCATCTCTCCATCATTTCCTTCAAAGCTCTCATTTGTTTTCTGTTTCATGAACAACAGGTGTTGGAGAGGCAAGAATAACTTTCTAGATCGTTCTTCCTAAATGAGGTGGCTCACAGAGGAGACATAGTCCAGAGTCTTACATGCCTCTCCACCATCAGCTCTGGGCAGTTTTACAACACTCCCCCTGTCACTGCTGAAGTACTGTGTGAGGCCTGTCAGGGATTATCAGAATGCTGATTATGTTACCGGAGATAAAAGTTACACTCTAAACAAGCACAATGACTGATTGCATACATCCTAACTGGGCGTGTGTGTTTCTTCACTTAATCTACAACAGATGCTGCGTCTACACTATCCACTACAGCATTTTAAAAAAGTTTTCTGTTACTTTATTGACTTCTTTGCAATGTGAAGTTCAGTGTAAAATTATACCAGAGCCGAATGCATGATCCTTACAAACAAATCATGGAAAAGGCCCAGTGTGTATGTGTATTCACCTCGTTATACGCAGCTTCACTTACTGTTCAACTCTGATCCATATTTTGAATATTTTCAGTATCTGAATGGAACGTGAATTTTCATTATTTTACATGAAAATTAGATTTATACTGTGCTAACCACTGTGGAAAGTGGAAATTATATTCCACCCTGATATCACCAGCAAGGAAGAAAGGTTAACAACAGATAAGACTCATCACTCAGAAGCCTTTGCTGTATGTTTTTCATCCAAACTCAGTTACCCCTGACCTCACTATCCCTCTATCAGCTCTTTATGCAAGCAGACACGAATTACTCAATATGTATAACAAATATAACGCAAAATCTAGCATGCCTCTCTATGATACATTTACTATCATCAATGGCTATCATATGTACAATAATTACACATTTGCTATTTGTTCTATAGTGGACAAATCATCAGCAATTGCAAATATTGGTATTTTATATATTTTTACATATAAACTGGGAAGATAGAAAACATAATACTGAAGTCAGAATGAGACAAATATGCATTTTCTTCTTCTTTGTGCTGCACTAAGGCTATGTTCAGACAGGCAGCTCAAATCTGATTTACTGGCATATTCAATCTGAATGATGGCTGTGATGGATCTGTGATGTGAAGCTCTGTGATAGGTTGTTTAGAATAAATTTGTGTACTTGAATATTACTGTTATTTTCATGTCTATGTTTTCAAGGACATAAAAATGAGACTACTGTTAATATCACCCAACTGCCTAACCTTCACCTGTACCACATTTTACTTACGCCGGCGACATTACTATAACAACCAGTGCGGATACACGACTACAGTTTAAACAGACAAGTAGGTTTTAGCTCCTAATAATCAGTCTAAAAATCAGATTTCAGAAATAAATCAGATTATCCTGCTATCTGAGCATAGCCTATTTGGAACAAGGAAAATCAACAAAATAATGAAAAACTTTTTTTTTTTTTAAATTAGCTAGAGCAAGTTAATTGGCTCATTCTCCGGACAACTCCAAGCTGATGTTACGTCTCTAAATAAGGAGGTGTGGAATGAGACAATTAAGGACTTACCATCCTCCAAGGTAACTCCAACTTTACACACATTAATAATCAGCATACGGTAGCTACTCAAAGTTCAGTTTTCCATGACTCCTCAGCAAATACATTTTTGTTTCATTAAATTTCCGTCTAATTAAGACTTTTTAAACCAATTCTCTTAACAAAATGGTTCCAAAACTCTCCATGGCCAAAACACCTCATTGGTTATTACATAATTAATGAGTGATAAACACTTAGATAACAATTAATGTCCACATAAATACTGTCAAACTGCCACTCATGGAAACCTCTATAGCACAGCTATAGAATTGGAGATCTCCAATTCCTCGGAATGAACAAACACTGACAATAAGAGCCTCATCAACGCTCACAACATGTTTACTTTTAGCCAAAAATGAATTACTCATCTCCACCAGTATACTGTAATGTGAATATAACAATAACGACTTTTTCAAGTTTGACTTTTTCAACATTTGAGGTTATACAGCTATATAACACAATAATGGAAAAAAATAAATATACAATAATTTTGCTCGCTATTTGCATTGTGTTTATTCTAAGCCCATATTATTTCAAATAAATAAATCTTTCAATAATTTTTTTTTCAGTCTTATTAATCTTTTAAAGTCTAAATATAAATAGAATTTGAGTCAAATTATTAAACAAACCAGCATATGCAACCAAACAGACAGTTAAACCAGTAATGGCGAGCTTATAGTTTAATGTGCTAGTGTAGTTGATATCACTATTAAAATATGATTAACCCTTTACTGCACATTGTTGCCATATGGCAACAATTTACAAACTACCCCCCTAATTTTTTTTTTTATTTTGAAATATATTTTTATTTCTTGAACTAATTCAAGTAATAAAAATCCATAAAAAATAAATAAATAATTCATGCAGTAGAGGGTTAACTGTTTAGCCCAATCAGGTCAACCTTATCGTTCCTGACTTTCAAGTTTTTCATGGTTCGTGGGAATCCTGTGACCAGCAGCAGACATAACAAAATATTAAATGAAACTGAAATTTTCAGTATATAAAGGTATAAAGGATGTCTAAATGGGGATTGTGTTAATATTACAAGCATCTGTTTCAAGGCCTTAAGGATAAAGAGAATTACTGCAAGAATAAGCAATGGTATCCCACTTACGTCTGGATATTCTTTTACAGGTACATAAAGTTTCTCCTGGAGCTGTGCAATTGGCCCCACGGCGTCTGGGAGCTCCGATGTCCTTTTGTCTGTACTACTGTTCAGTGTGTCATTGTACATGTCCTTCCGTACCCGACCAATCTCTGCCAAATAGAGCCATAAAAAACACACAATTACACAAAAGCACTGAGAGGAATGCACTTCTAGGAGGAAAAAAAAAAAGAGAAAAAAGAACTCAAGAGATTTTAGAACAACTCAGAACTTCAGGTAAAAGATAACATGGCTAAAACTCTTCAAGACCCTAAGTCTCTCTTTGCATTCCAAATGGAACAGGCTTCTTCTCTGAGCACAAAGGCTGCGACAAAATGCCTCCTGCTGAATGGAGCACAGGGGTAGCGATGAAAAATTTCTGTCTGTGATGATAATATTCACTGACAGACATTCTGATAAAATTTACCCAAATTAATTTAATACACTTTAATTTCACAATCACAGGAACACAACTCCCTGAAGGCAAGTGAGCAAAGTCATGCACATCAAAACTATCTTAAGTATTCACAAAGAATTAATTGCACAACAAATAGATGAAATTCAGAGGAGACAGACAAACACGCTATTATTTAACAAAAGCTCTTTGTAGAATATTGGATGAAAGAGATTCCATATAAGAATGGATTTTTGATGAAGTACAATAATGTTTGAAATGGCTACATCAAAGTCCACACCAGACTTGCCGATTGCCGTCATCTTAATATAACCCTGAGATGAGACAGGCACTGCCCGAGGGGCTCCCATCAGATTCTCTCAGCTGGAGTAAATCTGAGGCCTGAGCAAGCTTAAAGCAACTGGCTGTGGTATGATATATAACATAAGCACTCAGCTGACCCTCTCTCTCAGACCGCACAGAAGAGTTGCAGGGTACACGAGCATGTCATTGGCACCTTAGGTTAGACAGCATAGCTACGAAAATGCACATACACACAAATCAGCACATGCCCAAGTCCTGAAGTTCATTAGTATTAACACTGCTATACAATATTGCCACTGGTTTATGAAGTACGCTATGAAAGAAGGAAACAGAAGAAAAAAAAGATAATAAAGGTAACAGGGTAACAAGAATGGCATTTCAGTAAAAAGGTCTAATAAAGAAAAAGTGCAAGAGAATTTGTATTGTGTAAAAGTTGCACAGTTAGATGTTTTATATGGTGATGATACACCTTTTTTGGTTTCAACTAACGTTCCAATACAAGTACCTTACAGCAGTTAGTGACCAGCTTCACTAATGTACAGAAACACAATACCTACACACTGTGTCACTGTATGACGTCCAAGTGCCCTTATCCTTAAACACCTGGGGTGAAATATAATTGCCACATCCACTTGAGCTATTATTACAGCACCTTGAATGGCACTAAAACCAAACATTACAGACTGCTGATCAGCACTACAAAGCCTCCCTACTGCACACCATCCACCCTACTGCAATCCATCATTTTAGAGCAAGGGGAGAGATGGCAGACAGATCTCAATTACAGTGTGGGTCTGTTTACTGCCATCCGAATCCACCAGCTCAATGTTCCATCATGATACAGTGGCTCTGGTATGCTATCATGTAATGACCACATCATTAAGGCATAAGCCATAAGGCATAAATATCACCTCCAAAATCCGGAGTGACGTTCGGTGCTTTAAAAAATACAGAGTCACTGTTGAACACTTTAATTACTTTAACCTTATAATAAGACACTGTAATTGTGTGCAAAAATACATGCTCCCACATTTTGTTCCTTTACGTTAAATAAGGTGCTGCTGCAGTATCTTCTATGTCGAACTTTTTACGATATACTTAAATTTTTCCCAACATCGCGAGTACTTGAGTTGACTAAAAACTGATACATGAACATACTGTTTCAATGTATGGCAGCCTGTTGGGGAAACGCATAAGGTTGATCTAATAAACTGGACAGTGTGTGAATGTCATTTGTGCAATAAAGAACACCCTACGTTTTTTATGGTATTCTGAAATAAAAAGAAGCACTGACAATATGTTAAGTATTTACTGTCAATGGAGACATAGGCTATAATTCTGCTTATCTATGTAACTATATAAATTAGTTTCAATTTTGGACACAGTCAAAGGTGATAGAACTAATAGCCGAAGAAAAATAGATTTTATACAAAAAATCAATTCGCTCTAAAAAAAAATTGTAAGCACTTATTATAAAATAAGTTTTGGCTATCCATTATCACAGTCCAAATAACTGGAAGTCAGAGATCTCATCTGGCAAAGAGGTGGACATGATTTAATGCCAGATGTCAGACAGTTTCCACGGCTGTTTGGAAAAAAATTCCACTGCCAGATAGGACTCTCAATCTTCATGACTATGAGGCATTATGGGGAAAGACAAAAGGGTCACTCTGCTTCACACCATTCTACACTGTGTGCATGGAGAGACAAAGAGAAAGAAAAGAGCAAGCCTGAGACATTGACAGAGGAATGTAATATATATGCTTTAGAGGGCTATATGCAAAAAAAACAAACTTTTCACGACTACTGCTGCTACAAGGCTAATTATACACTGTTGGAGACAAATCTAGTTATATTGAAGCAGTTTCCCTCAGAAACTGTCACATAAGACTCCATGGCATGGTCCTGCCAGACAAGGTGAGAGGATCGACCCAAGTCCTCGGTGCCGTTTTCTATGTGTATCTACACAGCAAATTTTCTCAAGTCTAAATTGAGCCACTCTCATGTGTTGTAATCTTGGTTGAAACTTTAATTTTCTGGAATTGGAAATGACTGACATTCAAAGCTTAAAATATGTCATGCTCATGAGATTTTAATGGTTATAGATAGGTGCGGTCGAGTATGGATGTAATGGGCTAGCAAAAAAAAGAAGACTTGCTAAAGAGAGGTAAAACGTATTATGCAAAGGGTTCTGGAGGGATAAAAGAGCAGGCCTCAAACAGGGAAACAATCTGGGTACTTTTCTACTGCCAAGAAAAGAGCTTGTTCTTGACTCTCACACTTAGGGAGCCACCACACCCACAACAAGACCCAGCCAGAAAACATAATCCTGTTTTTTCAGTTCCATCAATGACCAAGACAACGCCATCTTACAACATAAAACATGTATCTGAATTCTTGTTGCAGGAAAACCCTATTCATAATTAGATTTGTAAAAGAAACCTCTGCTAACCTTCATCTGTTTTTATCTTTCTCTCATGTCGCCAAGCTGTGCTTTTTGCCGTTTCATGTCTTGCATTCACACGATGTGCAAGCTGATAGCCAAGCTGTGATCGGCGTGTGTGAGTAAGTCATTGTGTTTCTGACCACTGAGAATACCATATGTAATGTGATTGGGAGCAGTGGAGGTGTAAACAAATGGTATTGTGGTTGGATGACAGGTATCCCCTTTTGCGCAGAGAAGCTGTAGGACAGGTAGCCTGGAACAGCAAGCTTCTGGCAAGCATTTAGCAAGATGGCATTTGGTAGGAAAGCTAAATTTAAGCACTGCTATCTTTGTGAAAAAAACTAGCATGATGTGATCAAAAGAGACAGCCTGACAGATTGGTTGATCAGCAGTGCAATCACATTAAAGAGATCAGTCATGAGGAGGTGATGAGGTTTAACAACAGAGATAAGGTTTTCATGGCCCTTGTTTTATATGCCACTGACTAGTTAAACTGAATAGTGAGTGAGGTTTAATCAGGTTGCTTCTTCTTCAATGCAGTCTCTGTTGCACTATCCTGATGATGATGTCATGGTGATGTAATGCCAGCACCAATGGTTTCAAAAAGGTAATTTCATCTCCTAGATTTGCCTTGGAAATCAGAAAAGTGGTTAAAAGTGGCTGTTTTTTTTCCTCTATAAGAGCAGTTTTATAATCATTCATCCATCTTCAGTAACCGCGTTATCCTGGGCAGGGTCGTGCTGGATCCAGAGCCAACCCCAGGAATGCTGGGCATGATGTGGGACAAAAACTCCCTACAAGGGATCCCAGTTTATTGCAGGGCACCATGCACACTGATATTCACACATTCATTCAGACCTAGGGACAATTTAGCATAGTTAATCCACACACGGGCCATAATGGGAAAGTGGAAAAACCGGAGGAAACCCATGCTGACACAGAGAATATGTAAAATTCTACACAGACAGTAAACCAAACTTTGGTTCAAACCAGGGACCCTGGAGCTGTGAGACAACAACGCTACCCACGGCAACATCCTGCTGCGCCACCACGATGCCCACAGACTTACGATCTGAGGTAATATTGTCTTTTTGAATGCTTAAGTCACCAGGCAACATCCTAAAAGTGTTCATGTCACACTTGATGTAATTGGCCCTTAAACAACAGGTTGCGGCTGCTTAATTACAGCAGTGTCAAGAGTAGAGAAGGCTCCCTCTGAAACATATATTTAGTGACGTTTCACTCTAACTGCACCTCCTTCATAGGCTGGTGTGTCCACACTGTTCTCCACACTCTCCTGTATGTTCATGCCTGTCTCTCTGGCTGTGTAGCACACAGCTTAGCTAGAAAGTAATGGCTTAATGAAGTTTAAATCAAAGGGCATTCATGTCACATGTGCTCACAAGCAGGTCAAAAAAATGTCTCTCTGAGTAAATGAAGAAGGTCACTGCAACACAGTCCCACGCTTTTTCCTGGAATTCCCTCCTACGCAGCATTCCGCCACTCTACCACTCCCAATGCCGTGTTCAGTATGTCTAATAGTAATGACATACTGATAGATGAGTTATGGGGTTTGTCACTATGTGTCTACCCTTTGGGTGCACAATGGGACACCAGTGAAATACAAACACCAACTGCAACACGCTGAAGCAGAAAGGACATGAGGACAACCAAAGGTCAAAACAAGAGAAACAAGCTCACATGTCACTTTGTGTATTTGACACCATTCAGAATTAAATACACGTGGCTTACGGTTTTAAATAATTGCAATATGCTTTGTTTTCTGTTCGCGTTAAATCAATAAGATCTAGGATGGCACTAAGCATACACTAGCCTACACCTTGACAGTTGCTTTAGAAGCAACACATATATTTGAGACAGCTAAGACTACTAAAATAATATGGTACATTTGTAAACTCACCCAGACACTCTGAACTATAATTAGAGATCTTCTTTTAGAGTCAAGCAAAGTGCATGAAGGTGAAGACATGAAGACTTTTCACAATATACTTGTACAATTTTTTTATTTAAAAGATTACCAGTCTCACGCACTACACATATACATCTACTCTGCTGCACCTTCACCTTTACTTTGCATTAAGTGTTACTCAATTACTAGTATTATGTTACTAGTATTACTAGTAAGATGTATATGTACACAGATCTGTTCGTCTGTGTGTATTTGGATATATCTGTAAATGTTTATGAGAGTAATGATTTTTAATGCCGCTATCTGGTGTCACTCAGAAGAGGACGGGTTCCCTTTTGAGTCTGGTTCCTCTCAAGGTTTTTTTTCCTCATGTCACCTGAGGGATTTCTGCCTGCCACTGTCATCTCTGGCTTGCTCATTGGGGATCTAAATCTGTTATCCATATTTGTAAAACAAAAGTGTTATACAAATAAACTTTTGTAGTAAATTGTATCGTAAAATATTGTCTTATCCTGTCTTACAGTAAGACTTGTTACAGAGGTGGCATAATAGAATAAAATTGGTATTCCTTGTGTCCTGTGATGGCAATCAAGCCTACATATCTAACTTCAACAGCCAAGGAGCAATCATTTATTTTTTCTGGACCAACACCTCCATTGTTAAACTAAAACCAATGGGCTTATATTTAGCAGGAAAATAATGTGTTCTGGAAGTGATGTGTGGTAAATCTAGGACTTATAACTAATGTTTCTTGCATCCTGAAGACAGATACCAACCGATGTCTGTGACAGGGTGCCTTCATTTTGCAAGAATATATTAATTGTGAATGGATCAATCAGTCAAAAGATTACTAGTTTGTCTCACTACATTGACATATACATTGACAGCATCCAAGCCATGAAGGCTTGAAAAAGATATGACAGTATCCTCAGGTACACTTCCAAATATGTTCAAGGCAACAAAATTGGTGATTTAGCAATGTGCTCTAAAGTCATTTCAATCAATCCAGATATTAACTCTCTAGATCTTGATCTGTTAGTAGGCTCTGGTTGTCTCTAATCTATAGACTACCTGAAACCTTCCATGCCATCAGAATCATTAATGAGCCAGGATTTTCAGGCACAGGTTCAAAATGGCTCTGGATCCTTTCCCAGATTTTGTTACTCAATGCCTTAATTAAGACAATTTAATAAGCTACATACAAGCAGAGTGTGTGTTGCTATTAGGGAACATAATCATAGTCATGTGGATGAAACACACACAACACACAATCTACAAACCAAACTAAAATCATACTGTAAATCTTACTGTGATCTTTTTTTCTCTTTTGTCCTGTAATTCTGTCTTCTATGCGTTGCGAGCACATTAAAACAAGATTTGAATATGGGGAAGTGAAAACAGAGGCTTAGTAAAGTTATTTCTGACCCTTGCAGCTTTAAGAGAACTAACCAGTTTAGTAGAGGACAATCTGTGAGCTGATACCCAGCCAAAGTCACTGTGCATATCAAGCAGCCTGGCTGAATAGCCTCCAACCGTTATAGCCAATACTGAAGATATAAATCTGCCAAAGTAGCCTTCTCTCCAGGCAAGCATGCACAGATACTCTTGCTAATTCATCAGATTCAGCAACAAAGTGAGAAGGAACTAAGCCATGAGCTTACCGTGGATAAACCAAGCTTAGCGTATGAAAGATAACTCACCAGTTCCGGTTCATTATAACCTATCTACTGTTTAGATGCCTAATTAATGATACTGATTAGTGTTGAAATGATTTGTGGTATAGAACATCTGAAAGTCTATTCAAGCCACAATTTTATTACATGCTCATCGTTAGGCAGTAATCAAAGCCAACCTTTAAAATCATTACATGTCGAAGTGGGGTCCATGAAGCACAGCCAGTGAGTCTGGTTGTTACTGCGTGTCAGTGACGTAAGCTTAAATCTAACATCCATTGTAATAAAGTAAAAAAATCTGGATGTTCAAATCAGCATTTTATTACAGTGTGACTGGTTTGGACTGGAATGGCAAATAAGTAAATTTTGAGGCAGGTTATTGGCTCCATTTGCGTAATATGAGTAATAGTTTAATTGTCTGGTTATTTGCATTACAGGATTTAGTTTTTTGGGCTGATGTGAGGGGCCCCACACGCTCCACGCCTTTCATTTGAACTGGCTGGAGACCCCCTGCTGACCGTCGTCGCGCATGCGCACAAGTTGTGTGTTGCCTTCCTAACAGCAACGCCGCCCTTGCGCATTCTTCACCTACTTACATCGCTGTGTGCGTGTTTTTTTTTTTTTTTTTTTAATCATTAGGCAACACGGACCACCCTGCTTTACCTCATCTTTGTTACTCAAAGATGGACTTTTTAATATTGCTTTAAAAGTTGGTTTAGTTATCCAGTGAACACATGGTGTTTCTTAAATAAGAAATAAAAGTTTAAAAGCAGTGCCACATTCGGGGTGTTGTCTCTGGAGATCCGCATCCAGCACGTCGCGTTTAAGATGTAAGCTAGCCTTACACACCGCCTCTCTTCCCTGGCAAAGTATTATCCGCAAAACAACTAACTAACCAGCATTTTTATTCTCAAAATAAACACAGGAAAGCGGACAACATGGTTTAACAAATCCACAAACGTGTTGGCGTCAGTTCTGTCGCGGTGAGAGCGCTGTAATATTAAACCCCTCGTACCTTCGTCCAGAAGCCGCTCGAGATGGTTGAAAATCCCGCAGAAGTTAGGAAGGCTGCTCATCAGCTTCTTGTCGTTCATGAGCTGCATGAGATAGTCAGGACTCGGCTTGGGCTTCTCTTTTGTTTCCATTTCCCCCACCATATTTAAAAACTTCTGCTTTAAAATTCAGAAAAATGAGTTATGAGGAGAAGAACAGGCTCCAGCAGACTCCTCCAGCAGGCTGAGTCTTCTCTTCACTCTTCACTTCACTCCTCTCTTCTCCAGCGAAGTCCCGCTTCGAGCCAGAAGACTTTCAGAGTGTCTCGCTTACAAAACTATTTCTTCAACAAACAAACTGACTTCTGAAACACGCAGAAAGCAAAAATCACTGATGTGCGTGATTTATAAAGGTCAGAAAAGCTCCGCACACTGTCCGGACTCCCGCATGACCGCTCAGATTTGTTTACTCTCAGAGACTGTAGCCGTCAGAGTAACGCTATTTCCAGGCCATTCGACCGCTCGGGACCTCCACTTCTTAGCAAGATAATCTGGAGTAGCGGTTTATAGGAGAGATCCTGCGAGCTGTGTGAAGTTCGAAGGTTAGATCTGGAGCTGAGGAAACTCTTCTCCGCTTGCTGTGTCGGTATTCAAGAGACTCTGCTGCTGCTGCTGCTTTCCTAACGCCCGCGGTCATGTGACCATTCGCGCGCCTAGCCATCAACCAAGCCACAGAATAGGAGGAGAAAATTTCTGCGTCTCTCTCTCTCTCTCTCTCTCTCTCTCTCAAAAGTTAAAGTCAAAAGATAAAATGATAAAATGTTGCTTTACTGGCATCACATATATTACCATTTGTATTGCCAAAGCTTGGATACAGACTTTAGGTAGACGTTAGAAATAATTACAGTATTAATAATATAATATAAATAAATAGAAACAAATGTACAGACATTCAACAATGCAGTCAAAAAGAAAGAGTAGTAATGAAACTCACAGAACCCTGAGAATAAAAAAAAATATATAGATGATGAGGAACCTGCAGACTGAAACATGTAACCATGCATGAGAGAGTTCTTTTCAATCCTGCTGTCCTGTTAAACTGCTGTCTTTGGATCAAATTTGCTCCATGTGGATTTCTTTGATTTCAGCAGAAGTGAATTCCAAGAAGACAAGTGACTCTAAAACAACAAACGCAGAGCTTCGATAAACACAGTAAAGGCCCTTGCATTCCCATGTCTCTGTGTATTTCTGTGTATTTCATACCTTCACGGGGAATAGCACAAGAGTGAAAGACTTGCATCCAGCTGGTTTACCAAATAGATGTGCTTTGTAGGAATACATTTCTGTACTACACACAATTTGTTAGCCACCAGTGGAAAGGAACCACCATAGCACCGCTGACTGGATGTTTTACACTATATGGCCAAAAGTTGGTAGACAAATGACCATCACACTCATGTATAGACCTTCCCTATACTGTTGCCTCAGAGTTGGAAGAACACAATTGTCTAGAATGTCTCTGTATGCTGTACAATTTCCCCTCACTGAAACTAAGGGGCCCAAACCTGTTCTAGCATGACAATGCTCCTGTGCACAAAGCCAGGTCCATGAAGACATGGTTCACCAAGGTTGGATTTGAAGAACTCAAGAGATCTGGACAGAGTCCTGACCTCAACCCCACTGAACATCTTTGGGATGAACTGGAACGCTGACTGCACCCCAGGCCTCCTCAACCAACATCCGTGCCTGACTTCACTAATGCTCTTGTGGCTGAATGAGCAAATCCCCACAGCCACATTCCAAAATCTAGTGGAAAGCCTTCTCCCAAAAGCCTGGAGGTTATTATAACAGCAAAAGTGGGGCTAAGTCTGGAATGGGATGTTCAAAAGGCACATATGGGTGTGATGGTCAGGTGTTCACAAACCTTTGGCCATATAGTGTATCTGTGATAGGCTAGTCTGACTGGGTGGTGGCACAGTAGTCAGTGTTTTGCTGGTAGTAAGCAGTGCTGGGGCGTTTTAAAACAGTGCACACTTAATGGCCTTTTTACCTACCTACCTTGTTAATCTGCCTTGTAGGTGTACAGCTAAAGAGTATATCTATTTTTGTGTATCTTATTTTCTTTCTAACCCTCCTTCAGTGTCAGTGCTTTTGCCTGGATATATTTTAGTTTGTAGAATATATAAAACCCAAAAAACATCTGCTGACATGCAACTACTATGTAAATGTCACTGTTGTGCTGAGAATAGACCATTCAAATAATGTCTGGTCAGCCATGGTCCCAGAGTAGATGGGGTAGAGAGGGACTACCAAACTGCTGTGCTGAGAATGGCACATGCAAATAATGTCAGGTCAGCTGTGGTCTTACAGTCGATGGGGTAAAGAGGGGCTACCAAACTGTGGGTTACCATCCATAATTGTATTTCCATGATAGGTATATCTGAAAAATTAATCTAGATAAAGGTAGGTAAGGTGCCCACTAAGTGTAAGTTTCAATTTACAGGCAAATACTACAGTTGTGGTATAGCCCCAAGAGAAGCCAAAGTGATTTCTCAATGTTTGCAATATTTGTCGAACCATGATCTCCTCTCTCTCTGCCATGCAGACACACAAGTGGGGGAGTCGGTTGGGTGCTAATTTGCTGGGCCGTGGAGATGAAAACAGGGTTGGTGTTAGGCTGGCTGGCTGGGCATCAGAGGATCGGAATGTAGGCTGTTTAACACAGGAGTTAGACAATCCCTAGAGCCCCCACCAACACTACGGCCCAACCGCTAAATAAATAGAGAAGTAATTAAGAGAGCACCGAGAAGAAAGGCTGTGTTTCATTACTGCTGCTCCTCCTGAGTAAGCAAGAGACAGGCCATTACATAGAGATTACTGTAAGTAAAACAATACCAGTCCTGACTAATGCCATAACAATGTATAAATCTTTAAGAAAATGATATTTAACAGACCTCACACTGACACAGATAATCACTTGAAATGATGAAAGAAGAGCAATATCTGAGTCACTGAGCTGTTATTCCATTCATGGGGTTCACACTCTGCAATTACTGTAAGCTGACAGACTGAAGTGACAGCAATTAGTAAATGAGTAGATCCACATCCTTCCATCCATTCTTCCTTCCCTCATTCCTTCAGTCCTCCTCTGTAGTTATAAAGCCAATGTCATGTTTCACAATGACTGTTTCAAAAGCCAGCTGCATCTGAAGCAGCAAGTTCACTGCATTGTAAATATAGCATTGATACATGATGAATGATTTTTTTTTCAATAATGGTGGTCATTTCTCTTGTTTGGGGCAGTGGAGCTTCAGCTGGTAAAAATCAAAAGCTGATCCCTTAATGCTCAGCTGTTTGTTTGGACAGTATATCTCAGAAAGTACATTGCCATGGAAAAAAGTGTTTGAAAAATGTGCAAACAAACCACCCACAATAATTTCATCTGGAATACCCACTTCAGAAAATTGTTTTGTTTTAATTGCAAGATTCTTTGAGATAAATAGTGACAGGTGGAACCCTCAGCATGTTTATTCTCACATGAGGTGCTAAAACAGATGGCAGCACTGTTATGCAAACTGTAAGAAATGTCCCCACCTGTATCCAAATGTGTAATGACTGTGCTTTTAAAGACATTTGTTCATTAAAGTGAGAGAGAGAGTGTGTGTAGGTGGGTATGTATCATATGCTCAATATAAAGCCTACATCAGGTCAGAGGTCAGGGTAAGTAAGTGCTCCATATTAGACCTGCTACGCAGGTAGCATGAGACATGAAATGTCTGTGTAAGTCTTTGATGATGTAAAAATGTGAATATATTATATGGAGACATGTCAAAAGCAATTCTGTCTGACAAAGAACATATTGTTGCAATATCATGGCTTAGAAACTCATTTGATTTAGTCCATATGTAATACAGAGTATAGTAATAGAAACGACATACTGAAATATGTACCTTCAAAATTGTTTATGTGTTAGAGTGAGGCATATATAGAAAGAGATCATTTTGTGTGCAATATGTAGATGGAAAGAACAAAAAGAAGTCTACGCTGGCTTGCTCTAATTGTTGCAGATACAGCTGGACATCACCTGTCACTTGGGAAAACTCTGGGTGGCATTCTGTTCAGGCTACTTTAAATTGTGAAGCAATTTGTCCTGCTAGTAAAAAACAAAACATCATTCCCCATTTATGAAACCAGACTCTCACCCTAAAAGGAACAAAATAGTTCACCACAACATTGATCAGTATTTTTAACCATTAATTAAAGAAGGACTTTTACATGAAGCCTTGCGATGTGTGGATAAATATAATCTAGGATTAATTGTTTTTGTGAATCTTTTGAAGATCAGTTTTTTTTATTGGTGATTGTGCAAAAAGTGTAATATCCTCTTTATTATGTCATTTTTAAATCTTCACACATTGTCAGTCATATTAGCAGCCAGCAATGACAGTTTGTGCCAACAGCCTGAGCAACTCATCTCAAATGTGACATGCAGATCGACACCACCAAAAAGCCCGTTTTTTATTAGGCAGATATAAAATAATGAATATATTATGCTGAAGATATTTTGCATTTGGGAGCAGCACAGTGGCATAGTGGGTATTGCTGATAGGTCCATAGTCCCCAGTTCAGTCTTGAGCTCTGGATACTGTCTGTGTGGAGTTTCGCATGTTCTTCTGTGTATGTGTGGGTTTCCTCTGGGTTCTTTGGTTTCTTCTCACCTCCCAAAAACATGTAGGTGTGAATGAGTGGGTGAATGTGTGTGCATGGTGTCCTGTGATGGGTTGGCTTTCCATTCACTGTGATTTCCTGGTATAAACTCCAGTTCCACTGCAAATTAATTAATTATTCTTTTCAATTTGTGTACTCAAAAAGCAATAGATTTTCCCTGAAATACATGAACATGGAAGACCTGTTTAAATTTGTAGCCATTTTTGGACCTGATGTAGTGATGTAAGTATATAGTACATAGTTACGCATCAGATTCTGCCAGACACTTACTGAGTTATGAGTTTTTTATGTTCATTATGAGTTTATGATAGAGACAAACGTATATATAAAATTTATATATATATATATATATATATATATATATATATATATATATATATATATATAAAATTATCGGTTGATTTTTTGAATAAGATATTGAAATTGATCTACGCTATTTTATTCAGTCAGTGCACATTTCCTAGAATTTCCCATGCTTTAAGTCTAAATCTGTAGAAATAACAGTAAGTGTTTACATATAAATTGTGGAGTAGCATAATAGAACTGAAACCCAGTGATGAGTAACAGAGAACAGTATTTCTTCGATCGCCATATAATATCCTCTCCACTTCGCTCTGACCTATTTTAGCTTTGTACCTCACATTCTTTCTTCCTTTTCTCTTTCTCACTCCCTGAAGGCTCATTGGTATTCACTAATAAAGACCACAGAGACATAATGCAGGAATCACAGCCTTGTTACAGAAATAGATTTATTACTAATCCATTATGCATAGTAGGTAATGTTACATATCTGATGCACTGGCTCGCAGTAGAAACAGAGAATTTAAATGCACTGAACATTAGGCTGAAGAGGCAGTGTGAGCAGAGAGGAACCCACAGGCCTCTCAACATACCACCCTGGAATAGACTCATAATCATGCCCTGCAACTATAAGTTCACACAGACCATTTCACCTCCTTCTGTTTTTTTTTTTTTTTTGAGTCTGACAAAATGAAAAGGTCAAGAAAAGCAATAGTGCCCCAAAGTGATTCCTTAAATGAATGAGTTCATTAAATGCTAGGAGGTTAGGCTACTGCTAAAAAGAATTGAGTTGCCACAACTCATTTAACGTGATCATTCAGTGATGACAATTTTAAATAATTGTAAAGGTGCATCACTGCAAAGTCCTCATACATCTCCATAAGTTAAATCTCAGACATCTTTAAACATTCAGAAATTTATGAGGCATTTGGATTACTAGCACACAGTAATCTTCTTGTGCCAAGCTCTTGGTTTAAGTGTCTGTCTAAATCGCACTAAACTCCTTTGAATTTATATTAACTGTCTTGTCTCATTCTGTGTTAACTTTATTTACATTGGGATTTAAGTAGCTGTGCAGTGAAGTGTTGCCAGTGTCACAACAATTACTGGTGATATATTGGCGATAAGGGAAGTTCATTATATTCTAATGGCCACTGGGAAGGAGAGGACAGGGGTTCTATACTTAGCTGTTTGTAAACCTTGCCCTAAATGTAGCACCTCACCTCTGCTTCATGTCACACATGCCTCAAGGTCTCAGTGCCCTTGTCACAAATCCAAATGAGAGACAGATGGCTGTTAACAGGGGGCTGGGAAAGTGTGACAACACACAACAATGTCCATCAGGGAGAGGCCTGGTAGATTACTTACTTTTTCCACTGGATGATACAAACTGATAAGAGAGATTTAAGATCATCTGAAGCCTATATTCTGGTATTTGTGGAAGAATATACACCAGAGGTGTAGACTTACTCTGAATTTACTACAGTGTGTTCATCTGATGGCAGAAACAATATTATTTAACTTTTAAAAACAGGGTTAATATAATTATATATGGTTCTGATGCTAATTCTCAAAATCTACTACAATACAGTTTCTATGGCTTGCATCTCTGTCACAGCAAAGTGCATCAAGCTGCATAAAGCCCTCATAACTTTGTACCCATTTACTTTCTTCTGCAATAACTGCACACTTCTCATATAAATTTGTTTCCAGAACATGATGATGAAATACTCAGTCAGATGCAAGTTAAGTAAAGAAAAAAGGTGAGTGAAAAAAAAATCCCCATAGTGATGTTTTGTGAATGCATGTGTGTGTGTCTCAGTTTGAATGTTTTATGAATTTAGTATGACACACAAACAGTGTGTCTTTTCTTCCAAAGTGAGAAGGGTAAGATGATATCATAGCATTTTCAACATGTCAGAGGGGCTGATGTATTCTGTCACTGATAATCCAGTGGTGTAGGTGTGGTACTGTGGCTATGGTAATGTCATTACTGGCAGGCAACTTGATCATGAACACCTAAATTCCACTACACTGAAAGAAACACAGATTTTATATATTCCCAAGGCTGCTATTTGTCTATTGTCAAAGCAAAACCATCAGGGATAAATTATCTCCTACAATTAGCCATAGAAAAGGAGCTTTTAAAATTTTCCCCTGATAATTTTATAGTATTGTTCAACATAAAATTCTCCTTCTGGGTGGAGTAATGGATTTTTCTTTCTGTAAAGTAGTAAACGCTTATGTCATCAGATCTCCTTTTTCTGCCTTCTTCCTGTCACTGAATTATATTACTAATGTCAAAAACAGTTTGTTCATTGAAACAAAATATAATTAAATATATCAATCCCATATCAATGCCATTCGGCAATGAATGAAATTATTTACTTTCATGACATCGCACTTTGAGATAACGGACTCCTCTTAAGTAAATCACGACCATTCGGAGATTCATTTTTTTTTTTATTCCAAGCTATCCACTTGCAATATATCTATCATTATCTGGTTATTATATTAATGGACTAATGTAAAGCTAACGTATCCAAAGTACTATCATGAACTAGTGTGTATTGGTCAGTAAACATTTGGTAAAATTTTGGTATATTTTGGTATGCTGTATTGTCTCTTGGGTTATCCTCTCTGAAACAACAGAGGCTAAACATATGGCCATTCTCAGAATCACAAGATTAATCCAAGGCTCAGTGCAGTTTTGGCACAAGCTCCCTCTCTACAGAAGGGTGTTACACATTACACACGCTCGTTGAAGGAAATATCTCTAGGTTCCAATACGTAATGACCATCTGTTAGAGTCAGATTGTCTCATGCTACAGTACACTGATCTCATGGACCTCCATGCGCAGTTAATACACCCCCTGACTATAGCATTCTTGGGATGCATTTCACAGTGCACTGAAATGCTGTGTGTAGAAGCAGAGTAATACGTAATCTGTAAAACACAGCAAACGCAAATCATAACATTTCAACTTTGATTTAATATGCACATGAAAACGATATACTACAAACTATTATTTATTATACTTGGTATTATTTATTATACTTGTGGATTGGCTATGCTGAATCAACCCTAGAAGTGAATGTTTATGTGAATGTTTGTGTGTGTGTGTGTGTGTGTGTGTGTGTGTGTGTGTGTGTGTGTGTGTGTGTGCTTGGTCTCTATGGACGGGTGTCCCATTCAGGGTGCCTTACCCCATTGGTCCAGAGTAGGCTTCAGATGCACCAGGACCCTGACCAGGATGAAGAAGATGAAGATAATGACAAAAAAAAAACCCATCATTTTAATAAACACTGTAACACATCCAACTTCCAGCAATGTATCCATTTGCAAATGCTGGAATTGTTGATGATTCGCTCATGAATGTTCAAGGGGGAAGAAAAACGAACAATTATTTAGACACAGGATTTTGTTGAAACATAGCATGGAATTTTTACTTTTACTTTTACTTTACTTATTGTGAGGGCTTTAGACTCACAGCAACCCTGACTTAACCTCCAACGTTTAGAAGATATGAGTCATAGGCTTAATTAAATTGGGATAACAAAGTTTATTTGTCTGAATTCACATACTTCTATTTGAGAGGGAAGATGTAAGATTTGTGCCACGAAACTAGATGCTTTAAAAAAATGGTGATAAAGGAATAATAGGATATATGAACTTTATGGTATGGATTTTTCCAGGAAAATGTTTGTTTTTTTTTTTATCATACATACTGTCATCCTAGATAGAAACATGTTTATTTGTGATTTTTATTTATGTACATACAGTGTTTAAAGACATGGGTTATCAAATACCTTTTTTAAATAGCAACTGTCACACCCCATAAAAGTAAACTTTTCTGGATACTGTGTTTTGTGCAGCTGCTCTCATTCTCATTAGGATAACTTACACACTTCTTCACTGTGAATATGTAGTGTGTTATATACATACATACA
>CM074956.1:12839003-12887344 GCA_037577455.1 Pangasius macronema | reverse complement strand
GATTTTGTTCAGGAGTGTACATATATATGGCTGAGATATTCATTATCAAGCATACTATTATTTATCATTGTTAGATTATAAACTCACCCTCTGCTTCATACTCTTCTGAACTGCTCACATCAGCGTTCCAGCGCTGAAATCATACAGAAAAATATTTAGCTGAAGTTATATCAGGGGAAAAAAGTGGCAGTTAGAAGAACTGTAGGGGGCACCACTAGCAAATTCCACACACGCACGCACACGCACACACACACACATAGCTCAGCCTTAAGTATTTGCATGACCATCACAATCACAGTGGCATGTGCATGGCAGCCAAATTCGTATCATCACTACATTTTCATATTATCAAGTGCCACTAGTAAAGGGGGAGGTGTGTGTGTGTGAATGGGTATATAGGGGGAAGGGAGCTATTATACCCTCTTTCTATTGTGAGTTTTTCTGGGTGTAGCGAGCAGATGGGGTTCGGAGTATAGGTATTCAACACAGTGGGGGAAGCGACATTGTTCCTTGTGTCAGACCTGTTGCCCTCTGCCTGCACACACACAACCTCTACAGCTGCTGGGGTTAGTGCTGAGCATTGTTCTCCCACTATCATCAGAGTACTAAAGGCCATGCCTCAGATCAGCGTGTGTTTGCTAGTCTGCACCTGCTGAAGAAAATGGCCACTACACACACAGAGAACACCACAGGGAAGCACGACTTTATTGATAATATATGAGTATCAGACTATGAATAAGCCACTAGGAACAGCATTGTATGAAAAGTAAATAAGCACTGTCTATAGACTTATAGATTTTCAGCAAATCTTTTAAACTGATACTTTACAACCCAATACTTATGCTTATAAGGGGGAAATAAAAAGATATGTACCCGAATTAGTAGCTAAACATCACATCAAATAATTCTTACATGCTACACCAGTGGTTCTCAAAGTGGCTGCAAAACATCTGAGAACCCCTGCCCTGCTCAATATCCACTGAACTGACTGTCAGCAGCCACATGCCCATAGACATGAAACCATGTGCAGCCACACATACTTATTAACAGGCAGCCCAACACGTGTCTGCGTTTTCACCACAGATTAAACAGGCTTCTATTCTCACAGTGTCACTATGACACCAGTATAATGCACACACAGCTGCTGATCTCCACACACTCATGCGCACAGACACACACACACACAGACACACACACACAGACACACACAGACAGACACAGACTTAGAGTCAGTGAGGTGAAGCAAATTAAGGGTAAACAATGGTCTTGCATTGATTATGACAATACCTTTCTATGAGGAGCTACGGCAGGGTCAAAGTCTTTCAGCTGAAACATTAAACACAACATCCTAGCTGACAACACACTAAGAGAGGGCAACAGGACTACTCTATATGTGTCAGGCATCATGATATTTAGGTTTGCTATATCATGATATTTAAGTTGTGGGAAAAAAACTACAAAAAACAACTATTCACATGCTTAAACAAAAAAAAAAGACAACAAAAACGTGTATGTGACAGGACTAGCATGTTCGAATTTAGCAACATTAACTAACCTAGCCAGCCACATACTGCACTAACAGTGATATCTCATAATTTCTGACCTCTAACCAGGAAAAAAAACAAAGAAATGTCCCTTCAACCTAGAATTCTCAGGAATTACTCTGGAAATTGTGGTAGTCTCCTCAACCCCAAGTTCAGCAACTGATGTCAAATCAACTTGTCTGCTCATAACATGAACAGTAAACAAAGTAGCACCTGTTACCTTTAAATGAGTTGTATATGCACAAGTATTTACTTTAGATCAATCAACATACAGACATATTCACTTGTTATTCACTGTATTGTCATCTTTAAGACTGACAATACAGTTTGCTGTTTGGAGGAGGAAAATATACATCACTCATCACAGTTAGCCAGCTAGCTTGTTGCTAACAAAATGTGGACAACTCAAACATGAAGTTTGAAAACCATGTAATTCCAAGCTCCAGCTTCCTGCTTCCGAGGTAAGTCAAAAGTAGCTAATGTTATGTCTTCAGCAGTAGCTATCTGACTACGTAGCTACACCAAGTTCATTAACAATTAGCTAATGTATTCTATTATGTAATTAAAACCAAGCACTAGCCACACAACCTTTGCATTGTGTTAAGGTGTTGCCAAGGATTAGCCCTCATGCTGCCAAAAATGAGTGGCTACTGTGTGAGAGAGAGAGATTGAAAGAATCAGAAGCTAAATAGATTTAACATCTAAGTCACAATTTACAGTCACAGTCACAATTTATTACAATCATGATACCATATCATCATATTACCCAGCCCTACAACACACATCAAAAGCTAATGGGTCACCCACTATTGAAAACGTAATTAATTTTCCATACACCAATAGCAGTCAGTGTAGTCGTGTTCATTTCCATGCGTCTCTTTTCTTCCTCTGGATTTACACATTTTTATCATTCACACAATGCCAACCAGATTAACACGTCTCCCCGTTAACACGTAACGGGGAGGAGTGGTCAGTGAGGGACACAGGGACCCCACACACACACAGCTCTAAATTCTAATAAATGGCAATTATGTCTACAGGAATGTATTTAAGTGAAAGAGAATGTGAGAATGCACGGTCTCCAGTTATCTCCTGAATCACTCATACATGTCCTGTTTTGACTGCTATTTACTATCTCCATGGTGAAATTTCTGTCATTTTTAAAGATGCTTCAATGATCTTTCACTCTCTTTATGTGCTGCACATGCTGAACATTCCTTTATTAGCATTTGAAGGCTGAGAATTGTCCTCTATAGCCAGACTGTTTTTCCTGACTTTTTGAGATTGGATGCAGCAGGTAGGGGGCAGGGTGTGTGTGTGTGTGTGTGTGTGTGTGTGTGTGTGCTACCTCACGCTTAACAGGCAACGTCCCATCGCTAGTCCTTGTCTCTGCATCCTCCTCTCTTTCCACTGACGATGTGTGTTCAAGATTTGAGTTGGAGTGTGTGAACTCTGGTGTGGACCGCCGCCCATAACGCTTAGTGCCCTTTACAAAGCGAGGCTGCACCTCTGGGGAGACTAGAGACAGACGCACACTTGTTGGACATTGAACACATGGTCTATAGTCTATAGAATTTTATACTTATCTAAAAGCCTGAAGCATGGTTTTCATGTCATTCCCTCAGTTATCAAGCATTGCTCTCAATTTATTTGTGATTAAGAATACACACTTGCTAGTGTATTACGTATATCTACTTTGCATCTGCACTGATCTTTGATTTTATGAGGTTCACCTATATTTAGATTTCCAATTACTGACTGTAGTCCATGTTACATGATGTTATGAGGTTTGTCAGTGAGCCTCTACTCTGTCCATCAACGAAAGACAACCACAGGATAACCATTGATTCCAATGAGTGCATCACTATAAAAACTATCCTGAAACTAGACCTGACAGGACCTAGAGTAAGACTTAAGGAGGAACGCTTTCTATACTTTGATACTGTCCTCATCTATTTCAAGAGTTCCTTGTATAGAGTAATCCTCTTTAAGAATCTTAACCTTAAACATCTTACTCTGCATATACTTGCATGCAAATCTCCCAGGATAACCTTCAGCATTACGGCTCTCACATGGCTAAACCCACTACAAAAAAAAAAACAGGGGCATGTACGCCTGAAAAACAAAAGCTCTAAATAAATGATTACATAAATATATAACTCTACAGCTTTGTCCTTTAGCTCAGTCAATGGTGATTTAGCGGCTCACAGCTACAAACAAAATGCTGCCCCAAGACCAATAATACACAGCATGTTTGGGTCACTTCCTGAAGTTGTGTTGGTTCAGAGTCAAACTGTTTCCGCTTTTCAATCGAATAGGGCTTGAGTTCACTTCAACCAGACCGAGACCACATCACTCAGAAGCTCCAAGACTGTTTTTTTAGTCTGCACCCAAGGGTCATTTCTGTGCTCTCTTGCCTAAACAAACTGCACAGAGGGGGAAAACATACTAGGGAAAACACACTAGGGTTTGATTCAAATGGACTAAAAACTGCATATGTTAAATCACCGAGACGGATGATACAAACTCTCTGCTGTGGTTAAAAAAAAAAAAAAAAAAAAAAAGTGTCAAGTTTTTGCAGAGATGGCACTAGAAATTCAATCATCACTCGTTTATGAGTCTTAAGCAAGGCTGACTCATGCATTAATACTCTTAGTAATTCAGTGTGCCGACTCATGCTCTCAGAATACCTCAGCCTATTTAATAGGTTTAGGAACATGTTCCAACATCATTACCTAAATACCACCACCACCACCACCACCATGTTTCAGGGCCACTTGTCCTGTTTCACACTGGACCATGATATGTGATATGTACTTTAAGTGTAAAAAAGTAATTCAGAACTGACCATTATTACGTAGGTGATGCTCAGCTTGATCTCTGGGTTATTCTGACTGTCTGTTTGACCCTCTAGTCAGTGTTACTATAGCGACATGACAGCAAAGGCCCACTTAGACGTTGGCTAACGTCCATCTCATTACCATGAGACAGCTCAAGCTAATGAGAACAGACTACACTTCCATACAGACAGGGCACTTCAGTAAGAGTGCCAGGCTTAAATCATTTGGTTAAAAAAAAAAAAACAAAAAAAAAAAACTTAAATATGGTCATTAAACTTCAAAACAGACACAAAGAGGATGATGTTACCTGGTCGAGGAGGGTTTTCTTCAGCTAGCGTCTCTTCATTGGAGGAAAGCACCAGAATTAAAGCATCCTTAAATTGCTCAAATTCAACCTGCAAGACGGAAACACAATACCAGCATTCAACATGCATAGTGAATTTAATAAAGAATGCAGGTGCAGAGCTGAGGCCTCTTGTAGATTTCAAGAGGGGAAGAAACATTGGCTCATATACAATCTTCTGAAAATGACCTTTATAGCTAATGGCAGCTAATGTGTAATACCGAGTCGCCCTGCAGCTGCTCCCCTGTGGTGAAGAGCAAAGATTAAAGATCCCAGCTAAAATCAGACAAATAATCTCTAACACGGCTATTAATTAAATCCTGGTTGCCTGGTGACTAAGGGAACTGTGGGAGTAGCCCGAATGATTTGGGGAGCAACAGCTGCCCCAGACAATAACACACACTTCTGCATATGGAGGTTCCCTTTGTGGACTATAGCACTCTTATAACAGGGGAGGGGGTATGCAGGGTGAGTGGTGGATGCTGTGCAAGTGCGAGAGCGTGTCTCTTTTGAGGTTCACTTCATTGTTAAGCCAGAATAAAGAATCAGCGATCCTCAACAAGTGCTCTTCCCCCACATTAACAACAAAAGACTGCTCCGATCTATCACACATGTATGCTATATATGGGGCAGAGAAAACAGTATGAAAGTGAGCACAAAGGATTTACTCTAAAAAACATGGGAGAATTAAATTTAAATTCAAAGAAAGATCACAGAAAAGAAATAACATATTTCAGTTCACTTTGCATACAAATCCTATTGACTCTTATGACTGATGATGATGATGCAAAAACACACTGCTTTTCAAGTTTATAGACATCCTACAGTGTGCATTCGGTGTACATCAATTCTTACCCGTGGGTTTCGTTGGTCCTGTGTGTTGAATAGTGTGTGTAGCAGTGTGTGTAGCGCTTGGTCAGCCAGCTGTAGGGCGTGACAGAGCTCGGTTAGCTCCTCTGGGCTTAGTGAACCAGCACCGCTCCCATCGAAACTCTGAAACACTTCCCTTAAGCGCTCCTCATGCTGATCCCTCTGATCTTCCTCTCCATCCATCAGCCTGCCCTGCATGAAAACATACACAAAGTTATGGGATATAATCCAGAAAGATATTAGAGCTACAAAGGAAACCAATAATAATAATAACAATAATAATAATAATAATAATTTCACTTTGGGATTATTGGACAGATTCATCAAAACTAAATGAATACTTCCTTGGTTTCATTTTCCTCCTTCGTTTTGTGAGGACTCTACATCCCACGTTGGATTAACCATGACCTAGTCTAACCTGTACAAAGTATATAGTCCAATATGTGCAATCCTTGTGGTTTACATAATCATCATGCCTGTGATGGACTGAATAACCTAACAGAGGCTTGCAGAGTCTCAGCTCGGTTCAGTATTGGTGATCAGCCACTGTACATGATTAGGCATTTTATTAAGAATTTTAAAAATAAAAAAATGGAATGAGTGTGTCCTTACTGAAAAAAAAAAACTTTGGAAATAGCTTCAAAAGCTGACAAAAATTGCAGGAACAGATCTGATCTACTGGAGCAGTCACATTGATCAACATTATAAAAAATATTTTACACACACAAAAAATAGTCAGCTCAGAAGTCTGAATATGTGTGTTTTTGGACTACAGAATAGGGGTGGGTAAGTATTTACATTTAATGTTTTACCTTAAAAACTTTTTTTTTTTTCAAAGCCCTAGAGATTTCCAATTTTATCTGCAAAGGGCTGTCGTGCATGACAAGCATGAGCCACACCTAATTTCACTCGTTAGTTGAATCAGATGAATTAATTGACCTAGGTCTTTAATCAGTTATTAGGTGTGGCTTCTACTTGGCTGGGAGGAAAAGCTGCTGCCACACCAGTCCATTGCGGATCAAAGTGGATACCCCTGCAGTAAACAATACTGCAAAATAGCAGCAACAGATTTACAAAACACGTGGTTTCTGTAATACTTTAATTAACGAGTCTATTAGGGTCGTAGAAGTACCGATATTACTGAGGATACTCTGAGAAAAGTGCATTGTATGTATGTAATTTATACTGCCCAACCCTACATCAGACTATATAAAAAGCAGGCCTGAGGAGATGCATCTGTACCTTGTATAAGCTTCTTACAAGACACTGATTGATGAGAGAGAGGTTGGGCAACATTCATACATGTGTTCACAGACAAATGATATCAACTCCTCTCAGCTCGCAAAAGTATGCACGTGCACACACACAGAGATTATTGGTGTCCCACTGGGAGCGAGAACATAAGATGGCATTGAGCCAAAGAAAGATCTGTCTATGCTGGGTCATTAATTGTGAGCTAAAGCAACAGGAGTTAATGAGCAGAGACAACAGTCGAGAATTCCTCTGATTAATCAACGTGCACATATGAAACTAATAGGCCACTTAATAATATTCATATTGTTACTTTAATCTCAGTAAATCTTTGCAAATGATCCCTTATGCAATTAGACGAGCAAGATGATTACCTGTGACATGGTTTTGTGACTCAGAATGTTTGAGAGAACATATGATTTGGGCTGATAGGTGAGGTCACACAAAGAGAAGCAGATATATAGGAGCAGACAGGAAAAGTCATGTAAGGTAAATGACCTGAAGCCAATCCCTGAGCAAAAACAGTCAGAGTTATTATGGTACTGCCTTTGGAGTGACTTTATACAGATACACAAATATGTGTTCAAGTTTGGCCAAAATAAAATACACAATATTAAAGTACACAATTTCCCACTTACTCCATATTTAGTCCAACAACCAATTCATGTCTTCTGTCCGATCAAACGAAGAAAACATAACGGAACATTCATACCCGTATTATAAAGGTTGTTCGTTCCCTTCGAATTTCGATGGTCTTTAGAGTTGTGTAAACTGCATTCCTTAATCCCACACTTGGCTCAAAAGCCATCGCTTGGCTCATTTACTCCATTTCTACATAAAAACTCATTCATTAATCAAACTTAATCATTTTTTCCTGGTCAGGGCTACAATGGATCTGGAGCCCATCCTCTGAACACTTGGCACAAGGTGGGAGAACACACCTCGGAGGGAATGCCAGTCAGTCAATCACAGGGCACCACACACACACATTCATTCACGCCTAGAGACAGTTTAACATAGCCAATCTGTCTACATGCATGTTTTTGAACAGTGGGAGGAAACCAAAGAACCCGGACAAAACCCACATAAGACGGTAACCCGCGCTCAGGATTGAACTGATGACCCTGGAGCTGTGAGGTGGCAAGGCTACCCACTGCACCACCGTGCCACCCTTCATAAATAAACATCTTCATTTTCATATAATAACAAAATAAACCCATATTTTAGAAAAACCCACAACACTTGTATTATACATTTCAAAATTGTTTCATTCCTCCTAACTATTGTTTTTAAGCATGTAATGTGTTAGATCACGGTCATAGAAACCATACAAGTCAACTGAGATTACTGAAACCCTCAAAGCAGTTTAATGTGTGGTGATTTATACATGCAGCTGTTTCATTCATATTTATAATTGATGTCGCTGTAATTGGAACATCGTGATTACGTTTGGACTTCTTCGTTTGTGCTTATACTTTTGTGAAAAGTCTTCACTGATCGACTACATTTAAGACGAGCAAACATTTGTATAAGTTTTGGTTAAATGCAAAGTACGTTAGTCGATGATCTAACAGCTCTTACATAAAGTGCAAAGTAAAAAATGAACCACAATAGAATCAAAAAAGCTTAGACTCCTACAGGTGTGTGGGCGTGTGTGTAATTTATTTTTTTATTTTGGAGTGTACTGTGTGTTTCTATGTGCATGTATATGTGTGTGATCAATAGGGAGACACCTGGCCACTCAGTTCTCTTCAAGGACCACTGATGGTCACTGAGCAGCTGGGCCTTAAAATCCCCTCCTGCATATGTGTATGTGTGTGACACATACACACACACACACAAAACTCTGTCGTCTGCGGGAAACAACGACGAAGGTAGGACGACAGAGACTCGATGAGATACATGAACCTGAGGAATAATAATCAGCCACTGTCATATAGCTCCCATCCCACCACACAGACACAGACACACACACAGACACACACACAGACACACACACACACACACACACAGAGACAGAATTTACAAACTCATTTAAAACTTAAAGACTAACTGCTGTGACCCATCCATAACATATAACAGACCATGTATTAGGGGTGAGTCACATACCAATATATTTACATAAATTAACATCCTAAAACAATCTGACTAATTATTCCATCATCACGTCACAGGAAACGTCCGGGGACAAGCAATCTCCAAAATGCAGCTACAATTTAAACTTTTTTTTTTTTTTTTAAATAAGGCAATATTTGAATTATTATCACAAATTTTATGGCTTCCCTAATTTATACCATAATCAACTGCAAGCTTAGCTAAAGCTAGCTAATTGGCTAAAGTTAAATAGCATTTTACTGACTGGTGCAGAAAACCACAATCTTCCAACAGATATCTTTAATCTGTTTATTTGTCTACTATTGCAACACATTTACTTATTTATTCATTAGTGTGAATTTTGTTTATATTTTATAAATATATTTATATTATATAAACTGTTTTCTGTTATTAAAAATATATATAAAGCACAATGAACTCTTTTGCTCCTAAATTGGCTGAATAATAATTGTGATGACAATATTGAGCAAAATAATCCCTATGAAGAATTTAGCTATTACTATGCAGCCCGATATTTTCGAAAAGAATAACCTTGGCTGGCACTTTGACTGACAGCTGTCTGAGTGAGATCACCAACAGTGAACCAGAGTGCTGTATTCAGAAGCACACACACGCAAACGCCACAATTGTAATAATGTTATACTTTTAGCACCCAAATCTCACAGCACACACTGTCATTTACATACCCATGAAGATAAGTGTGTGTGTGTGTGTGTGTGTGTGTGTGTGTGTGTGTGTAACAGCGGGCCATAAATGTCCTGCCATCAAAACCAAGCTTTATCGCATGAGTGTGTTTCAGTTGTTGGAAAGCAGAATGTATCCTGCGATATCTGTTAATCTTTATGAAAAATCAGCATGTTGATCAGTGTGTGTTCAGTCAGCTGAACCATTTACAGCTCATTAAACAGAAGCCTGACAACAAATGGAATAAAACACTGTATAATGTAACACTTTCACGAACATTAATCACTATCCGCTTGGAACATCGTCATTAATGTAAATGAGTAAAAATAATGACTCCTAAGACAACAATTATTGACTTTCCGTTCGATATGAAAATTATTATGTCATAGGACTCAAATATAATTGTAATTTATGTGCAACATTTGTCAAATGACCAGAGTTTTTTAGTCATGCACATAAAAAAGATGCCTACACTGGAATTTCAGATAAGGAAGCAAGTAAAGCATTTTTTTTTAAAAAGATTTAAATCTAACTACCAAATTGTACTGACACATTCATATCCTCATAAGATGTAAACTTGTATATAACTGTGACTAGTGGCATAACTCATGAGTCGCTGCAAACACATAACTGATAATCCTATTTGCCTGTTACACTTTTTTTAAAGTTTGATTTCGAATGTGACAAAGCGTAAAGCTGAAGACGAGCTGAAGATAAATTCTGTTTCTTTTTTAAATATTTATTTTAGTTTTCCACCACAGGGATAATCACACAGAGAAAGGTAAGCAAATGGAGTATAAACAAAACCTTATATTTGATTAGCTGCACTTTCAACAGTTAAGTCAAATTACTGCACGGTTTAAACAACCAAGTTTAACTGATGAAACTTGACTCACTTTAATTGACTCAAATTAAAGTGTAAATTTTCACTTTTTTTATTTTTTTTTTTTTTTGTAAATGCATACAGTTTAACCAAATAGGACTGACTAAGTAGTAAACAAATGTGATGTCCTTAACTATCTTCATCACCCCTTAAGTTATTGTCCCCATTGTATTGTACCCATTCATACCCAATAATCGGATTTTGAAAGTTATAGTTCAATGACAAGACGTTGAAAAAAGAAAACTAACAAAAGGGAAGTCCAATAGCCACTTTAAAAACTCTTACATCAGATAGCTAACAATGTAACAAAGCAGAACTAGACTGCTGGACTAGAGGTTTCCATAGTGAGGACTAACTTCCTCTGCCCAAGAGTGCTACAGTAATAACACAGGCTATGGCTTGAATTGCACACTGCCCTAACACATGCACATGATGCAGAATCGCAGGCCTACACTAGCACACTACTGAGCAGATCACGATGTCATACAGGACGTAGCCTCCAGTCCAATACGCGTACACAGCGCAGAAGTATGACCGGTAGTGTTTGGATTTTATGATCATTAAAAGCAGAACCCGGGATGGTGAGGTTTGTAACACCGGAAATGACTGACCCATGATCCAAGAGTTTGCTTGTCGTTTTCCATTTTCAAATCTAGCGCCCACACACTTACCACTGGGGTCCATCACGACTTCATCCTGGCGAGACAAGCAGCTTTCCATTCCAGCCCAATGTTCATGCAAAGTTATTAAAAGTAGTTTAAAACGCAAAACATACCCACTCCTCTCAGTGTGAGGTTTCACACACGCTCTCCTCTGCTTCACTGGTTCAAAAAAAAAAATCTCGGCAGAATTGCTCACTTGAGATAAAATCATCCAGAAAGAGAGCTGTGCCCCCTCACAGCGCGGATGAACGGTCATGCACACAGAGCCTGGCTTCACACTCCTTCCCCTTCACTCCGATTGATCTGATCAACTGGTATTGAGCTGCAAGAGCTGCAGCGCACTTCATCTCCAGCTGAGCGGTTTCTGCCTCGACTCAGTCTTTTGGGGAATTTTGAAGCACTCTTCAGAGAGGAAGGGGAGGGACACAGAGACAGATTGTCCTCTAGCACCACTAATGGCTGATTTGAAACAGTGCAGTGTGAGCATCTGTACGCAGTGTCTACTCTAACAGAGTATTACATCTGCCTTGTACCTACTGCCACTGGCCATTTATTAGTTACACCCACCAGTTTGTAGGTGCACTTTATAGGTGTACAATTATTGACTCTAGCATATCAATTGTTATGGTATTATTGTTATGGTGCTCCATCTGTCAGTAGACAGGCATGACTCATCAAAGCAGTCCCACTGACATCTCAATGATTGGATCAGAGTCACTGCTGGGACAAGAACAAAAAAAGCAAAAAGCAAAAATATCCAGATAACAGCAGTCCTGTTTGCAGGAACTGGCACTAATGAAGCACTAGAAGATGAATATCACAAACTGTGTTTGAAAAAAAAGACAAGCTGTAGTCTCTCCTGTATATCTACTAATCTATTCTCTCTCTCTTGTTGAGCTGTAAGTGCACTCCTGCTGCTGTACGTGATCCCTGTGCCTAAGTACGAGTTGTATAAGAGTACCGATTTATAATCCCACTATCCAGTGTCACCCAGAAGAATCATCAAGATCAAAATCCAAAGAAGGAGTACAACAGAGTCGTACAAAAAGAAGTGGTGACAACGGGGGACCGAAAAAGTATAGGGATCTAAATATACATCAATATACAAAAATATTTATTGTTAAAAGCATTATACAAATAAAAGTGAATGAATTGCATTCATGGTGGACCAACAATGTGAATGTGTCTAATAAAGTGGCCAGTAATGTATATAGTGTTTACCTCAGAAAAGCATCTGCACTGAAACACTTGTGAAGGTGGAATGTCAAATTGTACATAGCAATAAGCCGCAGTTGCCAAATGGTCAATGAGGTGCCTAAATCTGTCAAAGCAACTATGGACCAAACTGAACCAAAGCTAATCCTCATGCCTTTAAAAAAACAGTTGTATTTCTTTTTTGTTTTTATGTTGTATGTTTCTATATCAGTATATGTGAGCTGTGATTGTGTCATTCTCCCATGGCTGGTTCTGTCCCTAAAGGCCCTGCCTAGCTGAGGTTTATGAGACCAAACAGGCTTATCTCATTTCATTCTAAAGAGCTGTTCTGAGATCAGTTGCTGCATTTAGAAACTCTCATGGAATCAGCTGGTGTGATGTTGGGGGAGGAGTGTGTACCATGGAAACAAGCAGGTAAGGTAAAGATGATCTGGCCCTAAAGTCCCTGATGATATGAGCAAGTCTCTGTTCACCAATCACCTGTAGGCTGCTGTGAGCATCAGTATGGATATATGAATTTATAATCACCTGCTTATATAATTACCTGCTTCCCATATTTCCTCTTGGGGATCAATAAAGTCTATCTATCTATCTATCTATCTATCTATCTATCTATCTATCTATCTATCTATGTGGTTTTACAATTTCAACAACACTTATAACCACAGAATAACAGAAAAATTATGATTTTGACACTGTATGGATTATTGAATAGAAAATGTATAGATTGACCCTGTTTTTTTAAAAGTCAAAAACTATACTTTCATCTTTATTAATTAAAATATATAAAATAGGCCATTATGGTAATTTATTTGGACTTTTAAATTGTATATTGTATTTATAAATTATAAAATAAATCTATCTATCAATGAAGAAAACTTTTACCTTCCATGACCCAAAGCACAAATCCAAGTCAACAAAGGAATGATTTCAGGAGAAAAGATAAATGCATTTGCTGTGCACAAGAGATCCCCTCACAATCTGATAGATCTGGAGCACTTTTCAAGGAAGAATGAAATAAAATTGCCAAATCGTGATGTGCATGTATTGAGTGCCGTATTACAAGCTAAAGGTGCTTTAACAAAGTATTAGTTGAGGGGTGTGCACACTTATGCTTGGTGCAATAACATTCAAAAAAGAAAAGGAAAACAGAGGGATTTTACAAAGAAAAACGAAAAGTGAACTTAAAACAAGTTTTCTATATCCTATGCCACATTAAAGGTGGAAAAAAATCTGACATGATTGAGCTTGGTTTAAACACAAAAGCCTGCAATTTTAACAGGGTTAAAGACTTTTTATATCTACTGTATCTGACTGCCTTGCCATGTATACTGGTTTATTTTTTTTGGATTAAACTCTTGCTAATCCTGTGTTTTGCCCTTTTTCCTGCCTTAACATTTTTTTTGTATTATGTTTATAATAAAAAATCTGCCAAATAAACCTCTTTGCACCAAATCTGCCTCTGAATCTATCTTCAGTTTCAAGTTCAGGTTCTTTATTTGTCATGTACAGTGTTATACACTGTATAATTCTTGCAGTTCCCAAACTGTGCAAACAGTACATGTAGGACATGCAAGACGCATATGACATAAAGTGCACAACAGTGCAGGAAAGTCCAACAATGCAAGACAATACAATAAACAATAAACATCCAAGTAGAGAATGCAAGTTTGCCTGATATGTGATGATTAGCCTGGATGGGTCTCTGGTGTCAAATGCAGAGCTGAAGTCCATTTGAGACAAGAGAAGACATATAAGAAGAAAGTGTGGCCTGCCCACAGAAAACCCGCATTAGGCCAGTGTGGGTAAAACAGGTATTGGCCTGGTGCAGGCTAGTCTACAGTGGTCCCACAAGGGATTCACATGGGCACACCAAAGCATAGGATGCCACAGAAAACCTGTGCTGGGCCAGTGTGGGATTTGTATAGTTTAACCCTGGCCCACACAGCCCACAACTTGCCCATAAATGGCTATTCAAGAAGACAAACTTTCCATAATTAATGTTATTAATTAACTTTAATTAGCTATTAAATTAAATTTTTATAATTAACTATAATTATAAAAGTTTTTGTCAGGACAGGACAGGACAAAGCTCAAGATACACATATACAGTACATTGGGTACTCCATCTACACTATCATAACTAGGCTAGGAAAGGCTAATGGCTTGGTACTTTTAACTTAAATTTTAAATGAATTGATGGTAGCTGCATAAGGTTTCAGAGTTCCTGTGCCAAAATAGTGCAGTGGGTGTAAATGTCATGATTTGTCTCTGTGATTGAATTGTTGCTTAGCAGCCATGCTTGTTTTCTCCTTCACCATGTTAGTGTTTTACACGTGTAGACAGTACATAGCAGGGCTACCAGGTTACTGACTGTTTACAAAATATTAAGGTTGTGGGGGTATGCACATGCAAGTACTTTATTTGTAAAGACAACATGAATAGGTCTGAAATGCAATGCTTACACAGCAGCCCAGTGTGAGAAGGTTATACTACTGATGATATAACTGCACTTGACCTTGCTCTCAAGGTAGAGAGCGAACTAGCAATGTCTGATGTCAATGTCAGTTGGCTAAAACCTTCAAAAATGCACAGGAGCCATTACAAGGTATACCAGCACAGAGTCTTGCTATCATCTGCTCCATTCTTAGAGCATTTCTGACTAGCTGCTTTTCACTTATTTATAGGATTATGGTTGTCTTCAGTAACTTCTTTATCTTGGTCATGCTGGATCTGGAGCCTATCCCTAGTGTTGTAGTACTTGAGACTGGTCTTGAGACCACAAATCAAAGGCCTCAGTCTTGCCATAAGCTTGGGTGAAATTTTTTGTCTTGTCTTGGTCTCGGACTACAAAGACAAAGACCATTTATTATTTTTAAAAATGATAATACCAAAGTAGATAGGTTATATTAGTTAATTCAAAAGAAATTTCATCAGGTTAAGAAGATGCTAAAACCAGCAAATTAACATTATCTAAGCATCTGGTCTCAGGCTTGACATGGATTTGGCCATGTTTGGTGTTGGTCTTGTCTTGGTCTTGCCCCCCATCATACTCAGTGTTGACGCGGACTCCATTGGCTATGATCCTGGTTCTGATTTTGCCTTGCCTAAGGTGATCTTGAACCCAACACTACCTATACCTGCAGTACACTGTGGATGGGACATCATTCCCTCTGACGGTAGCATGTACACAGACACACATTCACATATAGGGGAAAATTAGTGCAGCCAATCCACCTACCAATACTTTTTTGGGAGGTGGGATGAAACCAAAATGGAGGAAACCCATGTGGACATGGGGAGAAAATACAAAAGTATACACAGGGTTAAGGATCGAACTGGAGAGCCTGGTACAATGCTTCCTGTTGCACAACCATGCTGCCCAGGTCATAGTCGTGCCTTATAAAATAGAAACAATCAGTACTTGGGTAACTGAATCTCTCTAATATTGATGTTTTTGTAGCAAGTGCAAGTACCCAGACATCAACTGAAGCCAAATTATTCACTTTTGTTAACAATAATCAGATTCACTCAGTTTTAATAAAATACTTTGAGGCTAGATGTACATTTAATACCAACTAGAATTCATATTTAACCAGTTGCCCCATTAACTTACTTTTAATGTGATAGACTCTCTGAAGAGCCAAACATAATAGCCTTAGACGGGATGTGTTTCCGTCTCCGATTTTTTAACACGTCAGAAAACGTTAGAAACCACGGTAGACGACAAATACCACACACGCTGTTTAGTTTCCACAATATTGCATTATTATTCCACAAGATTGCTTCTTGTCAGTTCATAGCCTTGCACAGAGAGACAGCAATCCACACATCATGACAGTGACAGACTGTGTGTGTGTGTGTGTGTGTGTGTGTTTGTGTTGCATCTGTAGGATTAACTACTTAAATTTACCTTTGTGCAGTAAAGTAATGGAATGTTGACCTATGACCCATTTTACATACTAATGTATAGGGACCCCACTGGTGATATCCAAGATTTCAATGTAACAGTCCTCAGAGAAAATACAGCATTGTTCCAGTAGGAGGTGTAGAGTACATGTAGTCCTCATTATCTCAGAAGAAAATGTTCTGCAGAATTTTCCCAATTCAGAGCTGACCTCTCAGCCTGAACTAATCATCAATACAGGAGGATCTGGTGTAATTAAACAAATAAAAAGCTCTGTACTGATTTTTATGTATGTTAAAATTGACAACAAATTTTGAGAATTTTGCTTTACTCGTCTTCCGTCAAGTACGAGAAAATGTTTCAGAACCTGTGATGCTCCTGTTATTGCTGGCTCACAGCATTGTGAGGATGAGCAGATAGATACTGATGTAGCAACCTCAAGCTCTGCTGGACTTACCTCCTTTGTGGACAAACAGAATGCAGGATTCAAGACGAGGTCTCTAAAAGAAAAGCCTGAAGTTGAAGATAACTCTCTGGAGGAACATTGAGCTCTGTTGGATACATCATCCAGGACAACAAAACAATTTCTGAAGAAGCCTATAAAAGAGGATTGCAAAGCCTTCTTCCAAAACAGGTGTGAGGTTCACGGTCCAGCTCTCTTCATCCCTGATATTCCTGTTCCCCTGGGCTTCACTGACAGAGCCAGACAAACACTTCCACCCAGACTAGAGATTTGGGAGTCTGTTATTCCTCATGTGGGTCTGGGAGTGTTTAGGGAGAGACTAGGAAGAGAAAGGGAGACTGTTCTAGTTGGTGCACACTTCGGACCCTACCAGGGAGAGCTGGTAGACAGAGAGGAAGCTATGAACAGTGGACATTCCTGGGTCATATTTAAGAACAGACAATATGAAAAATACATAGATACCAAGAAAGAGGGGTGTGCTAACTGGATGAGATACGTGAAATGTGCTCATAATGATGAGGAACAGATCTTGGTGGCATTCCCGTAACAAGGGAGGATTCTGTACTGTTGCTGCTGACTCAACTCAGGACAGGAGCTCTTGGAGTGGTATAAAGAGGAATTTGCCAAAGATCTTAGTGATGTCTTTTACTACCTAGAAGTCGCTAGTGTCAGTGCTTTTTCAATGCTCAGTATTTTTCCACCAATGGAGAGTATTCAGAACAGATGATGTATGCATTAATGCATCATTGTAAAAGTTGGCAAGTTGCTATGGAATAAGAAGAATAAAACACTTCAGGATGTTGCTGATTATTTTCCTATTACAGCACACCCTGTTGTGTTTTATTCCTTAGTTTTGTATTCTGTATTAAAGGTGTCTAATTGTTACCAGGCCATATAGTTATTTTAAATTAATTCATTACCACATTTCAAACATTAAATAGCAAAGATATTAAAATGTGGTGTGTGTAGCAGTATATTTTATTATGTGAGATTATACAAGCATAAATCTTTCATTTTAATGCAATTAATTCCATTTAAATTCTCCTGAAATTATTCATAATAATTATAAAATTCAGTAATTATTATATATATGTTTGTGTGTGTGTGTGTGTGTGTGTGTGTGTGTGCATCTGATTCAGGGCTTTAAAATTACACTAACATTATGCTATAACAGGGATTTATCATGCCACTGATTAGGCCTGGGAATTAATCCAAAGCTGCACACCAATGCAAACTCACATACAACCTATTTTACATCATAGTTACAGTATTCCCTATATATAAATGTTTGAGAAACAGAGAATACTAATCTGAAATCAATATGCATATCAATCCGTATATATCTGTATTAGGTTTACTGGTATTATAAATATCACTATGGTTAACCTATTAAAATTTATCACTCAATTACCTGATTCTCTCATGTTTTCAGTGTTTGTCCGACAGCAAAGATGTCACCCAAGTGGCCCAGAATAAAGTGGGTCTAAAAAATCTCACTCAGGATTAAAAAGTGGGGAAGAAAAACACGTTTTGCTGTTGAAATGCATTTTACATTGTATTTTAACCCTGTTTTCAATATAGAGGGTTAAATATGTTAAAAACAGCACTGACTATTAATTGATGTATACAGTGAGCTTATACTGTATATTGTAACAGTAAATCACTAACATTGTAACACCATATTAACATCATAATGTGTGTGTTCAGATCTTGCGGAGCGCCCGCACTGTTTCTTCGATCGCTTCTCGTGGCTCATTGGGAGGCGGGATCTTCAGGTCAGTTGGCTCCACCCCCCAGATCTGAGTAGCATATTCTGTGATTGTGCGGTCGCTGGAGAATTTTCCAGAAGCAGCAATGTTCTTAATTACCATCTGCGTCCACTTTTTCTGATCCTGATGCAAACACAATTCAAGTTAGAGATGGAGACAGGCATTATATTTATGATGTTTAAAATAGTCAGAAGCAGTGAATCTAAAATGGTGTATATGTATTGGAGAAGTTTTGGTGAGTGTGTGTTGTTACCTGATACAGAGCACTGACTCTCTCCTGACATCTAACATAGGACTCATAGTCAGCAAAGACCTTAAAGCTGAAAGACATTGATATTTACAATGACAATGAAGTAAATTAATAAAGAAATTAATAATATAGCAGTGTGTGGGTGTAATGAATCTGATGTGTGTATATTTCTGTGCTTTAATATGTATGTAATGTGTGTATATGACTACCGATCATGGTTGAAGAGCATATCGATGATGTCACTGAACAGTTCTGGTTGTTTGGGTGAGAAGTATCCACTTTTAATCTGGTTAATGACTTGCTTTAGCGCTGGGATGCTTTTATAGTACTGCATTGCATCATACCTACACAAAGAACACACACAGACATAGAATAAGTTCATCTCATCACATGGCCATTGACTATCCTAGGTAAGCTCCATCTCTCAATACCCTTTCTGGTCCATGGCTGCCACTTCCTTCACGCTCATGCCAAAGATGAAGAGGTTTTCCTGGCCGGCTTCCTCTGCCATCTCTACGTTGGCCCCGTCCATGGTGCCGATAGTCAGCGCGCCATTCAACATGAACTTCATGTTCCCTGTGCCTGAAGCCTCTGTGCCTGCAGTGGAGATCTGCTCAGAGAGGTCTGTTGCAGGGATCACTGTACAAATACACACACACACACACACACACACACACACAGACACACACACACACACACACACACACACACACACACACACACACAGAACATTAGTGTTTCACATGGGTGGAAGATGTACAGAAAAAATATAATTAAATGTGAAAGTGTGGCTATTGTGTCAAAATCTTGCAAAAAAAAAAAAGAGAGGAAGTAGCTAGTTGAAATGAGGTTTGGGTGAATTGTAGTCCGGTGTTAAATATTGAAAATTAAAAACTGAAAAAAGCAGGGCATTCTTTTTCTAACTTGGTTTCACACTTGTGTAAAAATTTCCACTGCTAAATTTGTATGAAAAGTTACAAAGGTTATGGTTATAGTTTGGGCCGAGTTAACATTCAGAGTTAGCAGAGTTAGCATACTTGCTAACTTAAGTTATTACATCTAATTTTTTTATGATTATTAAATGGCAAAATATAATACTACATAAATGTATTTTAAATACTGCCCATCCCTGTGTAGTGGGCACAAGGTGGTTTTAAATGCACACTTAACTTTTATTGTGTGTATTTACCTTTCTCTGCCAGAGACACTCGGTAGTTCTCCAGATAAATGACTCTCAGCTTGTCACCAATAATGGGGTCATTATTGACCACATCTGCAACAGTGGTGATGAGTTTAATGATCATCTTAGCCATGTGATATCCAGGCGCAGCCTATGAACGCACAAACACACACATGGATGGTCTGGTTTGAGTATTTCAGAAACAGTTGATCTCTTGGGATTTTCTCACATAAAAGCCTCTAGAGTTTAAACAGAATGGTGTGTAAAACAAAAAACATCCAGACTTCTCTGTTCCACAGAAACGCCTCCCTGATGAGAAAAGGCAGAGGAGAATGGCCAGACTGGTTTGAGCTGACAGGTAGACTACAGTAAGTCAAATAACTACGCTTTGCAACTGTGGTGAGCAGAAAAGCATCTCAGAATGCACAACATGATGACTCTTGAGGGGAGATCAGCTACAAGAGCAGAAGACAACATCTGAGGCTACATAGGGCAGTGGCTCAATCAAACTGGACAGCTGGAGACTGGATACATACAGTATGTACAACATATACAGTATAGTGATATAAATATACACTCACTGTCCACTTTATTAGGAACACCTATACACCTGCACATTCATGCAGTTTTCTAATCAGCCAATCATCATTCCATGCAGCACCAAAACCAAAAGTCGTGGACCTGTAACTTTGCTTCCCAAACCCTTGCACTGCACTAAATGATCATTTATTTATTTATCTATCTATTTATTTATTTTTGCATCACTAATACATCACTGCAGGGGTCTTCTGTCTCTCCTGCAAGAGATGCAATCAGGAGTATATAATTGAAAGCAAGAGGAAATTGGCTGAATGTTTTGTTGAGCAGCTTCATATCTGAATGACGGATTTTTCCTTTCCAGTGGTGAGACATTTCAACATCAATGGATATTTTTACTGAGTATTAAATTGTGTGTGTCACCTTGCCACCAATAATCACAGTCCGTGGTACAAATGGTGCTGCTGGTCTGGTCTTAATGCCTGAAAAAAGAGACAGAACATCATCACAGAACCCATTTGGGCATTGTGCTTGGTATGTACCTGATATTTGCACCTGAATACTGTGTGTGCAATTTTACAGTGAGTGATTACACAGACAGCGCTTAGGAGTCAGGAGGACACAGACATTTACGTGCACAACAATGAATGTGCACATACTGGAGGTAGTTGATGAGTGTGTTAATGCATGTTTGTACATTATGTACATACGGTTGTACATAGTGATGATGTGAAGGCAGTTGAGGAGCTGTCGTTTGTACTCATGAATTCTCTTCACCTGAACGTCAAACATAGAGGCAGGGTTTATCTTCACTTGGTACTCTCTTTCCAAGTACTGTGCAAACTTCCGCTTGTTGTCCTGAACACACACACACACACACACACACACACACACACACACACACACACACACACACACACACACAAAGATGGTCAATAACTACAATGTAAGCACCAGTGCTGTTACATCTCTGATGCTTTTTTGCAGTTCGCACATTCACCCTGAGGTATAAAACGGACATGAGTGGTCATAGTGTGTGTTCAAACCTGTTTGACTTTAGCTACATCTCTGATAAATACATTATCATCCACCAGATCATTCAGCTTCTGTAACTGCATCAGGTCTTTTACATAGTCTTCTCCGATCACCTACACACAAACACACCAGAACATTAGGAAAAAAATTGCATAGCCCTCATGGATCAGTTGCATAGCCCTCATGGATCACCTAGTAATATTACTTGTGTTTGGATCAGTTTCACTCATTGTTTACTCATGTAATTTTTTAAATAAATGATACCTACAAGGTCTGTTTTAATGAGAGGACTTTTAAGTCAGGTATTGTTACTAAAGCTTCTTTATTTGGTTCCTTATCACCTAGCACACTCTCACATCTCAGTGAGATCACAATGAGGTCAAAATGTTTTACCAATCAAATGTTGTCATGTTAAGACTGACAAATTCATAACAGAGATTCAGCACAGGCATGGCTTCTTGAAAATGTATTTTCCACAATGTATTTTTGATTTGTATTTCCATTCACTTACATGAAGTAGTTTTCATCACCATTACTACTAGTTCTGGTACTTTAATTCTGATATTATGTCTTTTTCAATAATAGAGGACTCATTTATTTTTTCCCTTTAACTTTTTTTTGTTTCAATGAGAGGTTTTTAGATTTTACTGCCTGCCTGAGAATATTGTCAGAAAATGTAAGCCTGAAATGAAGAAGGTTACTCATGTAATTCATGGCTAGACTGCAAATCATAGCGGTTCTGTCTACTCTGCCAATTACAGTGTGTGTGTGTGCGTGTGTGTGCGTGTGTGTGTGTGCTACCTCTGCGATTAGGTCAGCCAGTCCTGGGTTGCACAGCAGGAGCCAGCGCCGTGGAGTGATTCCATTTGTTTTGTTCTGGAACTTTTCTTCTTCCAATTCACTGAAATCTCGGAATCTGATAGGAGGAAGAAAAATCAAAACGTCTGTGCACATGTGTGCTATGGTGTGTGTTGGGGCTTTGATGATAATTGTGAATAAGTAGGACTCAATGTGCATATGAATCTCCTATCTTTTTTTGATATCATTGAATAAAATGAATGTGGGAGTCTGATGATCTATGCTTGATTTATGTGTGTGACTCACACGTCATTTTTGATGATGTTGGAGTGAATCTCAGCGACTCCATTAACAGCATGGGATCCAAGGATGCACAGGTGAGCCATGTTCACTTTTTTCCCACCCTCCTCCTCAATCAGAGACATCCTGCGCAAACGATCCATATCCTCAGGGAACAGGGATGCTATGTGCTACAAAAACACACAAATACATGACTGCTTTTATTTTGTATTTAAAATGTGATTGCAAGAAACTAGTGAATTGTGTATGTCCACACTCACGTCCAGGTGTATCTGGTTAATCTGGTAGATGATTTGTAGGTGGCGTGGTAAGAGTTTCTCCAGCACATGAACAGGCCAACGCTCCAGAGCCTCAGGGAGCACGGTGTGATTGGTGTACGCAAAGGTGCGCCTAGTGAGATCCCATGCCTACACACAGAAAAATAGTTTATTCTAAATTCTATTATTGATGGCTCAGTGGTTAGGCCGCTAGGCTGCTGATCAAAATGTTTGGGTTTTCAATCCCCTGCACTACCAAACTGCCACAGTTGGGCCCTTGAGCCAGGCCCTTAACCCTATTTGCTTCAGGGATGCCACAACATGGTTGACCCTGCGCTCTGGACCCAACTTCCTGGGATATGTGAAAAAAAGAATTTCACTGTACTGTGATGTATGAGTGACAAATAAAGTCTTTCTTCTTATTCATTCTTCTTCAATATCCTGGTCAGGGTCATGGTGGTTCTGGGGCCTATCCCTCGAACAAAGTGGAACAAAGTTCACACCTAGGGTCAATTTAAAGCCACTAATCCATCTACTATCATATATTTNGTAGCCTCAAGATTGCTCAAGATTGAACCACTACTGTGCCACCATGCTGTCCAAGTTAAGCTAGTATAAAATTTAAAATGAGATAAACAATGGTTTATATATAAATAAATTTATTTTTTTCTCCCAAATCAGCACATTGCTGCATTTTGTCCACTGGCTTCCTTTAGCTGCACACGTCACTTTTAAATCACTCATGCTTGCCTAGTAGTGTAAAAGGCTGAGTCACACCATATCGCCCATACTGCACTGCAACGACTATTCACAGACGCTATCCCACTACTGAGTGGTACAGGGGCTTTGACCTGCTATATCCAAGAAAATAAGCTTCTTGAACATTTATCATGATTTCAAATTCATAAAATAGATATGAAATATTGATAAAATGCACAATATGACATATCCTTTTTACTGCAATGATTTTTACTGTAATGATTTATATTGTTCAAGTCGGGTGGAGGAATTAACTTCAACTGGTTGTCCAACCAACTGGGTCACTTCAGTCTTCAAATGAAGACAGAAGATCTACCTCTTTATTAAACAAATTTAGTAGATTAAAACAAATCCTTTGATGAGTGTATTTTTCTTGTTGTACTAGCTTCTCTCCAACAGGAACTTAGCTTGATAGTATTCTTAGACCCCTATGGTATTCTCAGTATTCTTAGATCTTGTAAGATTTCCAAGATTCCTTATCTGTTTGTCTTAGCATGGGGATGCAGTATGTTTTTGTTGGAGACTACAAAGCACTTCTGTAATTGTCTCTAGATACGAGTGTCTGCCAAGTGCTGTAAATGTAAATGTGAACAACTATAAAATGAAGACCTTGTTAATATCTATAAGGATGTGTCTCTCTCACCTTGTCCCAGTCCAACTTCTCAATGTCCACAAAGATCCTCATTAGCTCAGGTATGGCCAAGGCAGGGTGTGTGTCATTCAGTTGGATGGCCACCTGAGGCACAGATACACATACCACAATATTTTACCAGTATTGTTTTCAAAAATCAGATTGAGTTACAATAGTTCAGATGGTACGTGGGTAGATAAGTGTGATGGCAGGAAATCTTTCACAGCACAGGCGCCAGAAAAAGTCACAAGTGAGGGGCCAATGAGGATGAGGGATGGTAGGGTGGAAGGGATTATATTATATTATATTATATAATATTATATTATATTATATAGTATTTACACTGAAAGGCAGCTGAATATGGTAAATTAAGAACTTAACCTCAACCAGTTTCATTCATTGTTCAGTTTTGCATGCTGAATAATGAATGAAACACTACAAGAAACACCATGTTATCTGGTTTTGGCATATTTTCCAAATGATTGAATTCTCTTATTGCTAAAGCAGAAATTATGGACAGCTTTTTCTTGATCTGATTAGTTTGTGAGCTTGAAAGATGCTTTACTTCTAGTGAATCAAAATTCACATGAATATCATTTTCCAAACAAGATGCAAGCTCTACTCCAGGGCTTGTAGTGTGTAGGCTCAAAAACTATGTCTTTCCCCACTCCAGCATTAGTGTTATACAAACCTTTTCAGGAAAGCTGTCGAAAGACAGAGAGGCTGAGCAATTCTTTTTCGAGGTCTTAAAGCGTCGAATCACATCCTGCAGAGTCGCTGCCACCACAAAGTACTCTTGCTTCAGTCGCAGTTCCTTACCTTCAAAAAACTGCAGGACAACAAAATTCCATGGAATTTTACTAATACACTCAGTTTCTGTTCTAAGAATTCTTCATTCTAAGGATTAACCGTATATATGTGAGATTTTGTTAGGATATTGCACTTAAGTTTTGCTCAGAAGAACTAGTCTTAGAAGTTATACCACACTGTGTATCTGTAAGTGTATCTAAAAGGAGTGGATATGCAGAACACACATTGTCATTGGGGTAGAGCACTCTGGAAATATTCTCAGCCAAGTTCCGGTCCAAAACAGCCTGGATGTAATCCCCAACATTGACTGAGGATAGAATAAATACACATGAAAACTGAGTGTGTGATTGGACAGAGCACATTTGTATACATATGACTGATCACCCACAGTCTCGAAGGTTGAAGTCATTGGGAGCTCGTGCAGACCACAGACGCATTGTGTTTACAGTGTTATTCATGTAGCCAGGGATGGGCGTATCATAGGGCATGGCCAGTACCACCTGAAAAAAGACAACACACATATATCCAGATTTATAACTATATACACTATATACACTATATTGGCTGTTCACTTTAATAGGAACACCTGTACACCTACTCATTTATGCAGTTATCTAATCAGCCAATCATGAGGCAGCAGCACAATGCATAAACTCATGCAGATACAGGTCAAGAGCTNCACACACACACACTTTACCAACAATACACAAATAATTGCTGTCCCCTGTTCATCTCATCAATTGTCCCCCAATATAGATATAAAGAAAACAAAAAGCAGGTACATTCATTTGATAAAATAAAATTATGTACACTATAAGGCCACAAGTATGTGGACACCTGACCATCACACCCATATGTGCTTGTTGAACATCCCATACCAAAACCATTAATATGGTGTTACACCCCTGCCCTCCCCCCGCTTTTATAATAACTTCCATTCTTCTGGGAAAGCTTTCCACCAGATTTTGGAACATGGCTATGGGGATCCTATATACACAGCTATATACAACCTACCTAGAATACATGTTTTATATATTATATGCTAAACACATTTACCCATATAAACCATATGTGAAGTACATTATTTTCTGTCACAATAATTCAGCTAAGATGCATTTTGTGAGTTACCATGTTCGGATGCTGCAGATAATAGCTCTCCAGATCACTACTCCAAATCAACTGACAGCAGGCTAAGCTGTCTGTACTATTAAAGCTGCTTACTGTTTTTTTATCAGCTTTAGCAGCAAAGTTGTCCTCCTTACAACTGTCCACCTTCATTTCTCCTGTGGGTTTCCTTCTTCTCTAGCTGTCTACTCCACAACACTGTAATATTCAGTCTATTATTAGCAAATTAGGTTTACATTTTAAATAATACAGAAAATGCAGGCATACTGTACTGTATGTGACAAACACGTATACAGCATAAGTGAATGCTACACAACCATTATGGGATTCTTTACAGGCTAAATGTGATTGGTTTTAAGTGTCCTTTTAAAACCATCATTTGAAAAGATAAACCCAAAAAACTTTTATTTGGTTTCACCTAAGCACAACATTCCTTTGTATATAATTTAATATATCACTTTATGTCAGTTCAAGAGCTGAGATACATTCTTATGACTGTTATGCCCAAAAACCTCCACTTCACCCTATCAGTCTGGAAAAATAACAAAAAGGAATAAACACACAGTAACCGCTATCCCAATTACTACATGTCAAATGGAATGTGAATGAAGCAATCGCATAATTCTCACACTAATCCAAACACTTAAGCAGACCTCCTGCACAGTTCCCAGAACACTGTACTGTATCTACTTCTTAAAACCAGAAGAACATAATCATAACACTCTTAATCCACTTATCTGAGTTTGCTACAATACTTTTTATTTACAGAAAAATGTAATACACACAAACACTACCTTATATTTAAATTAAGATTTGTTTACATTTATTCACTTGTACACTTAGAAAAGTAAAGAAACATAGAACGCTACACTATTTACAAAGATATGAGTACATTTATGATTGAGTCTTTTGTGACTACTCACAGAAACACATGAAAACATATTTTAAAGCATGGGGACAAAAACCAGCTGAAGCTTATAAAGTTCAGAGGTCTCAGGTTAAAGTTTAGCTGCCACTTCTAAAACATCCTGCTGAACTATTCATGTCATCTTTTCCCTTCTGAACTTTTCTTAACTTTCATGTTACCCGACTTGCAGAATGATCCCTTTCCATTCCTAGAATTTGCTCAGGTCTGAGTGTCCCAAAAGCATCACAACACAATGATCATTGTTAAATGCTAGAGCAAGCATCACACTGAACACTCTCTGTCCCAGTTATGATGATCTTAACTTTGCGATGCTTTTGGAAAACTCAGTCCTGATCGTTTCCTAAATCCATTTCTTGTGTCAATAGTTTGAGCTTGTGTAATCTCTGCACAGCTTCTAAGACACACTCAAACACAAATCATTTTGTAAGGGTATTTTGAGAATAATAAAACTGATATTTATTGCAAAAAATTACTTCATGTCAATATGTATACCTATTTGAACCATTTCTATATTTTAATTCACTGTGTTAGCACCACAGAAGTGTTTTACCAGTTAAACCAGCGAAGTGATGGAAGCTGATGAGGATAGACAGTAGGTACACTCTCATTTAAAAAAGATATTTAAAAGATATCAGAGAGACTTCTATGATCAATGTAGTTGCAGTGTTATTTGATTTGTATGTATGGTTGCTCTCTGAGTTGTATTGTTAAGCAAATGACTCATGTTCATTCTGTATGTTAAACCACTATTGCTCACTATAGAAAGTAGAGGCAAAGAATGCTGTGTGTAGCTACCTTCATGGAATATTTTCCTCATGCATTACTACACACATTACTCTGATCAGCACGGGAAATGGATTATTTGCAATGTGCCTTCTTTTGTATAAAAGAGAAACAGTGTATAAAGTAATGTATGTCATTCATTTGCTCTCCATGTGCACCACATTCCAATCTACATATCAGGAGTTCCTATTCCATTGAGAACAAATCTCAACAAAATGTTTGACATAGTAATTGGCAACATCAAACACACCAGTTTAGTCTTATCAGTTTAAATGGAGAGACAGAGTAGCCATATATACTGGAAACTTAGTTGGGTTATAGTATTTGTTTTTAATAAGTGTTTTGTGTGCAACTGTTTTAAAGCTATTAAGAAATGATACAGGTATGCTCTCTGTTTTACATTTTAAAGCCAGCTAATGCCATCCAGCTGTCCACAAACTATAAGCAGAAAAACTAAGATCACTGGGTAACTTTGTAGTGGATTATAGCATAAAGAATGATGTCTTGAAAATATATAGAATGAAAAGAAGCAAAACATTTTTAAAAAAAAATGGTTTCAGGTAAAACAGCTCCCATCAAGGAGAGAAATTTCCATTTGTATTTGGACTCATATTTCTTTCGGAAGTTTCAGTATGTAGATTTATCTTCAAATTAATTATATTAAACCAAATAAAATGGAGCTGATTTGATCTTCATGCTGTATAATGCCAGGTAGGCAGTCTGTACTTTGTTAGGAATGGGGTAGTCAATGTTCTATAGGCATAGCATATTCAGCTCACTGTAGAAACTGCCTGAACTTCCACCCCCTCTTCCACCTGATTGCCTTTCCCCATTGTCTTAATTTTGACTATGATGTCTGTGAAGGTTTCCTTGACTGTTTTCTCCAAGATCCACCCCTCACTTTCACTCTCAGGGTCTTCTGGGTTGACCAGTGTAGATAGAGATGTGTTCACATACTGTAGTCCCACCATCACAGCAACCTGAGATAGGAGAAAGTAAAAAAGTCCACCATAAAATCACTAGCAAAATCAAGAAATTGGACAACATTAAAGAAAAGAAAAGCATAAGTATAATCTGTGTTATACTGTATGTGTCCTGATAGCTGATATGGTTTTATCCACAGTGTGTTGGTAAATTTAAGGGCTACTTTAACACCCATTAAGGTGTAAAACAGTACATTTATAAACCATACCTCAAGAATAGTAACCAAAAGCACCAATACACCAATAGTGTTCATCAGTCCTCCATAGTAGAAAACTAGAGCTTCCCTGCAGCCACGTGTCCATATGTTCAGTTCTTCAGTATGGTGGTCATAACTGTAGTGAGCAGAGTTGTTGGTGACTTGGTAGTGAATGCATGGCCTCGGGGAACTTGGATTGCAGCAGCTGAAGGGGACTCCGTCCAACAAATATTGTCCGTCAACATTGCTGCTGATTCGGCTATAGACAAGAAAACCAATATGAGATGTATTAATATCACAGAACCGCTTAAAAATGATATATGTCTACAACCAGTGATGTGCATATATTTTAAACTTTAAACTGTTTAAATAAAAACAGATAAGCAAAAGTAAAAAGGCACATGTAACTGAATATCTCAGTACATTAAAATTGGATTTTTTTTAAGGATTTGTTGATTTACTTGGGCACTGATCATGAAATATCAAATGTCACTATATCAAAACATGATTAAAACCTCAGCAACATTAAGAGTTAAGGTCTCCCTAATGACACCCTGATCTATTCCCAGTCAGTCAACCTAGTCTCAAAGTGATTGAAAAGGACATTAATCTCTGAAAGACGTCGAAATGTGATTCAAGAAGATTACAGCTAAGTCTGAACTGGCTCCCGCACTTGATAGCATTTACCAAAACTGACCCCATACTGTCAACTCACTACTTATAATGCAAAATGAACAGTGAAAACAATTTAGAAACAAGTATATTATTGGGTATGACTGAAATTTTACAATTTATGACAGATGCTTATGCTTAGGCTTACCAGTATTTCATTCAATCTACAACACTTCAAATCAATTATAATTAATAAAACTGAATTTCATCTACCACAAACAGAGTGTCATCATTCTATATTATTTATGCATGTTCCAGTCTCAAATGGTTGATGACAAACACTCACTCTTTGACCTCTTTAGAGCTGAAGTCCAAGTAGCGATTGCTAATCCACTGGATCTCAAACCAGTCTTTGTAGTTGTTGTTTCCACAACAACGAAACTCCACCTGCATTAGGTCCAGAGTTCTCTTCATGTAGCAGCGACCAGGTACATCTGTGTCCTTGTAGTATTTCATGCCATTCTTCAGGCCTTCTGCCAGGGTAAATTGTAGAGGGATCCGCATGGTGAAACACAAAAGCGCAGTGAAGAAAAGGATAACGTTGAAGAGCAAACAGAAGATAAGGAATGGCTTTATAATTGTCTTCCACTTCATAAACTTGGAGGAATCCAATGAGTCATAGCAGATCTTGCCACCAAAGGCACTGACACCGCAGGCTAACAGTCCCACACCAATTAGCAGGTTGGGCACAAAGTGGCTTTCCTTGTTGTCCATAAGCTCACTTCGCTTCCGCAGTTCAATTTTGAAGAAAAGGCCCATGCTGAAGACAAGCACTCCAGCCATGATAGACACCCAATACATGAGCCATAGCATCTGGGCCAGCTTTACCCGTTTTTTCAAGTCAAACTTCACTTTCCAAAGAGCCATCTTTTGGTGCTAGTATCTATAAAGATAGAAAATGTCTACTCTTTTGTTCACCTATAGTTTTCACTGTTAGATGACCTCCACCAACAGAATTTAGATCCAAATTATTGTCTCAACCAAAGTTTGGTCTTTCTTAGATGTAAATCTTCAAACAGCAATTTGTAATCCACTCCAGTTATTTCCATGTCAGATTTCAGCTGGCATAAAGCTGATGTAAAGTTGTTTCCTTTTCAATCTACAAATAGATTCCTTCTTAAACTAAAATGAAGTAGTTTTGATAAATACTGTTGTCCTGTCTCCAGTCTAGGGAACTGAATGACCAATGAAGGTTTAAAACCAAAGTCATGTTATGTCATGCTAAACCACTAATCAGCGTTATCCCATTTACAGAAATCCTCTGCCAGCAGATCAGCCAATCAGTAAGCTCCTGTTGTAGTATCTGATTGGTTTGATTCATCGTGTGGTCTCGCAAGCAACGCTCAAAAGTCACCAGGGGACCAGAACTTAAGAGGACTTAAGACCACACTATTTCTGCTCTGAGGTCTTCAAATTCAGTGCAGTAACAGGAGCTTGTACATCAGAGTACAGGGTTGTTTAAGGATGGCTTTTGTAAAGTAATGTAAAGCATGATGCATGTGCTTTTTTCTATTATTATTATTATTAATATTATTATTGTTGTTGTTGTTGTTATATATTTATTTGTTTATTTGTTTGTTGAGTTATTTAGTTATTTATTTATAATTATCTGTATGTCATGGCTAGACAATCCTCCCTGATGGGTCAAAAATCAGACATTCAATATCAACCATAATGCAAAACTTTCATTACACTAGCTGTACCTTATTGTGTATTTTGTGAATGCTGTTATAACCCTGAAATATGCTAATAATCAGGTTTAGTGTCCATAACACACATCTACACAACATAAAATTGCCCTAAGGTGATGTAATTGTTCTTCTGTCCTATTCTAAAATATATATAATATAAACATCTTAAACATTTCCTCAAGATTTATTACACAATGCACAAATGTTTTATTTAATACTGTTATTTACATAAAAGGTGCTTATCTATGTGTGCACATAATAATGTGTTATATTATATTAACATAATAATGTTAAAGGTGTTAATGTATATGTGATTCCACGTGGACACACACAATAGTTTTTCCACCATCATTGCACAACCAAAACACCAAATGATGTCATTGGATTTTAGATGGCATGGATACCACACTTTGCAGATCTCTACCTCTCAAAATCAGTTGTCCAACACACATTCAATCATTTGGTGTTTTTCTGATGTTAAATTGTACTTTGATTCTATCATGAATTATCTGCATTATCTTTGGTAAGGCTGAGGTTTGAATTTGGATTCACTGATTTTCACCCTCACCAACATCTCAATCCCTGCAAACAGGGCCTGGAAGAGACTGATGTTTTATCATAGGATATTTACAGTGGACATAAAAAGTTTACACACCCCTGTTAAAATGGCAGGTTTCTGTGATGAAAAAATTTAAACCAAGATAAATTCCTACCCTCAATGTGAAATTATAGCATATAAAATTATATTATATAATTATAGGTAAAAAAAAACATTTTAGGGAAAATAGAGGAAAACTAAAAAAGTTACAACAACCTTGTTGCATAAGTGTGCACACCTTTTTATAAGGGTGAAAGACTGAGTAGAGTAATAAAATCAAAAGGTGCTTCAACACAGTGTTAGTATAAGAGTGTCCACACGTATGCAACTAGGTTATTGTAAGTTTTTAATCCCCCCCCCCCCCCACACACACACCCACCACCCCCATAAAAGTTTCTGATTATTTTTTGCTTTATTTATTTATATATATTTTTTTTACTTTGCAATTGCACATTAAAGGTAAGAAACGCTCTGGCATAATTTATCTTAGCGTCATTCTTTTACTTCACAGAAGCCTGCCATTTTATCAGGGGTGTGTAGACTCTTTATATCCATTGTATACATGAAATAAGGCAGGATATACAGGTGATTGTTAAGTAATTAATGATGCACAGGTATCCTGCCCTGCTAATAAAAACACTCAGCATCTGCCTCAACAGGCAGAAAGCTTAACTGAAATTAATCCTGGTTGGTTTAGAAATTATTTCACAACTTTCCAGTGGAGTGAATGAATGAGTGAATGAAACACCCCAAATGTTTTTTTTTCTTTAATTTATTTTCAATAAACAAAATTTGAACTCAGAATAAATTATTTTGAGATCACATCTAAAATCCCAACATTAAATTCAAACTTTCGGTCATTGTGAAACCTGATTGTGAAAAGCTGATTTAATATGATACGTGTTTGCACATGGTTTTATATGGGTTTCCTTTGTGAACTTCAGAATTCCTACCTTTAATGCACAGCATCAACTGTAGGACATTATAAAACATTCATAATACAATATATATGCAACTGTCTTATAAATAAATTATTAAACATGTATGAAAGCTTTACTGCAGAGGTATAACTAGAAAAGTAAAAATCTAAAAACCAATGCATGATGAGGAAGAATGGTGTCTGTCTTCTTAAGCCTCAGTTAAGTGGACCTGTTAGCCCTAACCTTAACTGTTAAAGGTGAATAATGAATAAAGGCATAATGAATTCAACATGACCATGTTTATTGTTACAAGGGAATTGTAAGACATCTCATTAAGTAGAGCAATCTGTTAGTATGGGCATGACAATCAGAAGTTGGCTACATTAGTAATCAAAACCATTTCAATTTAGAAGGATTAAAAATGCCAAATCATGCTTCTGGCTCTGCAGCATCCCAACAAGATGTCCTCTCAGACTCTGGAATTACAGTCCAGTTAGGCGAAGGCGTTCCAGCAGCAAGCCAGTTGAAATCATCCACCTGAGACCAATTGTTTCTTTTGGGGTCCAGTCCAGACACTCGAAAATCATCATCCAGCTCATGATACGTCCAGTTAAAAGGAGCAAAAAAGACTCCGTGACAGTCCTCTATTATTGCTCGGCTAGTGACATGGAGGTATATTTGGGTCGATGTGGTATTGTGGGTGCGCAGCTGCTGACAGGCCAGTACCAAAGTGGAGTCTTTACACTCATCAACAAAAACAGAACTGGACACAGGCCCACTGAGGATCTGGCAACCCCTCACGTTTTTAATATGCAGGGTACTTGGTGAGCCGTACAGTCTGACCTTGCAGTTGGTCAGGTGAGACAACAGTACGTCCTTCTGCTGGATCTCTTCTGACTGTTTGATTAAAACTTCATTGTGGGCATTTGAGAACCCACACTGTTCAGCAGAGATCGCAGAGTCCACCACAGAAAGCCCGGGATCTGCTTTGGGTTTTCCTTCACTGCTGGAGGGAGTGCCTGCAGGCTGCTGACTCGCACCGGCAGCACGGGACCGGAAAGCAAATTTCTTTTTGGGCATCACCTCTGCTCTTTTCTCTGCTATGGAGCCTTGCAATTTCTGCACAGATTCTTGGGCCTGTCTTAGCTCGTACTGTGTGAGAAATACCGTGCTGTCGTTCAGGAACTTTTGGAGGTGCTGAAGCTTGTTTGTCGCCTCCTCTAATACCTTCGTGGCTTTCTGGTGGTCAGTCTGTGTGCAGCTTGATATCAACTCCTCTATAGCAGCCTTCTCCGCGCTAAAGGTAGCGCTGAAGTAACTGATCTTTTCCTCCGAAACCGTCTGGCTCTCTTTGGCATTTTTGCGGCGCTCTAACTCTTCCAGTCTCGCCTGATCCCGGCGTAAAACGCTTTCAGGGATTTTTACAGCGTCACTTGAACACAGTTTCGTTGTAATTCCATCCATGTTGATCGCAAAATATCCTCCTGCTCAACCAGGAAGTAAATAGCTCAGCTCATGCGTGTTCTAATAAGCTGAATGGTGATTGGACAAAAAAAAACCCACCGCGCCTCTTAGCTTCGGTTTGATTGGTGAATTCAGTCTTATAGCATGCACTGTCATGAAAACAGGGAGACCAAGGAGCTAGGACTCATCTACACATCTGCACATTCTCTAATTGTAAAATCATTTTGGTACACAATGAAATTCTGACAGGATTTTTTAAAAATATTTTTGAGTTTTATTATTATTTTTTTAATGTGATTTGAATTCCTTGAATAAGGTACAATAAAAAAATAAAGTTAAATGTTACATTCACAACATACAATCACCGTCCACTTTAATAGGAACACCTATACACCTGCTCTTTTATGCATTTATCCAATCAGCCAATCATGTGGCAGCAGCTCGATGCATAAACTCATGCAGATACAGGTCAAGAGCTTCAGGTAATGTTCACATCAAACATCAGAATAAAGAAAAAAGTGTGATCTCTGTGACTAACCGTGGCATAGTATTTGGTACCAGATTGGCTGGTTTGAGTATATCAGAAAATGATCTCCTGGGATTTTCACACACAACAGTTTACACGGAATGGTGCAAAAACAAAAAACATTGAGTGAGCGACAGTTCTGTGTGTGGAAACAGAGGAAAATTGCCAGATTGGTTTGAGCTGCCAGGAAATATCATATAATAACTCATATAATCACACTTTACAACTGTGGTGAGCAGAAAAGTATCTCAGAAAGCACAAAACATCAATCCTTGAGGTGGATGGGCTGCAACAGCAGAAGACCACATTGGGTTCCACTCCTGTCGACCAAGAATCATGGGCACAGGCTCACTCAAACTGGACAGCTGAAGATTAGGGAAAAAAATCACCTGGTCATATTCCAGTCTTCTGGGTGAGTCTGTTCCAATGATAGCCTCAGATTCTTGCTCTTGGCTGACAGGAGTGGAACCAAATGTGGTCTTCTACTGTTATAGGCCATCCACCTCAAGGTCTGATGTGTTGTGTGGCCTGAGATGCTTTTCTGCTCACCACAGTAGTAAAGAGTGCTTATCTGAGTTACTATAGACTTCCTGTCAGCTCAGACCAGTCTGGTCATTCTCTCATCAACAAGATGTTTCAGCCTGCAGACCCTCCACGCACCGGATGTTTTTTGTTTGTTTGTTTTTTGCACCATTCTGTGTAAACCATGCCATGGTTAAAGTCACAGAGATCACATTTTCCCCCCATTCTGATATTTGATGTGAACATTAACTCAGGCACTTGAAAGTGTACTTGCATGACTTCCAGGACCCGGAGACATGCAGCCAGGATTGCAGCCGACCCCTCTCACCCTGGACACGTACTCTTCCAGTCCCTCCCTCTCTCGCAAGAGGCTCCAGTCCATCAGGACCAGAACCTCACACCACAAGAACAGCTTCTTCTCCGCTGCAGTCAGCCTGCTGAACAGTGCTCCAATTCCCCTCAGGTGACCCCCCCCCCCAACCTACTGACAGTCACTCTCCCCTCCGAAGCTGCAATATTTTTTATACCTCTCATGTACACTCACTTTTTCTGTACATAACTATTTCTATTATTAATTTATTCAATCTTGTCTGCTGTATATATAATTTCATATTTATATATAGCTTGTTAATCTTGCACCATGGTCTCTTGCACTTCAGTATTTGTTTTACCCTTGTTATTGTGTCACATTTTTGTATTCTTTATCTCTGTATCCCCCTTGACTTTATATCTTTGATTCTGTGTCTGCACCTGACATCAAGACAAGTAAAGTGCTCTTTACTGTACCTGGCAATAAACTGTTTCTGATTCTGATTTATGCATTGTGCTGCTGCTGCCACGTGATGGGCTGATTGGATAACTGCATAAATGAACAGGTGTAAAGGCATTTAAAGTGGACAAGTGAGTGTAATTTCTGCATATATAATTTTGTCTGTGCCTTGGAATGCAAACATTACTTTATGTCAATATATTCACATTACAAGAAGGCTGTAAGACTATCACACTGCATAATACAGATAATTTGTTTATATAATGTTTAAATGACTTTTATCCTATCCTAACAGGTCAGTTAGGATTTTCTTATCCTCTGTGTGCAGTTCTTGGTATTGTTATGATGTAAAAGGAAAAGGGGATAAACATCTACAAATACTCTCCTCAGTCAGTGTTGCTGTGACAGTAAAACAAGTCACACATTTTTATTTCCCTGCCATTGGTAATTTTATTAAATGTCTGAAAAAAAATGTATACAGCACTGTAAACATATAAGACTGTAAACACTGTAAGAGAATATAAGAAATAAATACAAAATGAAAATAATAATAATAATAATTTTACATTTAATTTCCAAATGAATGTATGTCATTGCGGCTGTGAAACATTCATGCCAATGGGATAAGAAAATGTTTATTATTATTATTATTATTATTATTATTATTAACAATAAAACAGTAAATACATTTTGCAAAAAAAAAAAAGTTAACATGTGAACATCACTGCCTACATATATTTATTGCAATTATTTAATACAACAAATAAAATAAGAAAAAAGGGGGAAAATGAATCTATCAGTATATTATTCAATAAATAAATACCCTTCAATGAAACTGTTGATAAATTCAGTATAGTATATTTTTGTCACTTTCCAAGCCCCATTAATCTGAGGCATAAGAGGCAATGTAATAATTACAATAGCACATAGTGATTGGCTATTTTGGGTGTGGTTCCAGTCGAGACTCCGCCCCCTATCGCTGAAATTCAGCTAATAAGCCAACTGAGGATAAACAATAAACTAAACTCTGACCTGATGGTGGGGCGTCAGAGTGACCTGAAAGGTCAGCCATGTTAGCCTGTATGTGTTTATGTGAAGTTTGAGTGTAAAGTGGAGTGTGGCACAGTGTTTGTGTGTGAGTGTGGTGTTTTGGGGCTACAGTTGGTGGTGGTGTTTCCCTCAGGGCTGCAGATGCGCCTTCTGCTGGAGCAACGCTGCCTCAGCGGCCCGTGCAGAGATGGCGAGGAAACCCCGGTGACACTGCACTGCTTTTTCATGACGGTGAGTTTCCCTTTGAGTGTATTATAATTTTGTGATAAAAATTTCAAGGAAAAAACACACACGGCCTCCTTCCACCCCTTCCTTCGGGGAGGGAAGAGTGAGCGCGGAGAGAAAAATCTATCTGAGACAGCAAGGACAGTGAGGGGAAAATATATGAGTGGGAGAGGGAGAAGAAGAAGAAGGAGGAGGAGGTGGAGAGGAGGGGGAGCAAATTAAAAGTTGCCAAATGGAGATATTGGGTTTCAAGAGGAGTGAGACAGGAGTAAGGGTTTGCCTCTTTTTCAAAGTCGTCTTTATGTTATGCAAATGGAAATAAATATTTATTGTTCGACACGGCTTACTTCGGTATGTTTTGTCGTCGAATTGGACCCGTTTGTGGACAGGAGGGAAACCTAACGTAGCAGGCTAGCGTTCACTCCTGAGCAGGCCATTAGATGTGGGGAAAAAAACTGCCAAGATTTGTTAGGTTTATCTGCTTTCCTCTCGCAAACTTAAAACGACAACGTAGATTGTGTTTGTTTAGTCAGGCATCCGAAATGATGCCGATCAGATCAAACCTGAGAGCGGTCGCTAGTCCAATGGTGGCCGTGTCTTTGCTCTCGGAGTCCACCTGAGCAGGAACACAGCGCAGGACCTCTGAGCTCGCCTCTGTCCTCTGCTCTGTTTCTGCACAAAACCAAAGCCTCTTCATGGCCGTATTCCCTTTTTTAGGAGCTGCCTTTGCGTCCATTCGAGACTATTCCGAGCCTAATGGCTAAGCTAAAAAAAATGAATAAAACGACAGCGCTTTCAGTTAAAGATCCGACTCGACTATAGATAGAGAGTGAACAGTCCCCCTCTGTGCCAGAGTTTAAATTAGGATGTATATTGAGGGTTGATGTTTTTGCTGCGTCTCCTTTCCGCCCCCCTGACTGCAACAATCGAAGAGCTAAAGCTTTGCTAGCTGCCTATGTTTTTTTTTTCCTTCTTCAAAGAGAGAGGAAGGAAAAGAGACATTTCTCCTCCCTTTGTCTAAAAAAGCATTAACGTTACTGGGTCTAACCAAATAAGTACTGTTTTTATATATATATATATATATATATATATATATATAAAATGAAGGCGCCTGACTGGGTCTTGGACTACATTCACACTGAGTATTATTTTTGTACAACGACGTGAAGCAGCCATTACACAAAACACAAAGTGACCAAGCCAGCCGGATACACATCTCCGACCTTAAATATACAGAAAACCGTCAACAAAGTGGACATTAACAAATACGCATTTTATTGTGGTGATGGGAAAGTGAAGGTGAATAATTTATCAGCAGCTGCCTCTAAAATAAATAAGTGATCCAGTTTTACATTGGCAGAGGACTTGAAAACGGTTTCTGCCTTAAACAGTCGTTTTTCAGTTGGTGTGTGTGTGTGAGAGGTTGTCAGCGACAGATTATCATTATAATTTTATTTAAAAAATAATAACAGTAACAAAAAAACCCCTCATCATAGCAGCTTCCTGAAGGCACGCCAGACTCGTTAAATAACTGATCACCATGTCCTGCCCATCCCCCACATGTCTGTGCTTTAGTCCTTTATATCACTTCAGGTTTGTTTTTTTAGCCACACTGTCATATGCCAGTAAATTTCTTTTGCGTCTCCAACAGTGTTTGTTTTGTGAGCGATCTAACATGGTGGTGTCCGTACATTTTGTCCTCGGTTTCAGCAGAGTGGCGCAGTTTCAGGTAGCAGCCGCCATTTTACGCTCAGCACGAGGTGCTGCAGGAAAATACCGAGGACAAACGCGCACAGTAACACACAAACACTTCAGTAGCAAGCCTTTCACATGTTACTGCACTACGAGCAAAATCCCACAGTCTTGACCCACAGTCTTCTTACAAAGCAATGGTTCATTATACAGTTAAGTTTGTGCTTATTATAACTGAGTTTGATAGACTTAGCAGAAACTACTCACACTACATTTCACCTCTCACATTTTTAATTCCTGGATTATTCCCCATGCTTTCTTTGTACTCATCATGCCTAGTCCTAAAATTGGGATGTTACTACTGCATATGTGTATTTTCAAAAAAACAAAAAAAGTAAATTAAGAGTACAATGAAAACATATTTGGATGTAATGCTGATAATACTTAATGTGTCAAATTGTTGAAGAAATAAACTGGAATTCGTTTTATGTTGTTGCAAATTGTAAAAAGTACTGTAAAGGGGTTATCTTTCCTCCCTATAAATAAAAAGGGGGCAAGACATCCCCATATTTCAGGGGAAGAAGCTCAGAAGTGTGTTTTCCCTTAACATTAGGTGTCATGGATGATGAAGACGATCGCCGTCTTCTGGATTTTATTGGGTGAGCTGGATTATTGAAGATGACTGATTATTACTCATCTTTATGATGTACTGTCTGGACCAAAATTTGAAGCATGAAAAGCTACAATGTTACAGTATAAAAAGCAAATAATTACAGATTACTAAGCTTGATGAATATAAATTTGTTCCATTTTTTTTTATCAGGGAGAACTTTGAATTAATGTTTCAGTTAATATAAAAAAAAATTCTGATTAAATTAATGCATTTGGGAAAAAATGCATTTTTTCCTATTGCACAGAAAGATTAAATAATGCATGTCAGATTTATTGATGCATGATTTTAAGAACAGCTTTTTGCTGTGACTGTATCCTCTAGCCACAGACCATGTTATGCATTTTCTTTCTTTCTTTTTTTTTTTAAAACAGAGATGTACAAGCCCTAAACGACTATCTTCATGGCTCCAGTAGCAAATCGGTAAGCTTGTCAATATTTTTTCAGTGGTAGTGAGTATGTGTTGTTTATTGTAGTACATTTCATTTCTGAAATGTTCTACAACATCCTGCTTTTGCATTTTCCTTGATCTAGCACACCATTCACCATTTATTAGCTAATAAAACCCTTCAGGACTTCAGTAATATATGGGAAAATATGTGCATTGTGGGTTGCCCTGGATTTTTTGGCATTCACTTTGTGACCTTTGAACAGATAGAAGAGGATGACCTGGCAAACGCAGCTTATGAATCTGCAAGCTCATTTTTCACAAATGACACAGTAAGAATGTTTGTTTTATGTTAGAATCGAGATTATCAGTTAGTTCAGTATAAAGGACACTAAAATTCCATTGATTTATTTTCTACTGCTTAGGGTGGCTCAGATGAAGGACTTAAAGATGGCCACAATCATCTGGAGGAGTTTGGTGAGGCTGGTGAATCTGGACTCTCCAGCAGCCTTCAGTTCATTGAAGATGAGCTTGAGGGTGGCGTCTCCCCGAGTGGCGGGGTTGATCTTGGTAGTGAAGACCAACCTTTTGATATTCTCCAGAAGTCTTTATTGGAGGCAGATATCACGGAACAGACACTGGCCGAAGAGGCGTTGTTGGACTCTCAGCCATCTCTGTGTTCTGCCACTGCAACCTTCCCCCAGCAGCTGGTCTCTGGAGGTGTTTCAGGAGCTGGACTGGTGGCGCCAATGCCCCTAGCTGGGGCACAACCTCAGGCTTTTATTCAGCAAGTTCCCCAGCTGCCGTTGCCAAATGGACCAGCAGGACACATTCAGTTAATGAGCTCTCTTAATGGAAGTACTCCCTCCATGATGACTATCAAGAGCCTGGAGCGGCCTCAGATCCTCTTGAGGCCTGGTGGAAATGCAGTGATGGGCAGTGCTGGGCAGGGTACAGCTTTCGTTCCTTCTACACCCGGGCAGGTATCTGTTCCCTTTAATAAAGCTCCAATACAGCTGCAGAATATTATCATTCAGAGAGGCCCTGTACCACAGTCTTTGGTCAGACCTATTCAGCCTAAGGCCCTCCAGACAGGTGGACAAACTGTGTACAATATAAGCAACCTAGGGATCCAACCCAACACCACTACAATTGCAAACCCAGCCAATACTATTGCGTACACAGCCAATGGATCGCCACAGACTACCCAGCAGGTAAAAGTAGTGAGTCAGGCCACCAGCATTGTAGTCCATTCTCCCTTTGGACAGCAAGGACAACCACAGGTCCAGGCCAGTCTTCCCCAGGGGCAATTTTTGCTACCCACTGGCAGCACTGTCCATGGGCTCCAGGCAGTGAATGGCCAGGTGCTTCAAACCAACACTCAAGTGGGTGACCCATCCTTAACTAGCACTACTACATACTCTATTTTGACTAATCAGAATACAGCTGTGCAGATTATTGCTGGACAAAATTTTGCAACTGGTGGGCAGATGATAGTGAATCAAGGTGTGGTTAGTGCAGGTCAGATCGGGCAAGCCTCTCCTACAGGGGTAATGCAGGTTGCTCAGAGGCCTGGTGTCACAGCCAAAGTCTGGACCGCCAACCCATCACCCACTCCAACCGCTGTACAGTCTTTGCAGCCACCAAACCGTCTCACCATGGTAAACTCCACAGGCCAGACTCATCTGCAGATATCTGTTAGCTCAGGACAGCGTCTTCTGGTGCCTGTGGCACAAAACAACACAAATTCTTCACACACTGCAGTCCAAGAACTACAGTTTGAAAAGCAGCAGGTACCTCTCAACCAGGTAAGGCATTTGTTAGTTGTTTCATGCTTTTCCCACTAATGCTTTTTTTTCTTCTTTCTGTATCAAATTTGTTATCAGTAACTCTAAACAAGACATTTTTCTGATTTAAAAGGACTCCACATTACCAAAACAGAAAGCTCAGACACAGCTGGTTAATCTTCTTGGTACTAAAGGTATGACTATGTATTACATATCCATTTTGTTTTCTTTTTCTGCTAATTGTCAAGTTTAAACATTGTTAAATTCTAATGTTTAAACTTTTAGGTGTGAAAACTCCTGCTAACCAGGAATCCCTTCTCCTAACTACTTCAAAGAGACCCGAAAATCAGCAGCTCAGCAGAGGAGGAATGTGAGTGACCCAATAGACTACTCATTTGCCATTTTACCACCTTTGTTATATTGATATCTACTATTGTATTGATATCCAAAAACATTATTATTTAATCTGTACATTACTTTATCTTTACATTTTTACAGGGTTCTTGAGCAGCTAAAGAGGGATCATACCAGGGTCATGTCTCCAGAACGTACACCTTTCACTTCACTAAATGATGTCATTGACAGATTGCTGCCCTATCATGTGTTCCAAGGGGAGCCACCCTGTGAGGAGGATTTTGCCAAAGGTATGATCTTCTACACTGTTAATCCACATTGAAAGTGTATCTATGGGAGGTTTATAACGCAAGCTTTTTGTGCTATTTGTCTTTGCAGTGGATGAAGAATTTGAAGCAGTTTCCACACAAGTGGTAATGAGAACACAGTCCATGGTAAACAAATACAGGCGTTTGCTCATGGTGGAGGCTGAGGTAGGTTTACCTCAAAGTACCTATTTTTGAAGGGGGAAAAAAAACCCCAAAGTAATCTCCAGTCCTGTTCCAGAAGTGTTTTATTTCAAGGAGTTTGTACTTCAGTTTGTACCTCTTCTGCCTATGATTAGGAACATAAGCTATAAACATTCCTCAGATCTGTATTTTACTCTCACAGAGGTCCAGCCCTTCATCAGAAATAGTGATGATTGACAGGACATTCAACCAAGAGGAACGGAACAACTTGACTCAAGACAAACGAATGGTACTTGTAGACCCAGGTAAAAATATGCATTAACTATTTAAATATATACGTTAGCTATTTTAGACATTTATGGTGTGGAGTGTATCATACTGTTCTGTCCTCTGTGTTGCAGATGGCTTTCTGGAGGAATTCTGCTGTGGACCTAAGAAGTTGACTTCAGACTCAGGGGCCAAGGATTCAGATGGTCATGAGGAGATCCCCACTTTGATGGAGACTTCCCCTAGCCAAGACACACCACACATACCAGGATACAGAGAGAGTACAGAATGCGACATAAAGCCTGCTTATAGGACAGAAGCCTATTCAGCTTTTGAGGATCCAGGGGGTGGGGGGCATGAAGAGACCTTCAGTAAGAGCAGCCTAGACATGAAGAACAAGAAATCCAACATCATCAGTAGCAGCAGCAGCAGCCAGCACCATCAACAGTTTCACCCTGCCCACTACTCCACATCTCCCAGCCACTCTCACCACAGTTCTGGCCATTTCTATCCCTCTGAACAGCTCCCGTCATTTGATCATGGGCACGTCCAACTATCTGACACCGACTCTGTGCTTGAAGCTGCGGTGAATAGTATATTAGACTGTTAGCATTTTTTTGTTTGTTTTATTGTGTTAGATACTGTCACAATTGTGAGTTGAATCCTGCAACATGTGAGACTGAAGGATGCACTTCAGCAAAACAAATGTTTGTGCACACAGTGTCCCTTTAGTACATGGTAAGCAGTATAGAAAAAAAATGACTGTGCCTATTGTTCTGGAAACGTTTACATGAGAGCCTTTTTGGAAGTGCACCCACACAAAGCAGTAAGGTCTGATGTTTGAAAAATGCTGGTTACACATTATTCATGTGTATGACGTGTATGTGTGTGTGTGTGTGTGTGTTACTGTCTAACTGTAGCTCTGGAACATACCTACTCATAAAGATGCTTTGATCAGATCAAGAATACTCGTGTACCAAGTTACACTAGCTGTGGAGGTTTTCTGTGTCCTTTCAGTTTAGCTGTAGGCGGGTCTTGTGTCTCTGAAAAGCATCACTTCATTAGACTTACTGCTTGTGTCTTATAGCTGTCCTTTATCTTTTGATAAGATTGTTGCAGTAGTTTCTGACCAAATAAGGCATTGAAATATAGGCACTCTTAGTTGTTTTAAAGTGGTAGTATTTAATCCCAGTCCCACCACCTCCTTGCACTGCACATTTGTGTTTTCATTCTTCTTTTAAATTTCTGATTTACTTATAGAAGAGCTTGAAAATTAGCTGAATGACTGAACTGGTTGAAATCCTAAACTATGCAGTCCAGGTGAGGAATTGAATACTGTTGTAAGAGCAAGGACTATGCTCATTTTCTTTTACTTAGCATTTAGTTTTGTACCTTACAGGTATGTGACCTCCTGTCCACAGAGACAAGCTCACTTTGAGTGTTTTTTTGTTTTGTTTTGTTTTTTTTTTCTGCAGGGGAAACTTAAGTCCTCAGATTGAGGGTACAATGTTACATTCTTTTATGCTTTATTCATTTTTTTGAAATGATGTTTTTTTTTCTTCCTTTTCTTTATGCTGCTTCTAGCCCTGGATAGAAAACCTGCTCGTGTGTAAGTTGCATTTCCATGAGCCCAGAGAGATACTGTCCCAAACATTTTCTTTTCCCTTGCGGCTGGTGTTCCCTGCTGGTCAGGCTATGTTCTCTCGATGGTTTTCATTCTTTGGTTGTAGCAACTAACATTTGCACACATAAACACAGTGTCTTTTAGACAACAGTGTTTTCTGCAGCTTGTCGCTAGTCACTATTTGGGAAATGATTTGAAGTACCAACATCTTCATATAATGTGGAAGAGACTTAAAGCTTTGCCCACCCATTTGGTTAGGTGACAGTGTGACATGTTACCCATGTGTCCACCAAGTTAATTTTATCACGAGAACATATTTTAAAGCCACAATCACAAATTTTAAAGCTACTTTATACATTAGTTCAAAGAATTAGAATTATCATCAATCAACAATTGTATTACATGTTAAGAACATAGATTTCTACACTATATCACTGCTGTGAGCCAAAATATTTTTAGATAGTTTTTTGTAGTATTTCTAGAAATACAGACAAAACTGCTTAGATCTTCTTAGAAATGTGGTTCTTTTGAAAACAGTTTTAATATTGCATTCGGAGTGCTTTCTAGGAATTTTAGGTGGCAAACTGGATCCATCATGTGGCATTTAGGGAGTTCTTTTCCGCCAATTAGTAGTTCTGAAATTTCTGACTGTGGCTTTTTTTCTGACTGCTTGTAACAAGTTAATAACTTGTTTAATCCAACAACAGGAGTAAGACCAATGCAGCATAAACAGCAGTGAATGGCTTGATACATTTGTGTATGTATGTTTTTGTGTCTGCATGTTGGTTTTGAAAGGTTGCTTGTGCCTAAAATAGGATTTCCTTAATCATCAACACTATACTGTATATCTTTCCCAGCAGTTCAACCAAATATGATGAACAAAATAAGTTGTGATGTGATGTGATGTCTGTGATCTGAGCTTGTGTGGGTGAAGGAGGTTCAACCTGAAGACCTTTTTGTTTGAGGGGCTTCTTTGCCTTAGGAGAGTGTATGTGAAAACAATTTGAACATTGTCTGTTTTTACGGTACGTATGTGGCCTTCAGTTAATCCCAACACCTTCATGTTGAAAGTTTGAAGTTGTCACCATGCTTGTAACATTTCATTTTCATACAAACGTTTATTTGCAACATTTGTTTTGTATTAAAAATGAGAGTACAACAAAATATTTATAATTTTTGTAAGAAAAGTATGGAAAACAAAACAAAAAGGAAGTTATTTTTTATGTTGGGTATACCTTGTTTATGTGAAATCAAAATATATGGTCAGATATTGATTTATTGTTTAATTTGTGCTCACTACAACAGCAAAGATCAATCAATAATAAATTCACTTTGAATACAAGTTAACTCGTGTGGCATGTGTTTCTTGTTACCAAAACTGTACATATTAGTTTAAGTATCCATCATTTATAAATACTGACATTTTGTGTTTATTAATTAAGAGGAGAAATGTGTCGGTTGTGTTAATTAAAAAAAGGTAGAAACATTTCCTCTAAACATATCACACCAATTCTTTAACCAAATGACAGCCATAATGACTTTTAAAACCAAAGCAAATGTAGTGTAAGCCAATGCACATGTACATTTCAAAAATTAATGAGAGGAATTAAAATTTGGACATTCCTGACACCGTCATCTTCCCCAAAATACATGAATTGATGTTAAATGGTTTCTTTCACAGTTTACTCATATTTCTACATTAAAGTTTTGATTGTGTTACATGTGGTAACAAGTGCAGTGGCTTGGAAGTAATGAAGTAATAGATCCAATACTTGAGTTGCAGTCATCATTTATTAGTATTCACACTCGTCTGTGTACGTCAAAGTTTGTAACAGAAACTCATTACGCATTACAAAATTCTAAATAAATTACTTTATAAATATCTAGTCTCTTTAAGTATTGCAGTTCATGTATTGCAATACTCTGAGTCAGTGTGGTTTGAAAACCTCTGAAGTCCTCGAAATACTCTAGTGGTACTTCCTCCAGCGGTGTTTCTCTACAAACCAACAGAACACACATTAAGCATGTATTAAATTATCATAGACAAATAGTATTCTTGTGTTTGTACATACCATTCAAGATGAAATGATATCTAAAATGAACTTACTGATATGGGGGTAACTCCAAATGTAACTCAGGACACAGTAGCTACCAATCAACATTGCAATCCCTCCAATTCCTCCTTTCTGTACATCTATGTACTTCCTGTAATACCACTGCCAACCTGGTAGATGCAGAAGTACAGTGAATTAGTTAGAAGCTTATTGTCAAAGGGCTGGTGTGGCTGTACGTTTTCGTTCCAACCAAACAGAAGACAATCCCATGTATAAACATGAAGGCTTTAAAACACATCTACAGAATAAGCGTATGTGCAGCCACTGGGACAATTATAAGTGCTTTAACCGTGTAAAGTTTAACAGCATCTGTGGGAACCTTACACAATAGGTGCAAAATGCCATTTGTCAAAAAAAGTCAGTGTTTTCCCTTAATTCATCAGACAATTAGAATGACATTTCCTGGGAAAACATTAAATTGTACAGAACTTGGTTAAATTCATGCACCTTTTGTCTATATCAACTCATATGGAATAATTTTCCAAAAATGTAATTAAACAGACCTTTGTTAAACATTGACACAGCCTCCCTGGGTGATTTTGGTGTTCGAGCACCAAGCCAAGAAGCAAGCTCATTCAGTCTCACATCTCCAAGTCTCAGCTCTGACATTAAGCCTGCCCAGACAGATACAGAAGCTCTGTGAATCTCTGTACAAGTGAGAATTTGTGCACAGTATGCACTGTGCTGTAAAGGTCTTAGATTTAACAGATCTATATAATGAAGACTTAATCTAAAACAAGTTAATGAATGAATTAAAGAAGTGGTGGTTCAACAGGTAAACATATAAGAGCTCTTTACATCTGCAGAATCAAAGCTTGCCAGGAGGGTTCATAATCAAGGATAGGGTGCCTAATGAAAACATGAAGTAACTAAATATAATTACATTAATGCTCTGTAATATAGCAGTAATAACTTTTAAAACTGGTTGTTTAATATCACAGTTATATGATGGCATGATTACTATACTTTTTAATAGTTGCTATACTTTTTTGTCATATAGTAATTATTCTAATTATTTTTAAAAAGAACCAATGGGGCTTTTTCCTTTTTTCTGTAGTCACTGTGTGTTTTGTGTATATCATTGTAGTAGTAAAGTAAACTTTTTACTAAAGAGGATACTCTACCTTGCCTCTGTGATGAAGGCTTGGAGATTTGGCACTTTGTCAATAAATTCTCATTAGAGGAGATTTCTGAATGAGATGAGAAGAAAAATGTTCCACCATAACCTGTTGCCATCTCAGGTGAGTATGCCATAACAGACTTGTTTTGTAATCGTGAGTTGAGAACGTCTTCAACTGGCCTTTGGCCCGAGGTTTGGAAAATCGGAAACTGTACAGGGGAAGTCTTCATAGTGACATTTTGATCATTCCCTGTATGAGGCTTGAGTACAGACTCTGAAGTGTTGACACACTTAGTAAAAGACACACTGTGTGCTGAAAC